>MU227927.1:404715-489349 GCA_018584345.1 Thuja plicata
AGGATGATTTTTGAGAGCATCAAACTTATAGTGAAATTTGCATTGATTATTATATGCTTTTGAGTTTAAATTGCATAATTAGATTAATTTCAATTTGGATTAAAGATATGTTGATCTTATTTGCAATCCATTTTCATATCTAACATCTCAATTTCATCTCTCAAGCTTTCTAGTTTAAATGCAATTCCAATTCTAGATTAAGAGCATTTTGAATTCTAGATTAAGAGTATTTCATTTCTTATATTAATTGCAATTTCATTTCACAGAGTAGTTGCAATTTCAATTCTAGACTAGTTGCATTTGATTCCATAGATTAATTGTAATTCATTTCTCGATTAAGAGCAATCTCATTTCATAAATTAATTATAGTGCATTCATGGATTAATGACAATTTCATCTTCTCTCATGCTTTAGAAATCCTCCATGTTAGCAATGGTCAGGTTGTTGGCTCTCGTTTTGAGAGTAAATTTAACATCCACAACTAATTAGGAGGCAACAAGTCACTTCAATTGAATTTGCAAGATAAACAATTAATGTTTGTCTTTGTGAATTGAACAATTGAGTAAAGACTATGTTGAGTTTGTGCCTGATTTAGAGGCCACATTCAAGCACACACAACAATTTCACTTATTAATTCAATCATTTTGATTTAATTATTAATTCATTTATTATCTCTAATTTACGTAAGCTAAACTTTTGGCATATAATAATTAATTCTTTTATTAATTATTATCATGCAACCTAGGTTTTTCCCTTTTAAGGTTTTCATCACCTTTATAAGGTTTGATATCTTTGTAATAATTAATTATCTAAGGATGCTATTATATTGAGATTTTTCTCTCATTTATTTGCACAATATGTTTCCTCTTTCATCGATTTGTTATTTCTAAACTCCATAGCTTTTTCTTCTCTCTTCCAGTAACAGGTTTGCATGTAGGTATTTTTGGGAGCTGTAGGGTTGAATTTTAATCAAATTTAATAAAAAATATTTTTATACCACGTTCTAGGGGATTTTTGCAACCCATATAGCACTGTATGTAGCTTGTAAACCATATTCTTCTTGATTGAATGAACAAATCATTCAACTTGTTCAATGTATACCTCTTCTTCCAGTATTCTATTTAGAATTGTTGATTTAACATCCATTTGATACACTTTGAATCCTTTGTAAGTTGCATAAGCCAGTAGAGTTCTAACTCCTTCCAATATAGCAACTAGGGCAAATGTCTTTCCATAGTCAATGGCTTCTTCTTGTACATATCCTTTCCATACCAGTCTAGCCTTGTTTCTTATGAATTCTCCATGATCATTGAACTTATTTCTAAATACCCACTTGGTTCCAATAACATTCTTTTTCTTTGGTCTAGGTACTAGTGTCAAGGTTGTGTTCTTCTCTATTTTCTCAATTTCTTCATTCATGGCCTGTATCCAATCTTCATTATCCGAATCATCTTTCATAGATTTGGGATCAAATTTACATAATAAGCATGTCTGATTTTTCAAGTTACTTCTTTTTTATGACCTCACAAACTTTTTCTCCAGTGATTTGATCTGGTTTATGATGTCTTCTTACATATTTAGCTAGTGTAGGCTCTAGTCTCCTTTCCTCTTGGTATTGGTCTTCTCATCATGAAAATTCTCTTCAGGTTCATTTTGTGTTCTTTGCTTCCTCTTCTGATTGCTCGGTAGTTACCTCTTGATGCTCAACAACTTTTTTCTATGACTTGATAGTTTCTTTTTGTTTCTCAGTAGCACCATTCTATTGCTTGGTAGCTTCTTTTTCTGGTTCAACTAAACTGTTGGGCTCTCCTTCATTCATATATACAAAATATTTTTAATCTTTAGGTTCTTCCTTACATTCAACTTCATTCTTTTATGCATATTCATCAATTCTAACATTTGTACTTTCCACAACTTTGTTAGTGTTAGAATTTAAACACTTATACACTTTTATCTTAGTGGAGTAACCTAAGAATATGCCTTCATCACTTTTGGCATCAATTTTTTCCATTTCTATTTTCCTTAAGTATATAATATTTGCTTCCAAAACCTTTAAAGTATTTCACATTAGGTACATAACAATACCATAACTCATAAGGTGTAACATCAATACCTTTATTGATTTTTAATCGGTGCAAGGTATAGACTACTGTACTTATAGGTTCTCTCCAATATTTTTGTGCAACATTTTTCACTATCATCAGTGTCCTAGAAAAATCAATTATTGACCTATTCCTTCTTTCAACTATGATATTCTCCATGGTAGTCCTTGGAGAAAACATTTGTCTTTTAATTCCTCTATCATTTCATAATAAGTTTAACTCATTAGATATAAACTCTCCTTCTCTGTCAGATCTCAGACATCTCAAGCTCTTACCTGTCTCTTTTTCCACTTTTTCCAAGTACCACTTAGACAACTGAAAGGCATCATATTTTTCTTTGAGAGACACCACAGTCATCATTCTAGAGTAATCATGAATAAACAATATGAAATATTTATCGCCATGGTACCTTCGCACACCAATACGTCCACAAAGGTCAGTATGAACCAATTCCAAAATATCATCATAAGTATAGGATTTTCTCTTGAAACTAGACTTTGTCATTTTTCCAAACTGACATTGCTTACACATAACATTATCAAGTTTCTTCAATCTTGGTAACCCTCTTACTCTTTTCATCTTACTAATTTTTACTAAATTGTCAAAGTTCACATGACACAAATTTTTATGCCATAACCATACATCATCAAATTGTGCAAACAAACATGTCTCATCAGATAGATCTAGATAGAAAAAATTACCTATTGTCTATTAGCATAAAAAATTACCAGCAACATCAAATATTTTAGCCTTTTTGTGATGGAATTCAACTCGGTATCCATAAGTGTTCATCTGAGAAACATTCAACAAGTTATAGTTAAGTATTTCAACCTAATAATCATTGTCACATGTGATCTCATCAGTTAATTTTATTGATTCTTTTCCTTTCACAAGACATGGTTTATCATTACCAAACTTAGCACTACCACCTTTGCAATGACTTAAGGTTTCAAACTTACTTTTATCACCAGTCATATGATGTGAGAAAACACTATCACTTATCCATCTATCACCTTTACTCATATATGAAATAAGTGCAGATCTTCATCAGAATCATCTTTCATAGTAACATAAACAACTTCAATATCATTTTCATCAGATTGATCATATTCACTATCAATTTTTTCTTCAACAATGTAATAGGATTTACTACCTTTGTCTTTATATTCCTTATACCTTATAAAATCTCTATCATCCCTGTTGTCTTTTACTTTGTTTCTCTTCTTTCATCCATTTCATTTATGTCAGGGCATCTTACTACAATATGGCCAACTTTATTACATGAAAAACCATTTATAGGAAGTTTACCTTTGAATTTTCCTTTTCCTCTCGGTAGTCTTCTAGCCATAAGTGCCTCAAGTTCATCAAGATCATCATCAAAAGTGTCATTGTCACTATTTACATGTATTTCTTTTCCTTTCTTAGATTTACAAAGAGAAAATTGTGATTTGAATGCAAAATCAACATTGTGAGGGGTGAAAATATCAAAATTTGATAACTCAAAAGCAAAAAGTCTACCAACTAGACCTTCCAGAGTTAAGTTGTTACCAGGAGTACATCTCAGTTCTTATATAGTAGATACTGTAATAGAATATATAGGAAGTAGGGCTCTCAAAACCTTTCTAATAACAATATCATCATAAATAGTTCCATTAGCTCCTCTGATTGTATTTATAACCTCCTTAACTTGGCTACAATATTGAACAATAGTTTCACCATCTAACATTCTCATTTCATCAAACTTACCTCTCAAGCTTTCAGATTTGGCTCTGAGTACATTTGTATCACCTCCATAGATAGATGCCAGTGTGTCACACATTTTTTTTTATAGTTTTAGAGTCTTTTTTGTCTTCAAACTAAGGATAACTTAGGGTTGATGCAATCTCCAACATTGCTTGATTGTGTTCTTTCTTTTATTTCACCTGCTGAGCTGTCAACACTGTCGACACATTTATGTAATCATTTTCCACATGTAGTATTTTTTTTCCTTCTCCAATTCCAACTAGGTGTAACTTCATTAGACTTTTCCATGTAGGGAAGTTCTCCTTGTTTAGCCTCGATACCTTATTTTTATGCATCTTGATCTTTAGCTTCAAGTACCCTCAAACTATTCCTTACATGCACCAAAATGCTCTGATACCAATTGTTAGAATGATTTAAAATTATTGAGAGGGGGGGGGGGGGAATCTATTATNGAGGGGGGGGGGGAGAATCTATTATGATCAGGTCCAAATGTACCAATTTAAATTTCAATCACTTCAACCAACTTAGATCTACTCAACAATATACACAGTCTCTATAATAGATAATCAGTAACATAAACTTGCAGTTCACTGTCTTACAATAATCTACTCGCAGAATATAAAACTATTAATAGTAAAAAACATCAAATAAAATTCACACAAGCATGAGAATAGGATTTAACAGGGAAACCTAAGATGGGAAAAAAACACTAGTAACATGCTACTAATTTTTCACTCTTCGGAAGTGAGCTCTGTGAGGAGCCAATCCTGTTAAAGGTTACGATACACACTATTAGGTGTGACCATGTTAAAGGATTTAATCACCCTATTAAAATTGAGCCTTATTAGAGCACTTAGATCATTACATTATAATGTCACCTTGATTAAAGGATTTATAATATGACTATTAGGTCAACCTTGATTAAAAGGATTTTGACTAATACAATGGTTAGAAAGTAACAATAGATTGATCTGAAACATACAACTCACTTTGAAAATACAGATACAATTTCCCTCAAATACTAATTCACTGATTGGACTCCATTGTCATCTCTATCACTCAGATCTTGTTGGAAATCTATCAAGCACTCACCACTATGCAGTCCTATACTACTCTCCAGCCTTCTCTGCCTTTTGCAAGAGATTTTCCAATCGACTGAATCAACCTCTCTCTTACCATAACATGCAATTAGGTTGATCTTATACCTCTTTGATTAGGTATCTAGATATTTTTCTTCTTAATCATCACTGTAGATCTTAGGTTTTGGTAAAATCCAACAGATCCTTTCAACATTTCATTCTCTTTCTACCTTGTAGAATAACTTTCAAAACTCCTTCTTGAATCCATACATAAAAATGGTTAAACATATATTAAATTATCATTTAATTATCCACAATGATCATCCTTATCTTAAATACACTTTACATATCCCAAGAATTCAACTATCTTGGCTAGGATCTCAAATCTTTCTCAAACTGTTAAAATACTAACACTCGGTCATGACTGTGTTCTTCCGTTTGGTCATCACTAGATAACTTGGTAATTACCGATGATAGGTAAATGTTGATGCTTGGTCGACACTAAATTTTGTCAACATGTATTGGCGCTCAGTCGACACTTGCATCACTCGACACAAACTGCTTAAACTTAAGTTCCTTAATCTTCTACTTTGTTGCTCAACTTTTAGTCTTCCATACTTCATTTGGTATTAAAGATAAACAACACATTTCCTTACCAAGCTGAAATCTCATCAATTACCCATTGTAGTTTATCACAACTAAACCATTTCACCAGGTCCTCTTATTATCTCCTCTTTTCAAATATTCTTCATCAATCAATTGATATGAGACTTTACTAGATAGAAAATGTCTTATGAGTTAAGGTTTGATATCAATGACAATATAAAAATTATTTCAATTGTAGCTTATAGCAATCTCCCTCTTTGGAATTGATGGAAAACACATGCAAACAACACATGCAAGGTTACCAAACAATCCAAAAATTATGTTTCCTGTAAACCAATTTTCATTAACGTCTTAAGCTTCATTCTGATTCTCTCCAATCCAAATATTAGCTCCCTCTTGGATAGATTTCTCTCTATTTATCTCCCTCATAATATAATCTCCCTCTTCATTTTCTCAGTGTAACTCTCCCTCTTTGAAAACAATGCCAAAGTCATACATATTCACCATGTAGATATCTCTGTCTCAAATTTCTAAACTATATGCTCCATATCTCATATTTCTTATGAATGATCAACATCTTGTGCATTACTCTTCATGGTTTTAGGCAACTCCTAAAGTGTGACCACCTTTGCATTAAATTTTCATATATTAAGATTAATACATTTGATGCAATCACTCCACGTGATCTTAGTTAGCCTCAGCTTGGGGAATCTCCCTAATTTACCTCTCAGATACTCATGTGCATCCTTAGGTAATGCTTTAGTAAATATATCTGCTAATTTTTCCTTTGTATTCACATATTCCAATCTCACTTCTTTATCTTGTACTAGCTCTCTCAACTAATGATACTTGATAGAAATCTGCTTGGTCTTTGTGTGCATCACATGATTCTTTTATATATTGATAGCACTTGTGTTGTCACAGAAAATAAAAACTAGTTCAGTGATTTATTCCTTCATTCCTTTAAACAATTTCTTAATCCACACTATGTTTGAACAATTAACTACTACTGCAACATATTTATCTTCTGTTGTAGATTGAGAAATATTATTCTATTTCTTTCTTTTCTGAGATAGTAATCTCTTTCCTAGAAAGAATGTGCCACCACTTGTACTTTTTCTATCATGAACATTGCTTTCCCAATCTACATCTGTATAAAATTTCAGTTCAAACTTCTCATTCTTCTAAGAATATAATCCATAATCCTTTGTTCCCTTCAGATATCACAGAATCCATTTCACTATCCTTAGGATTTGAAAAAAATCTTGAAACAATCCCAACTACTATTGCAATATCTGGTTTGGAATGAACAACATATTGTAGCTTCCCAATCATTGACCTATAGAGGGTTTGATTTACTTCTATTGTCTCATCAATCTTTGATAGTTTTTTTCCAATAGCCACGTGTGTACTTACTGGTCTAGATTCCTCCATGCCAAAGGTTTTTAGTATCTCATTGATATATTTAGATTGAGTAATGTAGATACCTTTCTTCATCTGATATACTTAAAAACCAACAAAAAATTTGATCTCTCCAAACATAGATATCTCAAGTTCAGTTTGCATCTCATTTGAAAATGTTTGGCATAAAGCATCCTGTCCTCCAAATATGATATCATCAAAAAATATTTCAGCTAAAAATATCCCTTTACATTTTTCAATCTTCAAGTATAGATTACTATTGTCATTTGTCCTTGTAAAACCAATTTTGACTATGTAATTGTGTAATCTATCATACCATGCTCTTGGGGGTTTCTTCAATCCATACAATGCTTTATGTAGCTTGCAGACCATATTCTTCTTTCTTAAATCAAAAAATCCTTTAGCATGTTCAATGTATACCTCTTCTTCTACTATTCCATTCAGAAATGTTGATTTAACATCCATCTGATACACTTTGAATCTTTTGTAATCTACATAAGCCAGTAGATTCCTATGTCCTTCCAATCTAGCAACTGGGGAAAACATCTCTCCATAGTCAATGCCTTCATTTTTTGCATATCCTTTGCATATGAGTCTACCCTTGTTTCTTATGAATTGTCCATGCTCATTCTGCTTATTTCTAAATACCCACTTGGTTCCAATAACATTCTTTCCTTTTGGTCTAGGTACTCGTGTCAAGGTTTTGTTATTCTCTATTTGCTCAATTTCTTCATTCATGGCATGTATCTAATCTTCATTATCCAAAGCATCTTTCATAGATTTGTGCTTAAATTCACATAATAAGCATGTCTAATTTTTCAATTTGCTTCTTGTCATGACCTTAGAATCTTTTTCTCCAATGATTTGATCTGGTTTATGATGTCTTCTTACATATTTAGCTATTGTAGGCTCTGATCTCCTTTCCTCTTGCTTGTTGTCTTTAGATTCATTATGAAAATTCTCTTTAGGTTCATTTTATGTCTCTTCTTCATCTTCTAATTGCTCGACAATTACCTCCTGATGCTTGACAACTTCTTTATGTCACTCGGCAATTTCTTGATGTTGCTCGGTAGCACCATTCTATTGCTCATTAGCTTCTTTTTCTAGTTCAGGTAAACTGTTGGGCTCTCCTTCATTCATATATACAAAAGATTTGTAATCTTTATATTCTTCCTTGCATTCAACTTCACTATTTTTGGCGTATTCATCAATTCTAACATTTACACTTTTCACAACTTTTTTAGTGTTAGAATTCAAACACTTATACACTTTTCTCTTAGTGGAACAACCTAGGAATATGGATTCATCACTTTTAGCATCATGTTTTCCATTTTTATTGTCCTTGAGTATATAACATTTTCTTCCAAAAACTTTAAAGTATTTCACATTCAGTGCATAACCATACCATAACTCATAAGGTGTAACATCAGTACCTTTCTTGACTTGTACTCAGTTCAAGGTATAGACTATTGTACTTACGACTTCTCTCTAGTACTTTTGTGCAACATTTTTCTCTATCATCAATGTTCTAGCACTATCCATTGTTGATATATTCATTCTTTAAGCTATGCCATATTGTGGGGGAGTCCTTGGAGCAGACATCTATCTTTTAATTCCTCTATAATTTTAGAATATATTTAACTCATTAGATATAAACTCTCCTCCTTTGTCGAATCTCGAACATCTCAAGCTCTTACCTATCTCTTTTTAAAATTTTTCCAAATACCACTTAAACAACTGAAAGGCATCAGATATTTCTTTGAGAAACACCACAGTCATCATTCTAGATTAGTCATCAACAAACAATATGAAATATTTATCGCCACGGTAGCTTTGCACACCAATAGGTCCACAAAGGTCAGAATGAACCAATTCTAAAACATCCTCAAAAGTATAGGTTTTGCTCTTGAAACTAGAATTTTTCATTTTTCCCAACTGACATTGCTTACACATAACATTATTAAGTTTCTTCAATCTTGGTAACCCACTTACTCTTTTCATCTTAGTAATGTTTACTAAATTGTCAAAGTTCACATGAAACAACCTTTTATGCCATAAACATACATCATCATATTGTGCAAACAAACATGTCTCATCAGATAGATCAAGATAGAACAAATTACCTCTTATTTTTTCTCCACTTCCAATTAGGTCACCGAAAATATCAAATATTTTAGCCTTTTTGTGATGAAATTCAACTCGGTATCCATAAGTGTTCAACTGAGAAACACTCAACAAGTTACAGTTAAGTCCTTCAACCCAATAAGCATTGTCACATGTGATCTTATGAGTCAATTTACTGATCATTTTCCTTTCAAAAGACATGGTTTATCATTACCAAACTTAACACTACCACCTTTGTAATGATTTAAGGTTTCAAACTTACTTTTATCACCAATCATATGATGTGAACAACCGCTATCAATTGGCCATCTATCTCCTTTACTCATATATGAAATAAGCACAATTTTCTCATCTTCATCAGAATCATCTTTCATAGCAACACAAACAACTTCTATATCATTGTTATCAGATTTATCAAATTCATTTTCAGTTTCTTTTTTAGCAATATAACATGATTTATTACCTTTGTCTTTATAGTACTTATGCCTTCTAAAATCTCTATCATCCCTTTTGTCTTTGTACTTGATTTGTCTTCTTTCATCCATGTCATTCCTATTAGGGCATCTTTCTGCAATATGGCCAACTTTGTTACATGAAAAACAAATTATAGGAAGTTTACCTTTGAATTTTTCTTTGCCTCTCGGTAGTATTCTAGCCATAAGTTCCTCAAGTTCATCAAAATCATCATCAAAAGTGTCATTTTCACTATTCACATGTCTTTATTTTCCTTTCTTAGATTTATGAAGAGTCAAGTGTGAATTGAATGCAAAATCAACATTGTGAGGGATGAAATTCTCAAAATTTGATAACTCAAAAGAAGTCTACCAACTAGACCTTCTAGAGTTAAGTTGTTACTAGGAGTACATCTCAGATCTTGTATAGAAGATAATCTAATAGAATATATAGGAATTAGGGTTCTCAATGCCTTGTTAATAACAACATCATCATCAATAGTTCCATTAGCTCCTCTGGTAGTATTGAGAACCTCCTTAACTCAACAACAATATTGAAGAATAGTTTCACCATGTAACAATCTCATTTCCTCAAACTTACCTCTCAAGCTTTCAGATTTGGCTCTTAGTACATTTATATCACCTCCATAGATAGTTTCCAGTGTGTCCCACATTTGTTTTACAGTTTTACAGTCTTTTATGTCTTCAAATTTGTGATAACTTAGGGCTGATGCAATCTTCAACATTGGTTGATTGTGGTCTTTATTTTCTTTCATATATGTTGAACTGGCAACACCGTGGGAACATTTATGTAATCATTTTCCACATAGCATTTTTTTGCTTCTCCAATTCTAGCTAGGTGTAACTTCATCATACTTTTCCATGCAGGGAACTTCTCCTTGTTGAGCCTCAATACCTCCTTTTATACATCTTTATCTTTAGCTTCAAGTACCTTCAAAATTTTCCTTACAAACACCACAACGCTTTTATTCTAATTGTTAGACTAATTTAGAATAACTGAGAGGGGGTTGAATCAGTTATCCTCATGTCTAGATGTACCAATTGAACATTCAACCACTTCAACCAGCTTAGATATACTCAACAATCCACTCAGTCTCTATAACATATAATCGGTAAAATAAACTTGCAGTGCACTGTCCTAAAGTAATCAACTTGCAAAATATACAACTCTTAATATTACAACACATCAAATAAAATTCACATAAGTATGACACCATGATTTAACGTGGAAACCCAATATGGGAAAAACCACCAAAAATATACTACCAATTTTCACTCTTCTAAAGTGAGCTATGTTAGGAGCCAACCCTATTAAAGGATACAATACACACTGTTAGGTATGACCCTGTTAAAGGATTAAATCACCT
The DNA here is from genome assembly GCA_018584345.1 of Thuja plicata. Taxonomy (NCBI): domain Eukaryota; kingdom Viridiplantae; phylum Streptophyta; class Pinopsida; order Cupressales; family Cupressaceae; genus Thuja; species Thuja plicata. Next base: position 415,632 of record MU227927.1, read on the forward strand.
TGTTAAAAATGAGCCTTTTTAGAGGACTTAGATCATTCCATTAGAATTTCATCTTGAATAAAGGATTTACAATATGATTGTTAGATCAACCTTGATTAAAAGGATTTTGACTGATACAATGGCTAGAAAGTAATAGTAGATTGATCCGAAACATACAACTCACTTTGCAAATATAGATCCACTTTTGCTCATATGCTAATTCACTAACTAGCCTCCATTTTCAGCTCTATCACTCAGATATGCTTGGAAATCAATAAAGCAATCACCACTGTGTAGTCCTATACTACTCTTCAACCTTCTTTGTCTTCTTCTTAGGTTTGGAAATCAACTGGATCAACCTCTCTCTTACCATAACCTGCAATTAGGTGGATCTTATACCTCTCTGATTAGGTAGCTATATCTTTTGTTGCTTAATCATAACCGTAGATATTAGGGTTTGGTCAGATCAAACAAATCCTTCTAACATTTTCTTCTCCTTCTACCTTGTAGAATACCTTTCAAAAATCCTTCTTGAATCCATATGATCATCCTCATTTAATTCTCCACAACAATCATCCTTATCTTAAATACACTTTACATATCCCAAGAATTCAACTATGTTAGCTATGATCTCAAATCTTTCTCAAATTGTTAAAATACTGACACTCGGTCATCACTGTGTTCTTCCGCTCGTTCATCGCTAGATAACTTGATAATTACTAACACTTAGTAAATTGTGATGCTTCATAGACACTCACATCACTTGACACAAACTGCATAAACTTAATTTCCTTAATCTTCTGCTCTGCTTCTCGGCTTTTAGTCTTCCATACTTCACTTCATGTTAAAGATTAAAAAAACACATTACCTTGCCAAGGTGCTATCTCATCAAGTACACATTGTAGTTTCTCATAACTCAACCATTTCACCAGGTCTTCTTGTTATCTCCTCTTTTCAAATCTTCTTTATCAATCAATTGATATGGCACTTTACTAGATAGCAACTGTCTTACCAGTTAAGGTTTGACATTAATGGTAATATAACAATTGTTTCAATTGTAGCTTCCAACAATACACACACACACACACACACACACACACACACACACACACACACATAAAATTAATGTTGTTAGAGATTATTATTATATATATTATTTTAAATACATAAATTAAAAAAAAAACCCATAAAATTAGTATTATAATAATAATAGTGAAATCCACATACTCATATTATTTCCTATTTAGTTTTTTGTTCAATTGGATATGTAATTTTGTATTATGTTTAGTCTTCTATCCCAATTTCTTTTCTATCTTTACCTACATACTCTTACACATGTATTTATACCTTATCTTTACATTAGTAAATTTGGATAAATTTGCCCAAACTTTTATTTTATTAAATGTATCCATACACACATGTCAATTTTTTTTATCAACCTAGATCTCAACTAGTATTTTATATAGAGTCATTCCTATACTCACAAAAAATGACCCATTCTTTTTTTAAAGTTACATTTAATTTTAGTTAAATATACTAGTTATTTTCCAATTATAGGCTAAGCCATGCATTCATTTCAATGGATCTTCATTATTTACAAGCAATTTTTACTCCTTTTGTACATATGAAAGGAAACACATTAGTTTTCTTCTTAAATCAAATAAATTTTACATATTCTACCATTGTAGGACTTGTAAGGCTAAAATAAATTGTCTGCCATACTTATAAATGTCTTTAGGGGTTGATAAAGGACAAAATGTCCAATAGAAACATAATGAAATGCCTTAGCGGTACTAAGTATATAAATATCATAAAGTAGATGTAAAATAATAAAGATAAATTATGACATCCACATACTATAAGTAAGCATTAAGTAGGGTTATATTTACACATAAAGAATAGGTCAACCATATAATAGGCCTCCAATGACATAAATTTTATGATAGAGGCTAGATTAAAAAAATAAGGACCTACATTAAAACAAATGAGTACATTTTTAGAGAAAATATGAGCTAGATTCTATAATTTTTATCAATGGAAACAATTCCTTTTCTACAAAGAGAAATGAAGAAAGAATTGTCTTCAATATTTATAGATATCGTCAAGGGTTGATCAAGTAAAAAATGTCCAATAGAAAAATCATGGAATGCCTACAGGTGTTTTTGTATACCATTAGTACATAATTATTCATAAAGTAGTTATAACATAATAAAGATAAATTATCTCATCCACATAATATAAGTAAACATTGAGTAGGGATAGATTCACACTTAAAGAACAGGTCAAGCATATAGTAGTTCTCCTACCACATAAAATTGATGAAAAAAGATAGATTGAAATTTTAAGGACCTACATTAAAAAGTAGTACATTTGAAGAGAAAATATGAGTTGGAATTCTACAATTTTCAACAACGAAAAAAATTGCTTTGTCAAAAAAAGAAACACATTTATTATCTTCATTGATTTCCTAGCAATAGGAGTCAATACTAGCCTATGGTTATCATCCACTTGATGTAGGATGTGATCTTAAATATGACTTAGTTTTATTGCTAGAGATTCTTATCACTATCACATTTTAAATTCTATATGTTTCTAACTTTATAGTTTATTTAATATTCATTTTACATTCTTTTTCTTCATTCATATGTAGTCCTTACATTAATTTTTTCTTCTATTTCTTGCATATATCATATCTTTCACCTACCCTAACACCAAATGAATACTCTTTAGGGTTTGCAATTTTTTAATCTATTTTAGATGTCATTTAGAATTGATTTTATTACTTATAATAGATTCTATATTATTTTTATATCATTCAATTTATTTTGGCTTTGCATCCTTGTTGCATATCCTTGTGAACTATACACTTAACACTTACTATCCTTAAATAGAGACCATCATTTTTTTCATCATGAATTTCCATGGCCCTCTATCTTTAGAATAGATTTTAAAAGTTAAAAATGTGAAAAATGCACTTCCTACAATAATCTATGTTTGGAGGCATATTAGATAAATAAACTACCTTTTTGTAAATATAAGAACAAATATATAAATAATATAACATAACATAGTGACTTAGAGTGATACCAATCACTAGAAATTATTCAGAGTATGAAGGAGTCAACACTCACTGATAACCAAATCATCTTAATATGAGTTAAAAATCAAAGATAACAAGTGATATGATGACTTAGAATAGATTTAACATCATCCTATAATGTCACGAGGAGGGAGTATTTATCATATGACATATAAGGGTCATGATTATTATGCATTTTGAAAGGCCAAATTTAAGGAATTAATAAAACTTTATTCAAATTGAGCTATGAGAGTATGATTTGAGATTGGTACTTAGTAATTAACTTTGCATTCAAATCCAATAAAATATTGTGAAAGGAAATGTGTTAGATTCACATTGTCCATGGAAATCATGGCATATTTATTCTCTTAGAGTTAAAATACATTAATTCATTTATTAATCATTCAATCATTGGAATTACAACAACTTTCTTGAAGCTTCTCGAACAAGCATTAGCTATGGTTTTGTGAAGGATGGAATCCACTCTTTCTAACTTATGGAAAGCATCAAATGACTTTTTGGGGAGAAATAAAATAGGAAAGGTGGTCTAGGATTGTAATTTAAGAGGATGATCTAGTCAATCAAGTAGTGATGCAGATCTTGGGTGAAGAGTATATTAAAATAAACTACCAAAACCAGTTGAAAAGGTTCTAGCCAAATTCATATTCATCATACTCATGATGGGGGAACCAAAATTCATGGCCATTCATTTGTGTTGTGCAGTCTTCAACTAGAAATTGTTGGATTATTTAAACTTTGTGGTGGAAAATGTGGATGATAATTTGATGGTTCCCTATTGCGAGGACTACTACACCAAGAATGGGCCAAGATATGTGTGTGAAAGGGAGAACATGGTGTTGAAAAATTCCAATACTAACTATCATAGATGATGTTTCCCTTGAAGATAGAAAACCATGCGTAAGGAGGAGCATAGACTTTCTACAAAAGAGGATGAGTATGAAGGCCAAGAGAAATGAATATTTGTGGAAGGAATATGGAAAGATAGAAACCCATGACTAGGAATGCAAGTGATTAATAGAGCTTGGACGAGATGATGGTAATCAAGAAGCCAACTAGGGCTCAAAAGAGGGGTAGGAAGAAGAAATATGAAGTGGCTTTGAGCTCAAGGGTGATGGAGGGATTCTTGAGTTCTAAGGTGCATTAACGCCCCCATGGTAATTATGTATTTGTGGACTAAAGCCTTCTTTGTGGGAAGGAGCCAAATAAATCAAAGAGGACCAAGTTTGATAAAGCTATGGATATAAAGAATTAAGTAGGTTTATGTTAGCTAATAACACACTTTAATGTAAAGCATTTTTTTTTTTCATACCATGCATAATATAAAAAGTTTAACTTAGTATTTAGATTCTTCCAAAGTGTTCTCTAGAAATAACCAAAAAACTTAGTATCTTCGTTTGAAATAATTCTCTTCAGTAACCCATGCAATCTCACCACTTCTCTGAAAAATAAATCAGCTATATGTATTGCGTGTGTAGTCTTCTTACAAGGTATGAAATGAACAATCTTACAAAATCTATCCATTACCACAAATATAGAATCATTACCTCTTTGTGTCTTAAAAAAAAAATGTAGAAAATCCATGATAATGTCTTCCAAAGGTCTCTCTAGTATTGTCGAAGGTGTATACAATCTATTATTCTGACTACTCCCTTTAGAAACTTGATAATTTCTACAACTCTGAGCAAATTTCTTGACATCCTTATGGATCTGAAGCCAAAATTAATTCTCACTCATCAAAGATACTGTCTTATCAATGCCAAAGTGTCTAGCTAATCCTCCACAATGTTTTTCCTTAATCAATTTATCCCTTACAGAACTCCTAGGCATACAAAAATAAATTCCTTTGAATAACATACCTTCTTGAATGAAATAATCCAACCATTTTCTTCAATCTACTACAATAGGTTATCTGCAAGCGTTCCAAGGTTCTACAAAATTAGTGTCATCCTCATACAAAGTCTTCAACTCATCGAATCCCAAAACCTTAACTCTCATCTCTATCAGTAAACTTTATTTGACTTACCACACCTATGTTTCAACAAAAATGTATAACTCTACAAGAATTCAACCCATCTCATATGTCTCTGATTCAATTTATCTTGACTGTTCAAATATTGCAAGGGTTGATAATCGGTATACAACACAAACTCCTTAGGCAATAAATAATGTCTCCATTTCTTCAACGCTTGAACTATGGTATAAAATTATTGATCATAAAATAAATATATTTTCTTTGCATCATTCAAATTCTCACTAAAGTAAGCAATATGTCTACCTTCTTGTGTTAACACTAATCCAATTGCATTTCAACTTGCATCACAGTCCACTTGAAATAATTTACTAAAAACAGGTATAGCTAACACAGGTTGCTCAACCATTTTTTCAAAAATCTTATTTACTCCATGTGTCCACTTAAATTATTTTATATCACCTCTCAATATCTCAAACATAGGACTACAAACCAAACTGAAATTCCTAATAAATTTTCTGTAAAAACTAGCCAATCCATGAAATGATCATACCTCTCCAGAACTTTCAGGTGTAGGTGAATCAAACATTTCTTTAACTTTCTCAGGATCCATCTTCAAACCATTAGTAGATATCATAAAACCCAACTACACAAGTTCTTCCTTCATGCAAGTACACTTCTTAATATTTATAAATAACTTCTCTTCTCTTAATATTTATAACACTTGTCTCAAATGTAACAAATGATCCTCCTTTTCCTTAGTGAATATCACAATATCATCAAAATATACAATCACAAACTTACCCAATAATTTCTTCAATACCTCATTCGTCAACCTCATGAAAGTACTCAGTGCATTAGTCAATCTGAAAGACATTACAAAGAACTCATATTATTCTTTATTTGTCTTAAATATAATATTTCACTCAACGCCTTCTCTGATGATACCTACTCTTTAAATCTATCTTTGTAAAATATATGGCTCCAGTCAAATAATCCCTTGTATTGAATCCATTCTTGAAAAAGGAAACCTATACTTCACTATAATCTAGTTGCTTGATCTAGAACTAGTACACATCCTCCATTCTCTATTCTTCTTAGGTGCTAATAGTGTAGTAACTGTGAAAGGACTCAAATCTTCTCTAATCAAACCTTTCTTCAATAATTCCTACACTTGTCTATTCAACTCTTCATTCCCTGTGGGTGTCATTTAGTGTGCTTCTTTATTCGGTAAACTAGATCCATGGATTAGATCCATGCAATGAATAATACTTCTCACAAGTGGTAATCTATCATGCACTTTATCCGAGATTATGTATTCATTCTCTAGCAACAATTCCTTCACTTCCTTAGGTTGTTCTTCTTTGGATTCCAAATCACATTTCTTAGGAATAAAATATAACACATACTATCACTTTTCAAACCATCCAATAATTTCCTTCCTTCAAATAAAAAAAACACTAACATTGGTACGAGTCTTTATCAAAGGAAGAAACACTTGTTTCTTCCCATTTGCCACAATAGTATAATTATTCTTTCTCCCATAATGTAATTCTTGGCTATCATACTCCATGGTCTACCTAGCATGATATGACACACATCCATAGGCCTAATATCACAAAGAACTTCATCATGATAAGATCCTATCTTCAGTTTTACCAAAACATTATTCACTTAGTGGTACCTTATGATCATATTTTATCTATTCTATCTTATAAGGCTTTGGATGCTTCAATCTCTAAAACTTTAGTTTATTCACCAACTCCTAAAAAGCTAAATTATCAGAACTACCACTATGAATAATTATTTTGCAATACTTTCCTTCAAATTTACATCTTGTCTTGAAAAAAATCCTCCTCAACAATAGGTCTTAATCTCTCTCTTCATGACATAGGGTTATCCTTACCAAGAGGGCTCTCCATCTTCAGGTTGATTCAATGGTTCACTAGGTTATTCTTCCAAAAAATCATTTGTGTCACTGTTCATAGTCCTTTGTTTGAATTTCCTTGAGTAAGTTCAAAGACTCGGTGTCCTTCACCATGAAATTTAAAAGAAGTTCCTATAAACACTCTTTTATAGTGTCTTGTATATTTATTTGATCCACTACCTCTATGGAAATTTTTGTCATCCCTTTTGTATGAAGTTTCTTCCTTGAACTCTGTCTTTCCTTTGTTTTGATCTAATTAGAATCTTCCACCACCAGGAAATGTTATTCCTCTCTAAAATATTCAAATTCTTCCTCTTTGTCTTTGTTCAATTTCTCCTCATCATTTAGGACATATTGGTGATCTTCCTCTATACTCTACAATTTAACCAAACTTATCTCATCTTGAATAGATGTCCTTCAACCATTCTGATACCTTTCAATCCTATCAACATCATCATTTGTACGACCATATATGATATTCAACCAATATAATTCTTCTCTATACTCCTTCACACTAAGATCCTTCTACTTTAGGTTTTGAAATTTTCTAAACAAACTTACTTGATAATCAACATGTAAGAAATTAGCCTTCAATTTTGTTCAACATCCTATCCCATGACTTGATATTTTCCTTGCCTCTTCTTTTTATATCAGTCTCCAAATTCTCCCACAATAAATATGCATGTCGTCTCAGCTTTGTGCAAGCATAATTCACCTTCTTATCATCCTTTTTACCCTCATAATCAAAGTATTTATCCATCTCTATGATCTAATCAAGAAATTAATCTGAATCCAAATTTCAATTAGAATCATGTTGATTGAAATGTGGTCTTGCATTAACCCTAGTTCAGGCTTTTATAAACCTATCTTATCCTTTTTCAAGTTGAGGTTTAGGTTGTTTTTTGCCTCCTTCAACTATTTCTTCCTCTTCATCACTCACATATTCAATATGTCAAACTCTTCTCTGGGCCATTTAAACAACTTCCAATCTAGATACAATTTGTCTCAACATATCCATCACAGATCAATATGCATCTCTTCTTATACCTCTATCATTTTCTCTTTGATCCATCTATACAGAAGTCCTTTGGAATTACGGGTCAGATACTCACTCTGCCACCCCACAAAAATCAATTCAAGAGTTTACAAGCTCAGGAACCATGATATGCCTCAACAGAATTGAAAAATCATTTTGATACCACTTGGTGTAACAACAATAGAGAGAAATCAAAGAGATATATCTAATCCTTATAGAAAGAGTCACTCAGTGGAATCAACAACAATAAGAGATATAGAGAATGCAAGATCAACGATCCACATTAATCTAGATTCATGAAATTACATCAAATTGGCCAGAAACATGCAGGATCAAATTACAAGAATACTAGGTTGATTATAGATTGAATTTTGATAAAATCTACAATGCTAACCTTCCAAGAAGTTATTTATCTCAACACTATATAATTTATGCCAAAGTAGAGATCTAATACATCAATATACAGATGTTCGCATCACAAACAAGTTGGTCAAGATTGATCACACTCCACAAGGTAGGAAAACGTAATACCAAATATAGGTTAGGAACCAAATCATAAGGATCTTCCCCAAATAGATGAAACATGATGTGTGATCCACAAGATGTATCAACCACAACCCGATGAGCATAGAATGAAATGTCAAGAAGGTTTGATTCCAAGGAAAAGGTTCATGAGATCATAAAACTCCAATAGGTTGTCAAGCTTGAAGAACAAATAGGTTCGGGCCAAAATCCAAGAAATCTACATCTAGACAAAACAAATCAAGGTGAAAACCCACATGATGATCAAACACAATGTGAAGAACATGTCACGAGGTATGAAAATGAATATAATCCAAATCAAAAGAACACCATTGAGAATACAATGACTGAAAAACAAGAACAACTAAAAAACAAAAGTATTTTTCATTGATGCAAGATTTACAAAGAACCCAAATTCTCCTGCATCAGCTATAATAATTTTGATTAAACAAATAAAATTACATCAGTGAAGATATATATATATTCATAATAATACTAACTCCACCAATGTTTGGTCTTTAGACTTTCCTTATAATATAGTTCTAGGTTTCAAGATGGAGATCCATTGTTTTTCTAGATTAGGATTTATTTTTGATCAAGTGTATCTTTTGTTAATATCAATATTTGAGTTGTTTTATTAATTCTATTGTAATACATTATGTAAATAACCATGATATAGGTTATGTAAATAAAGATGACTGTAAGATGAAACAATATGTGACACTTCTTCTTAGTTTTGGGGCAAGGTTGGAGGTTTTCTCTGCTTAGCTCTTTCCTACTGGTGCCCCTAGTAAGACGGCATACAAGGTTTAAAATAAATAAAATATCTTGGGGAAATGCCCTTTAAAAAATGAAAAAAATTTAATAATTATTTTTTGCAAAAAATCTACTACACTTAAATAATATAACTAATCTAATTAAATAAAATGTAATGAGTCATATTTACTTAATCTTTCACAAGGCATTTTGATATTTTTACCTATTTTAATTTTATTTTTAAAAATCACATTCAAGCTGGTGGTGCTTTTTATTTCCCTTGCAAAATTTGGTTTTTCTTAGTGCCTTTTCTATTAAGGTGGTGGTTTATTTTGTCTTTGTATAAGGTATAAGGATTCATGGATTAAAGGTTTTAGCTAAAAATATTTCTTTTTGTTTAAATCCTCAAGTTCTATTTTTCTTCTTTACATTTTGTCATGCCACTTATATTGATGGGTCTTCTCTTTGTGTTAGTGGGCCAGGTTTTGTTTTTTCCCTAGGTTCTTTAGTCTTAATTTGTGGACCTCATTGCTTCTTTTCACTAAGGGTTAGTTTGTTCTACTATCTTAGTGGTATGTTTGTCTTCTCCAGAGACAATCAATGCTTCCAATAAAAGTTACCTTTTCTTGACTATTCACGTTATCGCAATAACAAATGTAAATGCTAGATTTGATCACAATTGTGTGATATGGTGACAACTGGCAGATTTTGACCTATTATGACCTATTAGGGGTTTGTTGTTTCTCTCTCCCAGGGTTATGGTTTTCATTTTTCTATCTATCATTCTACTAGTGGGGCCATATTTTTGTGTGTGCACTTGAGGGTGGTGATCTCATGTTTTAAATGATAAAGTTATTTGAGAGTTAATTCAGAGGAAAAGGGCTACAATGTTGATCACCAGGTAAAGATCAACTAAGATTGACAGTTGTCACTGATTCATGATCAAAATTGGTAAGGCTTTAAATAATCACAAATCCATAAGATGAATCCATGCGTTTGGAGGTGTGTAGCAAGCTTTTGATTGCTGGGACCAAATCTGATGATGTATAGGATGTGGTGTAAACCATCTCGATAGATAGTTTAGAGTGACTAATGTGTGTTGTCCGATCAGAAGGATCAACAATTGTTATTCAATCCTTTTCAAATCAATTGGATACCATTACTCGCACGAGTGAAGAATTAATGGCAGAAGTTAATATTTTCTTTTATGTTTCTGGTTGTTTGTAGTAGATTTATTGATCTTTTTAATTTAGAAAAGGAAAACGGAAGTGATTTTGTTATTCTGGTGATTTAAGGCAATGCTTTATGTTTTTATCAGAGGACTTGATTAGGGTTGCAAGAATAAAAGTGGTATGTTCATCTTCTCCCTATCCTAGTTGCTTTTAAAGGGAAAATCTTGCTAAATTTTGTATGCATTTTTGGTTTTTGAATGGTGGAGGGCTTCTGAAATAGGATATTGTGGGTTGATAAATAGTTGAGTAGAGTTGCAAAATTTTTAGTTTCTTACTGTTCCCTAGCTTTTGTTTTCTCACTTTGGTCTAAATTTTGTAAAAGGGGAGATGGCTCCTATAAGAAAGCATTCAGGACAGGAAGAGTATTAGAGGAGAAATATTTACGATAATTTCTTAGATCAATTAAAGGGGTGAACTAGTGATAGAAGGCAGGGATAATTGTTTTTAGTTAGAAAAACTATTGGTGAAGGATTGGTGGGTAAGGTGTGTCAAGTTTTTTATGCTTGAATTCTAATGATGGATCTTGAATTGTTCAGAATGTGGAAAGGACAAAGGAAATTAGGAAAACCATGGTCTAACACCTGGTAGTTTGACCTACGTAGGGTTGTGGTCCCTCAAATGTTTATAGATTTAGATTAATTGTAGGATATTGAATACAAGTATGATACTGTCCCAAGAGTTGTTACAGATATAACTGGTGAGGTACATAACAAGATCACTAGTGATGAAGTAAGATAGGTTTTTGGGTTAAGTGATCCATCAACACAGTTAGAACAAATCAACATGGAAGCCTTTTCAAAGGATTATCAAAAGGTTGAGAGATTATGAAAGAAGAGCTTGGTTGTATCATCTTTTGGCGAGTGTTAAAGCTTCAAAATATTATGTTGGGCCTAGTTTGTTAGATCCTTTTCCTATTGATAATTTTTCCTTACATGTTAGGAAAACCTTCTATTCATTATGTCAGGTGATTTGTAGGAACCCAAGTAGTGTGATGCCAATAAAATCTATGTATATGGTCATTCAGATACAACATCCTTGATTCACAGATGTGTATTATTTTGCACCTTATATGGTAGATAAGATATGTATGAGTGATTAGAGTTGGTGAAGAAAGATTGGGGGAAATTTTTTTTCTACCATTATTGATTGTTAATGCATATGATTCTTTTTCAAGAAACAAATTTTTTTGCTTAAAGTATGAAATTGATGAGAGTAAGTAGGGGAGAAGAAGTGTTAGTACAAATTCTGACAATGGATCTATCATGAGACAGAAGTGAGGTTACATTTGTGAGATTTGATAATATTTTTGCATCTAAGCTTAGGTTTAGGTTGATTTCAAATGTAACCAAGATTCTTGTAGAGCTCGATGCCATTTTAAGACCTAAAGAAATGAGGCCTGAGTTGGAAATTTCACATAATTAGGGTGATGTATTACCATACCCTTTTAGCCCATTCTTAAGGGTATGTGGATTTGAGAGAACACCCCATATTTTTCCTCTTGAGGTACCTTTGAGATTAGGATTTGTAGAGGTGATATGGAAGACTGACAAGATTGAAGAAGCATAATTTCTAGAGAAGGAAAAAAGGGACCTTTTTCTGATTATACAATTATACCTTATTTTATTTTAACAAGAGGTGGTTGGGTGCACTTTGATAATTTATTTGAACCCTACCATTTGGGCACTACTATTGCAAGATACGATGACTAGGAAAATTTCTTCAACATGTTCAAATTAAGAATTAGAATGTCTTAGAGGAGCATATTTTCTAAATTAGCCTGAGGATTTCATTGTAAATCAATTTGATTTGAAGCTACAAGAGGAGTATAAGGAAAAATGGGTGGCTTACAATAAGTTGTTAACTATAGTTAAAGAGATGAATGCCTTATATCATCCTTTGATTGTATTAACTCCTTTTTCAAACAAGATAAGAGGCTTAATGCAAAACTATGAAGAGATCATGGAGGAAACTATGGATAAGTTGGCCCTATTGCAAAATGTTTATATAAATATTCCAACTATCAAATTTTTTTCACACACCTCTCTAGCTAAAGAGGTTAAAACTTTGATTGTCTCAATTGTGCCTCTTAGGTCCAAGGTAGGTGAGCTAGAGGATAGACCTATTATTGAATCAACACTTGGTGCAAGATATATAGAAAAATAGAGAGTCGTAATGATTCGATGATGAGAATATTTTTTATGTATCTAGTTCCTCAGAAGAGGAGTTTCATGATTCAAGGATGAAGGGGAAGGAAATTGTTACTCATGATGCCCCTACCACTTTACCACCTATCAGACCATTGAGAGGTATAAGGATTATTGAATATGGTTATTCTCCACCAGTTACACCCATACCACCACCTAAAAAGAAAATAAAGAGAACTCATGTGATTAGTGGAATCGACGAGAGGGGTTGGTTACTATCACATATAAATAAGTTTACATGGGTATACTTGATGATCCCATAGCCCTAAATTTTGATTTGAATTCACAAGATATTTAAGGTGTAGAATTAAAAAATGCCAAGAAAGAAGCATGTGAGGCTTTTATTAGTGATAATAATTTTGTAAGGAGAAAGGCGTTTCTATAATGGATTCAAAAAACTAGAATACAATATTATAACAAGAGATGCGAGGAGAAGATTGTTGCATAACCAAACATGCCTTGACATTAATGTGAAGAGGAAATTAAAGCTGAAATGATGAATGAATTTAATGCTTTGACACTAGAGGAGGGAATAAAAATTGTGCAAGATGTTGGTGTATTGTTACTCCCAGATTGATATATTGCTGATGCAGTAGCACTAGATGGTATAATAAAATTGAAGGAACCTTTTTATAGGTCTGAAGAAGAAGAAACAAAAGAATTAAGAGGATGAAATTGGATTTAAAACTATGTAGCTTTGGCTATTTGGTCCTTGCTGTATGAGGGGAGAGGACCAGGTTCTAGAGGAGGTCCTCCTAATTTGGGGGGTATCTTAATGATCAAGAGGGCTTCACAAACATGAAATGTTGAAGCTGCAAGTCTCGTAGTTAATGTTTCCTTTTTATCCGAAGAAACACAAAAAAGAGAAGAAGAAAAAAGGTTGGAATATAGGGAGAAATATGAGGAATTATTTGGTAAGTATGGGAAATTACATAATTCTTTTGTGGAATTACAAGCTACAAACTGGATACTTGAACAAAATATAAAAGATATGGAATCAGATGTCTCTAATTCCACTTCTCTTATGTCCCTTGTTGGGAAGAATCCTCTTACTACATCCAGTGAGAAACTTGTTGTTTGTAATACTCTAATAGTCCAAACGTGCCAGAAGTTGATGAGATAGCATGCTTTGTGGACCCGACCAAGGCATAGTGCCTTGAAAGGATTGATGAATTAGAAAAGAAGTTGAAGGATACTACATATGATTCATCTAAGAAATAAAGGGAGATAGTATCTACAGTACTGGATCATCTATACCATAAGTTTGAGGTCAAATTGGCCCATGTTCATGATTTATATTCTTTTTTGTTCACTGCAGTCATAAGTTTTGCAAATGATAAAGCTAGTTTCATGCCAATTGTGGATAAGTGGACAAGAATAGTTGATAACCTCAAAACTATGGTTATTTCTTCTATCTTCCAAAAAGATAATCCTAAAGATCTATGGCCCATATATTCCTCAGTAAAGGAACTTCATAATTTTTTGATGTTACCAGAAGGAATTGAGAGAAAGGGCAGAGAGATTTTAGCTAGCTTTGACAATTTGAAGGATACTTTGATATCTCATATTGCACATAGGGAGCGGAATGTGAAACCTATTGAATTATGGAAAGAACAACCTGATCAGGAGATCAAATAAAATATAAATATCATATGTAATGATTCTCATACAGGTGTACTAGAAGAATGCATAGATAAATTCTTTGCTCTAGGAAAATGTTATGAGAGTTTTGAAGGGAAGCTAACTAGGTTGCAGTAAAGTACACATCTTACAAGAATAGGGTACGTGAGATAATTAAGTACTGATGGCCAACTAACAAAGATTTTGAAATATGGGTTAGCATCTATATGATAGAGCTTTAAAAGATAGGTAGTTCAGTCTCAATAGATATGTTGATTTTTGGGTTACTAGATTTTTGAGACATTTAACAGTTTTGTTTTGTTACATCCTTTTGTAGCCATGAGCCTACCAGGTCAAAGTTTTTAATAGTTGGACATTTTTTTTGGTTCAAACGAGGTTTTTCAATTACAAGATTTTTTTTTTTATCTTATTCTAGAGTTTGTAACATTATATTTTGTAATTGGCAAATAGTAAACTAACGTGCATCTCCCCTGGCCCTTAGCTTGTATTTCTTCCCTTATTCCTATAAGAGGGTAACTAAGGCCAGGTGATGGAGCCAAGTCTTTTTTGGGAGAAGTCTATTGTTAAGGTTGTCGGTCCAGGTGAAATTAAATGTTATTTTGAGAAAACAGTAAAACATTTTCAGAGAAAATGTATGAAGTTAGCACCATTTCCTTGTAGGTTTTGAGTTAGATTCAAGAAGACTTTATATTGTATGATAGGAGTAAATTTTAAAATTAATGTAAATACATATATATTGTCGGCCTAATTATCTCACTCGCGTAAATTCTATGTTTTTTGTTCTAATTAAACCAATGGTTTAATTATTTTCAGTGCACTGTTGTGGTGTACGTAGTTTGTATTCATGCTTTAGTTCAAGGAATTAATTACAATGCATGAATATATGAATTATAGATCCATGGGTTTACTCAAGGATTTTGATAAGTAGACTAAGTCACAAATGGAGTTTAAATACATTATAAGGTAGTCTTTTTTGTAGATTCTAAAGTTATTAAGCATAAGTCTTATCGTAAGATGTAGGTGTATGTCAAATTTATGATAGCCCAATCGATAGGGAACTGATCTAATTTAAATGTTCACATTTTTTGGGGTTCTACTCATAAGAATTTGATTTCACATCAATTTTGATTAATAACAAAGCCTATTTTTAGTTTTGTATTTGAAATTGTGGAAATACACAATATCATTCTCCATGTAGGTTGACATTCAATGGATAATAAACCATTATCTAGTATCTCCCTATTATGTGGATTTCCTTAAATAAGATTATCATCTTTGTGTTAATGCTATTTATGTGTTTAATGTTATATTTTGAGGGCATTAAGGGATCACCCTCCCTAGTTTTGGACAGCCTAAAGTGCAGAAGGATTTGTTAGATCCTTGTTAGTTGGTCCAAGTCTTGGAGATTTCTGATAATTGGAGTTTGCTTCTCCATAATAAATAGAAGGAAAAATTTGGTTGCTATTTTGTAGCGTAAACATGTTCCAAGAACCAAAAAAATGGAGGCTCCACTGGGGATAGAGATGAAAATGTTTTGTTAAATCTTTTCTAGTAACTATGGTATTCTATTCGTAAAATCAACACCCAGTTGAATCAATCCCATTGGAGCTTTGCATAGAGTTATAATTAGGTGTTTATGATTTGAAGGTTGAACCACTAAGTGTGATATTGATGGCCTTGCATCTTTTATTGGTTGTGATTTTGTGAGTTTATATAATCCTTGAGAGTGATTAAAATTGTAGGAGATTATTGAGATATTTTATCAAATTTGTAGTAATTTAAGTCCCAATAAAATTGGGTGGCGACTCTAAGATCTTTATACCAGTGTATCTAATTATTTGAAAATTTTAATTTGATAAAGGGATAATTTAAAAACAATGACTAAGGATAAGAACACTAAAGCATTTATGAAGCAACATCGTGAAGTTACACTGGATGGTGAACTTCCTATGTCTCTGAAGAAAGGTTGGGATAGAAAAGATCTGGAATCTATCAGTATTCCCTCATTGTGAAAGCCTAAAGGTGAAAATACAATTAAGTATTTACATCCTATCCTAGAGGCAAGTGAATTGTCTTCAAAAAGTTCTGAATATGATAGTTTAGAATTTTTTGATAATTTGTTTAACACTCCTACACATGAAGAAGTACCAAGGCATAATAAGGAAATAACAAATGTGAAATATACTATAAAAAGAAGTGGCTAGAGTAGAAGTAGAATTAATCAGTTAGAGGGATCTATAATTGTACCTCCTCATCAAAGAAATACTATAGAATTTCCTTATCTACATGTGGGAGACCAACAAATTGTAGATCTTATAAATTTAGAAGACATCTGATTCTGGGATGTGTTTTCCAGATCTAGATGAACTATTCAAAGATATAAATTATTTGAGAAGGGAACTCCAAATTAAATTCAAGTTGAAAAGGAGAAGAGAAAAGGAAAAGGAGTCTGAGGTAATGAGTACATTAGTAGAAAGGGATAGTTTATTAAGAAAGTTGGTTGTCATTAAGGCCATGAATTGTGAAATACCAAAGCCAATTTAAGAGGGTCATGTTGTGTCATAGACTTACCATAGTTTTGAAAGATATAAGGACCTGAATAATTGAAAATCAAGTCTTATAACTGAAGTCTAAAAGCCTAACCTAGATAATTGAAAATAGAAAATAACCGAGGTTAAAGTTGATGAACAAAAGGAGCTCCAAAAAGAACCCCAATCCTTGTTTGAATTAGATATTGAACTAGAAAATTTTAGGAAGGAGAGTGAAGCCTTGGAAAAGGAATTGAAGAGAGTTGAGATAGAGGCTAGTAACATAGAAATAAAGAGGAAAATTAATTTCCTAAAGGCATCAACATTAGGTAATATATCTTCTGGTGTTGGTCCTTTAAAGCTCCAGAGTACCCAACATGTATCAAATATAGGCCTTCAATTTCATCAGGGAGGGAATCGATTGAATACTATGATCAAAGGTACAAAATGTGCACATATCACATTAGGAAGTCAAAAAATTCCACAAAACACTACCAAAATTTGTAGTTCTAATTTGCGAAAAAGTGCAATAAAATTAGAGACAAATGTTGGAGGTGGTATTGCTGGGGGAAATTTCAAACAAGGTCTATTCAATTGGATAGATATAGGCACTTGTTTTTTGATGGAATCACTGCCCAACCAAATCCAGTCCCAAATGATTTAAGAAATAAGACTAGAAAATTTAGTGGGAACAATGCAATCACTAGTGAAGAGCATCTCATAGAGTTTACCAATATGCTGAATGATTATGAGGTGGAGCATGAGGATGTGGTTATGAAGTTGTTTATGTAGTCCTTGACTGAGGATACTCGAGATTGGTACAAAGATTTGCCTAATGAAAGTATCAGCTCATGGGAAGAGTTTGAGAACTATTTCAAAGAGCAATATACTTATAAAACTAATACCGATATCATGTTGAATGAGTTCAACAATATCAATAAATCACCAAATGAAGCTACAACTGATTTTAACATCTAATTTCAAAAAGTAATATATAAGTTATTCCAATTATTAAGGTTGGAAGAAAATGTATGTCTTACTACATATTGAAATTCTTTTGATGCCAAGATGTCTTATCAATTAAGAAATAAAGATACGCATACTTTAAGAGATTATTTTAGGATGACCATAAATATTGAAAGTACTAGGAGAGCTTCTGGGAAGCTGGGAAAAAGAGAAGATCCTAAGTGATTTAACAACAAAGGAACTAAAATGGAAATGGATAGATCCATTAGATATAGGAATAAGGATGATGAAAATCCAGAAAAGGTGCTGAATGCTTTGATAGACTTAAAGGGTAGCAATGTGAGGAATGATAGAAATATTGGATATGAAAAGATTCAGTATAATAATTTTAATAGAAAAGATAGACTATAAAATTATCCTTATAATACCCCATGGAAAGATGGGAAACAAGTCCAACAACCACAAAAATAAGAAGGAGCACTAGAATCTTAACCTTCTGCAGAAGAATGCAATAAATGTAAATGAAGAAACATCTTGGTGTATGGTTTGTCAATCTCCTCCCTCACCTGATTAGTTTTGTAGTTGCAAAATCATTTTCTATTACAATGGGGAAAAAGTGATGAGGAGCTGACTACAAGTGATGATGTTGGTTGTTTGGTGACAAATGCTTATATTGAAGAAGTACACTAGGTTTCTGATATTGAGTCTCAATATTTTTATATTGATGGTCAAAGGCATAGAACTGGGTCTTATCATCAACAAGTGTTATCTGCTGAAAAATACAATATTGATGGTGATTTATGTAATGTCGAACAAGGTGGAGACTCAGTATCTTTGAGAAAACCTTTGGAAGAAGATATAGCTAAGATCAATTCTGCTATGGTTGCTCAAGCAAAGAACAATTATCGCTTAAGAAACATAACAATAGGGGAAGAGAGTCGTAGAACTGCTAGTATGTTCATCAAGGAATCAAAGGATAAAGAAAAGGAGGTGAAACAAGACAAGAATGCTGTCAAGATTAAAGAAGTGAAAGGAAAGTCATGGTAAAAAATGGCTGAGGTTCCCAAATCCACGGATGAGGCTACTTCTTCCAAGATGAAGGAAAGATTTGCTGATACCTCTGCTAAAATTTTAGAAGAGTAATTAAAGAAGAAAATAAATGTTGGAAGCAGTGGACCCATAGTTGATGAGAAAAAAATAGGTACGTCATTTGAATTTCCAAATTATACTCCTATTGATATTCTATAGTTGCTTTCACAAATTACTGTAAAATTTCCTTTGCTAGAATTAATGAGGATAGATGAACATAAAAAAGGGAAGTAGCCTAGGCTAAGAGCGCCTCATCTATGAAAAATAAAGGAAGTAAATGAGTTTAGCCTAGCTAAGGGGAAAGAGAAAAAGGAAGAAAATAATAACAAAGAGATTGAGGGTATTACTTCTCAAATCCCTCAGATGTGTTTAGATAACACTATGAATGCATATTTGGGAAATATTGATCCATTTTTCCTAAGTGTTATTATTAGTGGTAAATTTGTAAAGAATTGCATGATTGACTCTGGTGCATCAAATACTGTGATGCCATTTAAGATTGTGGAATCCATAGTCTTGGAAGTAGATACAACTTAGGGTAGATGTTGTGCCTTGGATTCTAGAGAGGTGCCTATTGTTGGTACCATTAAGGATTTTCCTTATAAGTAAGTGACATTCCCTAAAAAGGACTTGACAATAAGTGTATTGGTAGTTGACATTCCACCTCATTATAGAATGTTTCTCTCTAGGAAATGGAGTTGTGCTATGGGGGGTAGTCTACAATGTGATCTATATTTTTCAACTTTCAACATTGATGATAAATATGTAAAGATTGAGAGATAACCAAGGGTATCTCACATGATTGAGAAAGAGGTAGATGATTACATGAATTGTTTTATTGACACTGATATAAATACTTTTGGCATGGAAGAACTGGTGTCAGATCAAAAGAAAAAAATTGTACTACTAATAGATGAAGTTAATAGTTTATCTGATGAGGTGGAATTATGGACCATATTTTTTGATGGTGCAAGCTCAAAAGAAGGATCAGGTGTAGGTGTTCTATTGATTTCACCAAGTGGAAAGACTTACAAGTTTTTGTTTACTATGGCTTTTACTTGTACTAATAATGTGGTAGAGTATGATTCACAGATTTTGGGATTGAGATTAGCATAAAAGCTTGGTATTAATTATCTCAGAGTTATTGTTGACACTTAGCTAGTTGTATCTCATATCATATCTACATAAGCATTAAAGACTAAAAGATTGAAACAACACAAAAATGCAGTATAGGATGAGATAGATAATTTTTTATGCTTTTGGGATAGATCGGCTGGATAGGAACCATAATAAGATGTCTTATTTACTGGAAAAGGTTGCATTAAGGCTTTATGTTATAACTTTTATACAAATTTATAAGGTTGAAGTACAAACAAGACCTTGAATTCTTGATAATGTGGAAATCTTGCACGTTTTTAATGATGATCACGACATCCTAAGATTTATTAATTGGGAGGATGAATATACTAGTCAGGAAATAGAATTCAATGCTTATGTGGAAATGATTAATGTAAAGGAGTGTTAGAAACTAGGGTTTTTGTTGCACCAAAATATTGACCTATAAATCCCTGATACAACTGTAGACCTTATGGTAAGACATGTTGTCAATTAGTGCCAAAATACTTAGTCACTTATATGATTATAGTGTTGACCGAGCCAGCAACTTGAAGTGTAACCTGAGAAGTTACAAAATTGACCAAGCAGTTACTTCAAAACAATATCACCCGAGTCACTAGTTTTACCTGAGTTACTATCTCTGAGTGATCATTGTGTCCCGAGCACCCAATGTCACCCGAGTGCTAGAGTTGCCAATTCACTATGTCACCAGAGTGTTAGTATATCACCTGAGTGGATTACTGGACCTGAGTATCATCATTGGGCTGACTTATTACATATTTTTTGATACTAATTAAGTATGTTAAGTAGCCAACATATGAAGGTAATTGATTTGGATAGATATATATATATATATGTAAGGTACTTTGTTTATCCAAAATATGGAATAATAGTAGCATATGTATTCAAGTATGGATATGCGAATATGAAGTTGCAGTTTGATTAGAAGGCTAAAATAGTATAAAGGAACAAAAAAGAATCATCTATCACATTCAGGTGATCAATATTATTTCAAAGGATCTTATTCAGAAAATTAGAGTTGCATAGCAGATCATTCACTGGTTCATCCTAACAGGTGTATCAACAAAATCCTTTAACAGGGGGGACTTAACAGTCCTTATCAAATATCCTAAAAAAGTGCATACTTTATTGTATTGTATAAATCCTTTCACAAGGTGGACCTATTAGTCCTAATTTCTCCTAACATGGCAGGCCATCACAAGTGGTCAATTGTAAGCCTTAATCGACAAAATTTATTAATGGAGTATTAAATCTTGTGGGTATCATCCCCACCCTATTTTTACTTTCTATTTGGAAGGTTTTTGGGTAATCATATATTGTGTCAAGTGTTTTGGATGTTTAATTATTTTCTAATCCATGCATGCAATCAAATTAGACAATCTAATAAAGGATAAAACTGAATAAGTTTTATTGGTTCCTGATTTAACCCCCCTCTCAGTCACCTAGCCTCAATATATTTCCAACAATTGGTATCAGAGCTAAATGTTCTCTTATCAAAAGTTTAACAAATTGAGAAAAGATTAGAGACAATGGAAATATATAGATTGGAGAAAGCCATTGAGAATGAAAAGATAGATCTACAAGTGGCCATGGATCAAATCAAAAAACTCAAGGAGCAACTCTCTCATTCCCTGAAAAGAAGAAAATATTTAGCAGTGCAGATGAATGATAAAAGTTACATATAAGAAAGAATTGAATACTTATGCAAAGAAAGAAGTTCTGAAGAAACTGATGCAACCACTGAAGACCTACTCAAAAATAATCTCAATTTACATGAAGAAGTCATAAAGTTAAAGAGAGAACAAGAAATTCATTTAGCTAGAATATGTGAAGTCATGGAACAAAAGAACCAAGCGGAAAATGACAGAGAAATGACACAAGTAGATAAAATATTGCTAAGTGCAAGATTAGAGGAAAAAGAAAATGAAATCTATCATTTTTCACTTCAGCAAGAAAATATGATAAATCAACTCAATAGTGCAAATCAAGAAGTTATCAATCTGAGGACTGAAAATGAAAGACTGCAGAATGATCTCAATACTAAAAGAAAACTAATGAGAGTATGATGAATTCACAAGTAAGCATGAATCAGTTGTCAGAGAAAACTCAATTAAGACATCATGGACATAATGAATTAGGTTATACTAAACAAGGTAAATCCTAACAACAAGGAGCTAAAAAGAACAAGAAACCTACTTGTAATAATTGTGGTCAGTTAGGGCACACATCAAATAAGTGTTGGAGCAATGGGAAGTCAAAGTTCAATGAAAAATGCTACAGGTGCAACAAACAAGGACATAGGGAAAGTGAATGCATTGACAAAACTAATTTTCAAGGAAAATGTTTCAATTATAATAAACAAGGTCACAAATCTTCCGAGTGCAAAACTAAGAAATGGAACCCTGCTGAACAACTAGCTAAAGCAATTTTCGGTTGGGATTACAACACATGGAGTAGATTTTGTCATTGTGGTGAATATGGGCATATTGGTTAAAATGTGCAAAGACTCACCTTAGAAAAAGGAATCCTAATAAGAGATTTTATGTGTGTAAACAACTTGGTCATCTAACAAAGAATTGCATGAGAGAAAAAGTGGATACTGGTTTTGAGAAAGGCAAATCAAAATTTTCTGAAAACAGAACTCAGATGAGTCAGCAGTGGGTAAGGAAGTCTTCTAAGAATTCAGACCAAAACAATGAAGGATCAAATGGCACCCAAAATAGTGAGTTGGGTGGATCCACCATCTCCAAATAAAAATGCAAGGAGATAACTCGAACTGTGCATACAAGCCATCATACATCAGTTCTAGATATTGATGCACTAGGACACATTATGGTTCTAATTGAGTCAGGATCTCAGTAAAATATGAGTTACTCAAGCTTAACCAAGTTAAGTCAGGTTGAATGGTTTCAAATATGCAAATATTAGTTTTCGCTGAGTTTCTGAGAAAGTATGGGAGAACTAACTGAGCTACGATAGCTACTATGTACGAAACATTTAATGAAAAATTTATGGTGAAAATTCTCATAAATGGTGAAATAAAAGGGTTATTATTTACATTTTACATAGTGATTAAGATCTTATAGTGATCTTAGAGTGAATTTCGGTTTGAAAGTTTAGTTACAACAAAGTTTCATCAATCTTCTGAGCATTATGGCATCTTCATCCATTAGTAAGGTTAAGAAAGGATCTGAGATGTTAGTGAGGAATGCTATTTGTGAACCGCCAATGTTCAAACTTCATCCTGTGATTGTAGAAGAGATAGATCTGATGGGAGCCCATTCCCAAATTCCTCCTAAGGTACTATTGATTCACAACATTTGAGCTTTCTATCATTGCATCACTGAATAGCTAGGCACAGTAGAGATGAATCAAGCATATGAAAAAATTTGTGTATATGGAAACCTAAAGCCAGAACACAAACACCTTGAAGTTAAGGGTTTAACTCATATCATGCATATGCCAAAGAAATTTCAGATAAAGTGGAATAGAATTATTCCGAGCCATGTTCATGACATGCATCTATGGTTGGAGAAACCGGTGAAGATCACTAAGTTGATGGTACACCAAGTGACAGGGTACCCAATGCTTGACAAACCTAAAGCTACCAAAACCCTACCCTGAGATGACCTAGCCAAGTAGACTCTTTCTGAGTGGGATGGAAGAGGCATGAAGCTAAATGGAGTCACTGACATTGAATTGAAGTTCTGAATTCATGTAATTGTGCACAAGATATACAGTTCTAGCCAACCAAACAATGTACCATGTGAGGCTGTGGAAATGGCATACAAAGTTGTGAAGAACAATCTGTCATTCGACCTTTCCGAGTTGCAGCTCATCGAAATGAGAAAAAATATGGAGAGCATCTGAACATCCAAGACCAATCCATGTAAGTTTTGTTTGCTTCTGGTCTTTATATTCTTTTATTCTCAGAATTGTTTCCCTTCAAAAGGCACAGTTGTATGGAAAAAGAAAAAACTTATATTCTATCAGATAAATGATTTTATAGAAGAATTGGGAGATAACTTTGAAAGCATCATGGATGCTTACTTTGAGAGTTTCAGAGAGAAAATGTAGAATAGATACATAATTCCTAAACAATTGGTAGAGGACTATAAGGATGATATTTTCTTCCTATTTGAGTTTGACAAAGTATAAATTCAAGAAGTCAAGCCTAGGGTTGCATGGGTGAAACCTCTTGCATATGAGGTTAACATTGATGAGACAAGAGACATCATTGAAGCTCTTATAAATGAACTTGTTCACCCCAAAGCACCATATTTTGGTACTTATGAAGAATCCAAGGGAATAATATCATTGGAGATTGAGATTCCTAAAATATTGAGGAAGGAAGAGATTAGAGAAGTTTAGAAAGGAGTATGGCAAGTCTTCAAACTCTCCTCCTTCAATCACTAAAAGAAAAGGAGATGACATAAAGATAGAAGAAGATGGATCTGAGGAATAAGAAGAGGAGGTAGAAGAAGAGCCTCCTAAGAAGAAGAGGTTGGCCCCCAAGAAAACACCAAAGATGTCTACCCCTGTCTTCACTACAAGAAAACCCAGAAGATCTAGAAGAAAGTTGACAATGCCTAAAGAAGATGAAGAAGAAGATACAGTCATATTCAAGAAGCCCCCACCTACCTTTGAGAAGAATATTGAAGATTTGAAAGGAGGTAGTGGTATGGGATCTCTTAAATCATTGAAGTATGCTTCCAAAACCAAAGATGAGCAAAAGATGATTGAGGATGCATTAGTAGAGAAAATGACAAGGTGGAAGTATGATCCATCTGAATTAAAAATCCATATGATTGAAGACCTTCTCAAGGAAATCACCATTCACTGGCACAATGCAGTTCAAATTGAAAAGGACATCATAATGAAAACCTTGAAGCAAGTCATGCATACTATGACTAGTAAAGAGGGAAAAGATGCTATGACCAAGTATGAGAGTAATCACACTCCAAGGTTTAGGACTTTTCAAATCTTGAGAAAGAAAATAGAGGATGTTGTGTAGTCTGCAAAAAATGTATGGAAGACAATTTATGAAATCAAGGAAGAAGATAAGGCAGAGGAAAAGAGTACATACCCTCATGTATAGGATAAAGATGAAGAGTTACCTAAGGTTCAGACCATTGAATAATCTAATGTTGAATAGATAGTAGTAGAAGTGATGGCATCCCTGCCCCCAATCACCTATTCTGAAAACCCTATCTCTAAGAAAATAAAAAGTCATACAGTCTACATCAGGAATAGTAGGAACTGAGCATCAGGCTCTACCTACTACTGGTCCGAGCCAAACTGAGTCATGAAAGGAAACTGTGAATATTTCTATAGTTAGCATTGATTCTGTAGTTGGTGCATTAAAAGTTAATGACATACTCCAACTAAACTCTGAGGACAAGGATGAGGTTGGAAAAGGTAAGGAAATTGTTCCTTCACCTAATCCTAAGGTCAAGGGTAAATAAAAGGAAACAATAACTGATGATGCTAACCTTAAGGAAGATATTGTGATTCCAAATTGGGATCTTTCCAACCTGATAGCCGAGCAGATGGATATCCTTGGGGAGCTATAGAAGAAAAGAGAAAAACAACAGAAGCTCCGAGCAAAGAAGAAAAGAAACACAGTTCTACAGGACATAAGGGTAAGTGCAAAAATTTGGGTACCGATTCGGCGGAAGACTTGTGGACTTGAAAACTACCGCTAGAAATGGACACCCATCTTAGGCTCAGACACAGGATCCAAAATTCAAAAAATGAGTGCCCATTTTAAAAACAGGTACCCATTTTTTTCAAAACAAGTGCCTATTTTTTAATTTTTTTTTAAGAAACTCATTTTACATGTCGATTTATTATATTTCAGAAATGGGTACACATTTTTAAACGTGTGCATATTTTTTAAAATTTGAATTTCAGGACCACCCTTTGCATTGGATTTTGGTTTGGGACAGGTTTGGTGGGACCAAGCCAATGCTTCGACCTCCAAAATAATGGCAAAGGCATTTGAATACTAGATTTTTGTCTCGCCATAATTTTTTGAGGGTCTTCCTCATCAAATTTTTTGATGAAATAAAAACCCATTAGAGCTCTTACTGTGTAGATTTCAAAAATATAAAATTTATAGTGATATGATAAATTTTACTATTTTAAAAATATTTATTAATCAAAAGTGGTACCTAAACTTAAAATAGTAAGGTTCACTAAAACTTTAATAACTTTTTTGATTTTAGGTTTTTGAAAAAATAAACTATATGATCCCAATCTACATAGAATTTTCTTCAAAATAAAATAAAAACATTCCAAAAAATTCAAATTTTCATCAAATTATGGTGGTCGTACACCAGTTGGTCAGAATTTATAGTCAATTAAAAATTAATAAAAAATATATATTCAATTAAAAAAATGCAAAAATATTCTGACCAATATTTTATGTGTTAGGTACCTTCCCCCAGAAGGATTTATAAAAATTCATTTATTTACTTCAATATAGGGTGGTCGTACACATGTGGGGTATGGTCCTGAAACAAGCATTTTGAAAAAGGGGTTTTTAAACATGCCTACTAACGTATATTTTCTATCATGTTGGTATTCCAAAAAATTACATATTTGAAAACTAGACTCCGAGCACTACATTTTCTATTATTAGATTGTTTTTAAATTCAATTTGTAAGTGCCTCATATTTTGACATCAATTGATAAAAAAATTGAAAAACAGGGAAAACACTTCCACTTTTTGCCCAAAAGTGGAACTCAACTTCTTGTAGCCACCCATAAAAGGTATTTTCCTGGATTCGCTAGAGATTGAAGTCAATTAGAATAATTCCATAATGGACCAAGTTGTTGACATAGTTCACAAGTTTAATCATGATCTTAGTGGATAGGAGAAATTACTGCAAAAGAAAGAAAGAAAATTTGAGAATAAGGTTCTAGAGAATGTTGCAGGAAAGATTGCAATAGATCAGGTGAAGCTAACCACTGTCATTATCTCTCTAGAAACCACTGTGAATAATGTTGTGGCATTATTTGTAAAGTTGAGTGAAACTTCCAGCTTTACCATGGAAATAAAGAACAAGCTGACAAAGATTGACACCGATTTGAAGAAAAGTGCAAATCAGTTAGCACTTGATCCAAGTTCAAGTTCACCACATTTTGTAAAGATCAAGTATCTAACTGATCTGCATGTAGAGCTACTAAGGGAAGAATAAATAATAAGAGAATCCCTAACAACTATACATAGCCAACTCCTTCCACATATGGATGTCATATAGAAACATATTGCTCATGCAAAGACACTCATCCATGATAGCAAATTTTCCTTTGCAGAGCTTATGATGGAGTTGTCTGCAGAAATTCAGATTGAGTTGCACATCTTGAATGTGTTGCAAGAAAATTGGGACAAGACTTGGTAAGAGGGAGTTTTGACTTACTAGTTTGATCAGAGTTTTTCGATATGATAAGTGTGTTTGTCACTAATGCAAAAGGGGGAGATTTTAGACCTTATGGAAAGACATGTTGTCAATTAGTACCAAAACACTTAGTCACTTATATGATTACAATGTTGACCGAGCCAGTAGGTTGAAGTGTAACCCGATCAGTTATAGTGTTGACCGAGAAGTTAGTTTAGAATAGTATCACCTGAGTCACCATTGTTACCTGAATTACTATCTCCTAGTGATCGTTGTGACCCAAGAACCCAGTGTCGCCCGAGTGCTAGAGTTGCCAATTCCCCGTGTCACTCGAGTGTCAGTATATCACCCGAGTGGATTAGTGGACCCAAGTTTCAGCATTGTGCTGACTTAGTATATATTGTTTGATACTAATTAACTATGTTAAGTAGTTGACTTATACAGGTAATTGATATATATATATATATATATATGTTAGATACTTTGTTTATCAAAAATATAGAATAATAGTAGCAGATGTATGAGTATGGATATGTGAATATGAAGAGGTAGTTTGATTAGAAGGCTACAATAGTATAAAGGAACAATAGAGACTCATATATCACATTCAAGTGATCAATATTATTTCAAAGGATCTTATTCTGAAAATTAGAGTTGCATAGTAGATCATTCACTAGTTCATGCTAACAGGTGTATCAGCAAAATCCTTTAACATGATGGACTTAACAGTCCTTATCAAATCTCTTAATAGAGTGCATACTTTATTGTATTGTATAAATACTTTCACAAGGTGGAACTAGCAGTCCTTATTGCTCCTAACAAGGTAGGCCATCAGAAGTGTTCAATTGTAAGCCTTAACCAGATAAATTTATCACTGTAGTATTAAATCTTGTGGGTACTATCCCCACCCCAGTTTTACTTTCTATTTCCAGAATGTTTCTAGGTAACCAAATATTGTGTCAAGTGTTGTGGATGTTTAATGCTTTTCTATTCCATGCATGCAATCAAATTAGACAACCTAATAAATGATAAAATTGAATAAGTTTTATTGGTTCCTGATTCACCCCCCCCTCTCAGTCGCCTAGCCTCAATATATTTCCAACAAACACCAATAGACTTATAGAAGACACAAGAGGTTGTTAAACCATGTCATGAATCTCGTGAGGGATACTGGTGCATTTCCAACAATCCATCTCCCAATGTTACTCATTGTGGCCTGTGTGAATTTGACCCAGTGATCAAGCTCTGATACCACTTGTTAGAAGATAGGGTTGTAGTTGCACCAAAAGTTTGACCTATCAATGGTCGATACAACCAATAGACTTATAAAATAGACATGAGGTTGTTAAAATATGTCACAAATCCCACAAGGGATGCTGGCATACTGCCAACAAGGAGATTGTATTTTGTAACAAAGTTATACACTTAAAAAAAACAAGGTACCTAAAGGATTGGTAGCGATGGAGATGGATTTTGACAATAAAGATAAGATGAAAAGAAGTAATGATGTTACAGATTTAAGTGACTTGGAGGAAGTAAATCTTGGTATTCAAGAGGCACCTAAGAAGGCATATATTGGTAAAACAATATCACCAAAACTAAGAAAAATTGTGATAAACTTATTGAGGAAGTTTAGACATGTTTTTTCTTGGTCTTATGTTTATTTGAAGCCTTATAGACAGGATCTATTTCAACATGTCATCCCTCTAAGAGAAAATGTAAAACCTATCAGGAAAAAATATAGACCTATTAATCCTACTTTGGCACCCAAAATGCAAGAGGAGTGGATGAAATTAAGGGATGCAGGCATTATAAACCCCATCAGACATTCATCATGGTCTCAAACCTTGTACCAGTGAGGAAGAAGAATGAAGATATTAGATTGTGTATGGATTTTAGAAATTTGAATATATATTCATTAAAAGATAATTATAGTTTTCCTAACATGAAGGCCATGTTCCAAAGAGTTACATGGTGTGAATTAATGTCCATGATGGATGATTTTTCTAGGTACAACTAGGTAATAGTTAAGGAATCAGAACAATACAAAAAAACATTCACAACTCCATGGGGGACATATATTTACGTGAGGATGCCTTTTGGGTTAACCAATGCAGGTGCAACATTTCAAAGAGCTATGGATGTTTCCTTTGAAAATTTTATCAACACTTTTCTTGTTGTATAGCAGGATGACATTATTGCCTATTCAAAAAAGGAAGAAGAACATTGTAGTCACTTAGAGAAAATATTTTCCAGAGCCATTAAATATATGGTGTGTCATTGAACCCCAAAAAGTGTGTTTTGGAGTCACTAAGGGAAATTTTTTGGGTCATATTATTTCTAAGGAAGGAGTGAAAACAGACTCGAAAAGAGTGACGAAAATAGATAAATTACCTCGGCCAAAAAATGTAAAAGGTATTCAGTCTTTATTTGGGAAAGTAAGTTTCTTGAGAATATTTGTCACTAATTTTGTAGAAACTAGTAGACCTATTTCCAAAACGCTCAAGAAAAGTGCTAAAATTGATTGCGAAGGATAGCCGAGTGTAGCTTTCCATGTGATTAAATAAGCTATAAAATAAGCACCAATTTTGAAGACACCATATTATACAAAACCAATGTAGATTTTTTCTTTTGCGTCATTCCACACAATAGTTGTAGTTTTGCTTCAAAAGAATTCTGAAGGATTTGACCAAAAAATAGCATTTTTCAGAAAATCACTGCAGGATGCAAAATAAAAATATGATTTTAATGAGAAACAAGCTTGTGCATTAGTGAAGAGAGTAAAGTATTTCACATGTTACTTAGTTGGAGAAAAAATTGTTTCATATTTTCCCAATTTTGCAGTTAAAGATATCTTCACCCAACAAGAGGTCTCAGGGAAAGGTATAGATGGATCAAGCAGATCCAAGAGTTCAATATTGAGATCTAAATAAAAAAATGGATAAGGGGCCAGGGGTTAGCGAAGCTGATGGCTCAAATTAATTTGGATCCTAATAAAATCAACCAATTTGAAGAAGAACATAAGGCATATGTTTGTGACGTGGATGTATGTGATTGGTATACTGACATAATTTGTTACTCACAAATAATGAGATACCCAGAAGGTATGGAGGAATGTAATAAGAGAACCTTTAAGTTATGTGCTATCAAGTACACAATTATTAGGGGTAAGCTTTGGTGTAGAACTGTTGATAGTGTATTGTTGAAGTGTGTAAACAAAGTCTAGGAAGAAGTTGTTAAATGACATGTATAGTGGAGTGTGTGGAGGAAATTACATGGCCAATAAAACTGCACATAAGATTTTGAGGGCTGGATTTTGGTGGTCTACTATTTTCAAAGATCCTCACAAATTGGTGAAAAGATGCACTGCATGTCAGAGATTCTCCAAAAAATTGAAGTTTCCAAGAAATTTGCCTCTAAAGAAACTTGAGACACATGCTCCTTTTCAACAATGGGGTATTGATTTTATTGGATAAATTGCAACTAAATCTAATGGAGTCCAATCATGGATTTTGGTGGCCGCAAATTACGTTATAAAGTGGGTAGAGGCAATACGAACTAGGAAAGCAACTAGCAAGGTGATGATATATTTTTTGATGAATAATATTGTGACAAGGTTTGGATGTCCCAAAAGGATAGTATCTTACAATGCTATGTTCTTTAGGTCAGAAAAATACAATGAATTTTACATTAGGTTTGGAATCTAGACATAATATTTATCACCATATCACCCACAAGGAAATGCACAAGCATAATCAAGTAATAAAAAAATGATGAAGATTATTAATATAATCCTAGATAAAAATAAGAAGTTTTGGGATTCTAAAATAGTACATGTTATTTCGGAAGAAAGAGTAACTATGAAGAAGGATATTGGATGTGTACCTTTCAATTTGGTATATAGAATACATGCCAGGTTACATGGAAAGTCTGACCCAATCTGGTTGGGGCCATATTTAATTCATGAAAAATAGGGAGATGATTCTTATTATCTCAGAGAAATAGCTGGAAATATTCTTCAATTGCCAATTCATGGAGAATTCTTGAAACACTACTCCTAAAAGTATCTCTTCTCCATGAACAATAGTTAGGATATATATTTTGTATTATATTTTCCTTTGGTTGTTTTTTTTTTTTTTCTGGTTTTTGTGCTCTTAGTGTGGTCTTCTCTTCTGGTAGTTTCTCTAGTCCTCGCATTATTCCAATGGTCATAAGCGTCCCCAACTAGAGCCACTGGTGGTGCTTGTTGTTTCTCTTGCAAATTTTGATTTTTCTTAGTGCCTTTGTTGTTAAGGTAGTGGTTTTTTTTTTTCTTTGTGGAAGCTATCAGGGTTTAGGGTTTAAAGGTTTTAGCTAAAAATGTTAATTTTTTCTTAAACCCCAAGGTTCTATTTTCCTTCTTTACATTTCGTCATGCCACTTATAGTGATGGGTCTTGTCTTCGTGGTAGTAGGTCAGGTTTTTTTTTTCCCTAGGATCTATAGTCTTAAGTTGTCGATCTCGTGGATTCTTTTCGCTAAGGTTAGTTTTTTCTACTAGCTTAGCAGTCTTTTTATCATCTCCTACAATAGTGAGTGCTTCCAACAACAATTACCTTTTCATGAATGTTTGCATTCTCACAATCATAAATATAATTGACAGAGTTGATCATGAATGTGTAATAGGGTGACACTTGGAAAATTTTGAGTTGTTAGGGGTTTCTTTTTTTTCTTTCCTATGGTTAGGGTTTGTAGTTTTTAATTTGTCATACTATTAGTGGGGCCATATTTTTGCCCATGTGCTTTTGGTTGGTAATACATTATGTTCAAAATGATGAATTTGTTCAAGAGTTAATTCATAGTAAAAGGGATACAATGTTGATCGTCAGGTAAAGATTTTCTAAAATTTATGGTTGTCTCTGATTTGTAATCAAAATTGTTTAGCCTTTAACGATCATAAAACTTCCAGTTGCAACCACATGTCTGGAGGTATGAAACAAGCTTGTGGTCGATGGGATCAAATTTGATGATGTATAGGATGTGGTGTAAGCTATCTTGACAGTAAGTTTAGAGTGACTAATGTGTGTCATCCAATCAGGAGGATCAACAGTTATTATTCAAATCATTTTCAAATTAATTGCAGACCATTTGTCACTTGAATGAAGAATTAATGGTAGAAGTGACAATTTTATTTTGTGTTTCTCGTTGTTTGTAGTACATTTATCTATCTATTTAATTTGGAAAAGGAAAAAGGGAAGTGATTTTTTTACTTTGGTAGTCTAAGGTGAAAATTCATGTTTTTATTAGAGGAATTGATTAGGCTTGCGAGAAAAAAAGTCGTAAGTTCATCATCTCGCTATCCTAGTATTTTTAAAGGGTGAATCTTGGTAAATTTTATATGCAGTTTTGGTTTTTGATTGGTGGAGGGTCACTGAAATAGGATATCATGGGTTGATAAATAATATAGTAGAGTTGCAAAATTGTTTGTTTCTCATCATGCCCTAGCTTCTGCTTTCTCGATTTGATCTAAATTTTGTAAATAGGGAGATGAATACTATAAGAAATAATCTATGATAGACATAGCATCATAGGAGAAAATTTTATGATGATTTCTTAGATTAATTAAAGGGGCCAACTAGTGATAGAAGACATGGAAAATTGTTCTTAGATTGAAAAAATGTTGGTGAAGGATTGGTGGATAAGGTGTGTATGGTTTCTGATGCTAGAATTACAATGATGGGTCTTGGATTTTTCAGAATATGGATAGGATAAAAGAAATTAGCAAACCCATGGTTTAACACTTGACAGTTTGACCTAGGTAGAGTTGTGGCTCCTGGAGTTTTTATGGATGTAGATTTATTGTGGGCTATTGTAGACAAGTATGATCATGTGCTGAGAGTTTTTACATATATAAATGGTAAGGTTTTGGTCAATATCACCAGTGGTGATGTAAAAAAAGTTTTTGGGTTAAGTGAGTCATCAGTGTAGTTAGAAAAAATTAACATGGAGGCCTTTTCAAAAGATTATAAAAGGTTGATAAATTATGTAAGAGAATCTTTGTTTTCTCATTATTTGGCGAGAATGAAAGATTCAAAATATTATGTTGGGCCTAGTTCATTAGAGCCTTTTCATATTGAGGTTTTTTCCTTGCATTCTAGGGAAACCTTCTATTCATTTTTTCAGGAGATTGGTAGGTATCCAAGTAATTTGTTGCCACAAAACTTTATGCATATGGTCATTCTGATACAACATCCTAGATTCAAAAATATGTATGATTTTGGACCTTATCTGGTAGATAACATGTACATGAGGGATTACAAACGGTAAATAAATATGTTGGGCATTATTTCTTCTACCATTATTGATTGTTAATGCATATGAATCTTTTTAAACAGGCAGATTTATTTTCTCAATGTATGAAATTGATGAGAATAATTGGGGGAGAAGAAGTGCCAGTAAAAATTTGGACAATGGATCTGTCATGGGACAGAAGTGAGGCTACATTTTTTATATTTGATAATGTTTTTGTATCTAGGATTGGGTCTAGGTTGATTGTAAATGTAACTAGGATTCCTGTAGAGATTCAGGTCTTTTTAAGACCTAAAGAAATGAAGTCTGAGTTGAGAATTTCACATAATTGTGGTAATGTAATACCATACCCTGTTAGCACATTATTAAGGGTATATAGATTTGAGGGAAGACCTCATGTTTTGACTCTTTATGAACCCTTGAGATTAGGTTTTTTAGAGGTGATATCACAGATCAGCCAGATTGAAGAAGCAAAATTTGTAGGGAAGGCAAAAGGGACCTTTTTCTTGATTATACAGTCATACCTTTTTTTTAAGAAGAGGTGGTTGGGTGCACTGTGATAATTTATTTGCACCCTACCATTTCGGAACTACTATGGAAAGATACAGTAACCTGTAAAATTTCTTCAACGTGTTCAAATTAAGAATTAGAATGCCTAAGAGGGAGCATATTTTATATCACCCTGAGGATGTCATTGTAAATCAATTTGATTTGAAACTATAGTAGGAGTATAAGGAAAAATGGGTGGCTTACAATAAGTAACTATTAGTTGCAGTTAAAGAGATTGATTCCTTATATGATCCTTTAATGTGATTCACTCCTTTTTCCAAAAAATATATGAGGCTTAATGCAAAGTATGAAGAGATCATGGAGGCAACTAAGGATAAGTTGGCCCTATTGGAAAAGGTTTATGAAAATATTCCAAGTGCCAGATTTTCTTAACACACCTCTCTAGCTAAAGAGGTTAAAATTTTGATTTTCCCATATATGTGTCTCTCATACCCAAGCCAAGTGAGTTGGAGGATAGACCTATTATTGAATCAACACCTAGTGCCAGATATATAAAAATTATAGAAGACTTTGAATCATCTGATGTTGAGAACATTGTTGATGTATATAGTTCATAAAAAGAGGAGGATGTTCATGATTCAAGGAGAAAGGGGAAGGCATTTTTTTACCGATGATGCCCCTACTACTTTACCACCTATTAGAAATTTGGGAGGTATAAGGATTATTGAATATGGTGATTATCCACTAGATACACCCATGTCACTGCCTAACAATAAAATAAAGAGAACTCATTTGATTAGTGGGATTGATGAGAGGGGTATGGTTACTATCATAGATAAATAAGTTTAGATGAGTATGTTTGATGAGCCTATAGCTCCAAATTTTGATTTCACTTCATAGGAAATTCAAGGTGTGGCATAGAGAGATGCAAGAAAAGAAGCATGTGAGGCTTGTATTAGTGATGACAATTTTGTAAGGAGCAAGACTTTTCTACAATTGATCTGGAAAACTAGAATACCATATTCTAGAAAGAGACATGAGGAGAAGATTATTGCACAACCAGACAGGCCTTCACATGAATGTAAAGAGTAAATTAAAGCTGAAATGATGAATGAATTTAATTCCTTTACACTAGAGGAGGGAATAAAACTTTCGCAAGACGTTGGTGTGCTATTATTCCCAAATTGGGATATTGCTAATGTAGTAGCACTAGATGCTATAAGAAAAATCAAAGGAGCCTTTGTATAGGTCTAAAGAAGAAGCATGAAAAGACTTGAGAGGATCAACTTGGATTTCAGACTATGAAGCTTTGGCTATTTGGTCCTTTTCGCGGGAGGGGAGAAGGCCCCCTAATTTGGGGAGTATCTTAATGCTCAAGAGGGCTTTAGATACATCAAACATTGAAGTTGCAAGTCTCATAGTTAATGTTTCCTTTTTAGATGAAGAAGCAACAAAAAGAGTAGTAGAAAATTTGGAATATACGGAGAAATATGAATAATTGTTTGGTAAGTATGGGAAATTACATAATTCTTTTGTGGAATTACAAGCTACAAGCTGAATAATGGAACAAAATATAAAAGATATGGAATCCAGTGCCTCTACTTTGACTGCTATTATGTCCCTTGTTTGGGAAAAGCCTCTTACTACATCCTATTAGAAGCTTGTTGTTTGTAATCCTCCAGTAGTCCAAATGCTGCCAGAATTTGATGAGATACTAGACACAATTGATGAATTGGAAAACAAGTTGAAGGATGCTAGCTAGGATATTTTTTGAGAAACAAAGGGAGATAGTACCTATAGTACTGGATCATCTATATCATAGGGTTGAGGTCAAATTGGCCCATTTTCATGATTTATATTCTTTGTTGTTCACTACAATCAATTTTTTTTCAAATGATAAGGCTAGTTTTATGCCAATTATGGATAAGTGGATAAGAAGAGTTGATGACCTCAAAATTATGGTTATTTCTTCTATCTTCCAAAAAGAAAAGACTAGGGAGATAAAGCTTATGTACACCTTGGTAAAGGAACTTCATAATTTTTAGATGTTACCATAAGCAATTGAGAGAAAGGGCAAAGATATTTTAGCTAATTTAAATGATTTTAAGGACAATTTGATATCTAATATTAGGGACAAGGAGGGAATGTGAAACCTATCAAATTGTGGAGAGAACAAGTTGATTAGGAGATCTAATCAAAGATAGATACCATTTTTATTGATTCTAATACATATGTACTAGAAGAATGAATAAATAAAATCATTTCTACAGGAAATTTTTATGAGAGTTTTGAAAGGGAAGGTAACCAGGTTGTAGTAAAGTAAACACCTTACAGGCCTAGGATAGGTGATATAATTAAATACCAATGGCCAATTGATGAAGATTTTGAAAGATGGTTTAGCATATATATGATAGAAGTGCAAAAGGTAGACAATTCAATCTCAACTAATAGGATAATTTTTAGGTTACTGGATTTTGGAGAGATGTTATAGTTTTGTTTTTTACATCCTTTTGTAGTCACGGGCTTGCCAGGTCAAAATTTTCAGTAGCTAGACTTTTTTTTAAGGCTGAAGTAAGGTTTTTTAGTTACACATAATTTAACTTTTGTCTTATTCTGGAGTTTGTAACTCATTGTATTTTTTAATTGCCAAGTAGTAAACCAACATGTTTCTCCTCTAGTCCTTAGCGTGTATTGCTGCCCTTGTTCCTATAAAAGGGTAATCAAGGCTAGGAGATGGGGCCAAGTCATTTTTGGTACAAGCCTATTGTTAAGGTTGTCAGTCAACCTATGAAATTAAATGTTATTTTGAGAAAAATGTATAACATTTTCAGAGCAAATGTAAGAAGTTAGCACCATTTTCTTGTAGGTTTTGAGTCAGGTTCAAGTATACTCTATATTGTATAACAAGAGTAACTTCATAATTTAATGGAAATATATATTTCTAGGCTAATTCTCTCCCTTGTGTAAATTCTTTGTTTTGTTTTAATTAAACCAAGAGTTTAATTATTTTTAGTGCACTATTGTGGTGTACATAGTTTGTATTCATGCTTTACTTCAAGAAATTAATTAAAATGCTTGAATATATGAATTACAAATCCAAAGGATTTACTCAAGGATTTTGATAAGAAATTTAGGTCACAAATGCAATTTAAATACATTGTAAGTAAATGTTTTTCTTAGATTCTAAAGTTATTAAGGATAAGTCTTTTCGTAAGATGTAGGTATATGTCAAATTTATGATAGCCCAATGGATAGGGCACTGATCTAATTCATGTTCTCATGTTTTTGGGTTCTACTCAGAATAACTTGATTTCTATTTTTAGTTAGATGTATTCAAAGTTGTAGAAATACACAATCTCATGCTCCATGCAGGTTGATGTTCAATGGATAATCAACCATTATCTAGTATCGTCCTATGATGTCGATTGCCTTATATGGGATTATCCATTTTGTGTTAATGCTAGTTATGAGTTTAATGTTATTTTTTAAGGCCATAAAGGGATCACCCTCCCTAGTTTTGTCGAGCCTAAAGTGCAGAAGAGTTTTTTATATCCTTGTCATTTGGTCTAAGTCCTAGAGATTTTTGATAATTAGAGTTGGCTTCTCCATAATAAATTTAAGGATAAATTGAAGGAACCAACACAAATAAAACATTAGTAATTAAGGAGTGGTTCTTACAATAACCTATGAATTCCTATGTAACAACATTGACAATAATTACTGATCATGTGCATGCATTGACTATTCTAACTTTGATATGTATCACTTACCATTCACGTCATGTTGAACAATTGATGCATCACATTAAAATTGTTATGCTTGTCAATTCCTCCATGGTAGAAAATAGTATTATCTCATAATAGAGATGGAAAACAATTGCCAATGACATATTTTAGATTATTTAATATTAGAAAGAGAAATAAAATGGTCACCTTCTAGATCCACCACCTACCAATTTCAATCATTTTAATGAGTCACTTATTGAATTTATCCTATTCAAAAAAACAAACCTACATTTTATTTAATTCAAAGCATAAAGTCATCTAGTGTATATAGAAATGGGATTAGAAAAAATGATAAAATACTCTAAATTTTGGCCATGTCAGCCTAATACCCATCCCTGCTTATAAATGATTAAATACTCTCAAATGAACTATTCAGAAGCATGATCTCTGTCAAGAAAATTTTGTAGTGAAGAACTTTTGCATTTTGTACTTTTGAGATCCTGATCAGACAACATGAAATAAATTAAACATGTGTAACACCCAACAAGCTTCATGGCAGACTCAGCTTCTTTTGTATCAATATTATCATTAATTTTGATTCTGGATTTAGCAGTTTTTGAGGTAAAGAGATTCATTGTAATATCTAGTCTACCTTCTTCTTCACCATCTTCTTCAATAGAGATAAATGTTGAAATCTCTTGAATTGAACTCACATAATACACTTCTCTAGTCAAAACTATAAAAATACAATGGTAGATCAGTATTCCTGAATATAAATCCTCAAACTGACTGCAGAACTTGAAGGACACAATATATGTCTCTCCTTCAACTTTGTGGATCAAGGACTCTAATTTGAAGTATTAATTTAAAAAACTCTTGTACACTCTGTTTCAAAAAACTAAAAAACAAAAACTATAATGACTATGTATTTTTGAACTCTATTATTTTGAGCATGGATGATGGATTGTAATTAGAAATATTAGAACTCTCACATAATATAATTGAAAAATTATAATAATCAAAATTATGAATTTTAATCATATAAATTGTTAAATTACTCTTTCTCCCTTGCTGAATCTTGACCCAGTTGCATAAGATCAAAACCTATTGATTCTTCCTCACCATGAAGATGAGGAAGATGTGGTATCCCTTGTCCTCTTTCTCTGCAGATGAAGAGTTGTTGGTTTTCTTTGGTTATTTAAATGTCTCAACATAAGCTGATAGACTTTAATTTCCTCATGTTTAGTGCAACCAAATATGTTCTTTTCAGCAGTTTCAACATCCCTTTTTGACCAGAATCAGAGTCCTTTCAACATTCCCACTCACCTAATAAAAAATACCCATATAAAGAAGCCTTAAATTTGTACAATATATCTATGTAGAGAAGCCTTCAAATTTTTACAATATTTAGGTTTAGAGGGTACGGAGGAAAATTTCAATTAGAAAAAAATTTGCTTCATAAATGTGAGACCCGCGAGCTGTTGAATTCTTTTGTATTGAATTGTTTTCTTCTAGGTCACTTTTCACATTAACCTGATAAAACTAAATGATAGCCACATAGAATTAATGGAGTAGTAATAGCCATGTTTGTGACATCTCAACTCTATGACTAAATGGACTGTTCCAAATTTAACGCTTCCATTGTAGGGCAAACTTTATAATGGTCCTTAAAATTTCAATTTTAGTTTACAATTCCTTATTTGTTTCTCTCTCTTTTATTTATTTCATGTTTATTATTGTTTTAGATTTTTAATAAGTATTTTAAAATCTTGGTGTCTTTTCCATGTACATTTTTAAGTAAAAACCTTTTCATTATTTATCATTTTCATTTTGAACTTTTTTTTTATAGATATATTTATTAAATGTTGTTAAAGATTAATATAATATAATTTTTAAATACATTAAGTTAAAAATATGCTGAAAAATATCAATGTGATATAATTGTTATAATTATAATAGTGAAATTCATATGCTCATTCTATTTCCTATTTAGCTTATTGTTCAATTTTATGGATTTTTTTCAAAATATGTGAATATTGTTAAACGGTGTAACATGTGTCTTATTGATAAATAATGTAATTTGTATTATGCATAGGAATTGAACAAAATAAACATGTAACATGAATAATATATGAATGATCATGTAACAAAGGAAATAAGGAAGCACCTTAAAAAATGGATACGGCTCAATATAGGGAAAATAAATTGTTAAGAAAAATAGAGTTAGGTGAAATGAGAATGAGAGACACATAATAAATATGAAATAAGAAAAATGATTACGAATAGATAGGAACAAAATTATACTCAATAAAAGCATATAAGTGTGAGCCAAATAACATGTTATATCAAACAACACTCTTAAGTGAAAACAAAAATGCTAAAAGATATACTTAAGTAGTTGTACCATCCTAAAAAGTTAGCACCCATCATTTTTGGCTTTAGGACCTATTAGACCTAATTTTAGTGATTTCAAGGTATGAATGTCTTTATGCTTGATTTCCTGCATCTTTCATTTTTTGTCCCTAAAACTTTTCACAATCCCCAAGACCCGGATCTACTTTGAAATTAACAATGTCGAGACTAGGTCAAACTAAGCCAGCCTTGTCCTAGACAAGGTCAACCCAATTTGGCCTTGTCCTAGGGCACTGAATCCAAGTGGGGTCCAAACCCAATGCAGAGGTTATTCTTCCCGATCTTTATTTGTGGTCAGCCAGACAATATTGAATCCCAAAATAATCATAAAAGGACATCAAGGCCTCTCATTTTGACATCCATTATAATCAATTATTATCCAAGATTATATCTATTGTGATCCGTGCTTATGCAATCAATTTTTATTGGTGATTTCAAGAGCAAGTGCAATCAAGCTTTTTGAGGATTTGTATTCAAGATTTGAAGGAAAGCATCCAATTAAAGATCTCCAACTCTCCATTTCTTCAAGATCCATTCAAGAAAATGAAATATTCTCTCATTAATGCAAATTTCTCTCTCATGATGGCCAAGTAGAGGAATTCACAAGCAAGAAAGAAGATCTACTCCTCTTCTCCTTTCAAGATTTCAAGCATACACTCATTCAAGATCTAGGATTGGCAAGTGTAGATCCATATATTTGTAAAGGCATCTTTGATTCTACAACAAATTCCAAATATATATTTCAAGCATCTCCATTGATTTGATTGATTTCTACATCCATCCATAAGGTTTTTTCATGCAAGGTAAATCTGACATTTATCTTGTTTACATTACTTTCCTTACACAATTTATATTTTATTTCAAGGTTGATTACTGTATAGGATCTTGACCAAGGATATCTCCTTTCCACAAACTTTTTCTCCTTTTTTTTGTGTGCATGATTTTTTTTTTTTCAGAGTTTCAGATCTAGCTTTCAGGAGTTACAAAACTACTGACATTATTTTCAGATTTCATCAGATTCAAAGTCTTGAGGACCATGTCAAATTTCTTGGACAAGGTTGAATTTTTTCAACTTAGTCCTTTGGATTCACTATCAAAAGTTATAGGTGTCAGAGTGCCAGATCTAGAACCATTTCTGAATCCAACAATTCAATGACAGTCAAAACCATATCTAAAGTTCAATCCTCTTCTCCTAGCTTCAAGGTGAGTTCATTATTCATTTTTTTTATCTTGCACTTACTTTTATACATCATATATGATATTATATCTTGTTAGTTGTCATTTCATTTATCATAGTATCAATTCTTTTCATATATTTGCATATCATTTTTACATATCATATACACTTTGACATTTAAGGAACCCATCTTCAAATCTAGATCTTGCATTAGAACCGCTTCATCTTTTTGGGTTGTGATGATATAATTTGGGTTTGAGGGTGATAAATTAGGGTTGTTTGTAATGTATCATACTCGCATCCATTTGATTTGGTGAGTGATATTTCTACATATAATTGTTCAACATTTTTTTATGATACATTAGCTTTATAGTTAAAATATATGAACTTTTCATAAAAAGAAAGGTAGAACTAATAATCTAATAAAATGGAAAAATGGATCATAAATGAGCTAGGATTTTAGGAGTGGCTAGGGTTTTATGATTTTTAGGAAGTGGAGGAGCTAGCATTATAAAAGAGGCTGGAGAGGTGAATGGAGGTACAAAAGATGATTGGTGCAGGAGCACCCTAAGGTCTTTGAAAGATCTTGTTAGTCATTTAGGCTTGTAGGTTGGTTTGGCCAAGCATATTTGAATAAGGACTATGTTATAAATTCCCAAGTGTGTTTAAGGTTTGTTTAGGGTTAGTAGTGTTTAGGGTTTGCAAGTTATAGAGTCAGGTTGCACCTAGGGGTTTATACCCTTAGAAATCAACCAAAAGGTCAAAGGGTTGACCAAAACTCCAAAATGGGGAGATTTTTAAGTTTTTAATATTTTAGGTGTTTTAGGGCCATTTGGTAAGTTTTGAAACCAAATTGGGCCATTAAAGTTGAGAGAATGTCATTTTGACAAAAGTTGTCAAAGTCGTCATGACAAATTTTGTAATTTTGCAAAGTTGTCATGACAACATTTCCTAGATTTTAGGAATCAAATTTTATGATGCCCAAATCAAGACATGAGGGTAAAAAAATGTTGGAATTGAGTATATAAAGTGACACAAACCCTAAAGTGATAGTTAGATTTCATTTTGTACGGACTGTTTTTTGTGAAGGAGCAATTAACACTGTAATTTACAGACAGAGCCATCAACCAGTACTTTAATGGATTAGATGAATTGAATTAATTCATTGATAGTGTTCCTTATCTAATTTAATTAGTCACTATGGAATTTTTTTGATTGTTTTTTCATATTAGTTATCATTTTCTAAATTCTTAGTGTTTGACTGGGTCTCTGTCCACTTTTGGACCAGTCATGTACATATTTGTTTTGCTTGAAGTTCCCGTGGTCCAAAGCCCTATTACCACTTCAAGTAAAGTAAGGCCTTGTATATAAAATGTATATATAGTGTTTGGAGTGTGTGTGTGTTTAGGGAAGGAAAGAGAACATTCAGGCCCTAGGCGAGTACTAGTTACTCTGGTTAGGGAAACTGAACAATACAGTAGCAATGGTGATTGCTTGGTGATTGGTATGAGCCAATAAATGATAGAGGATTGTAGGGTTATTTAATATATAAATTTTTATGGGAGGATAAGTTTAGAGGAGCTCAGCTGACTAGTTAAAGAAAGTAATGAAACTAGACCAGTATTCATGCCCTAGAAACCCTCAATTTTAGGGGTTTGGTGAAAGTCCATTGTATACACAAGGTGGGAAATTAAAACCTGGACAATCTCTAAGGTTATGAAAAACCCACAAGGAATATGTAATTATATTCCATGGGTGTTAAGGTATTTTGAGAGAAAATCCATCTTTTCAGTGTTTAGGAGGGCTAATAGGCCTAAAAAGCCTGCAAGGCCTAAAAGTCTAAAATCTTGTACCCGATTGGAAATTGGATGAAAGATACTCAAGATTGGATCAAGAAGTATTTAAAGAGACTAGAAAGGAGTCAGGAATCCAAATCACAAGAAGGAGTGTCGGTTAGAAGGATAGATGACTAGAGTAAGCCATGAAAGTGTGAAGCTATGGTGAAGGGTTTGGTGAAGGATTGAACTTGGTGGAGACCTCCTAGTGTAGTAGAGGATCAAATTAGGATCCTCTAGTTAGGGTAGTGAATGAGACCCTAAGAAAGACAAAGAGAAGGTATATGAGAGAGAAAGGAATCTCTAGGAGAGGGATCTCCCCATCAAATTGGTATTAGAGCCATTGAAAGGCTTGGGAGTTGATTGGTGTATGTCAGAGAGGAGTTGGGTCTTGTCTGAGGAGAAATACAAGAATAGGCTTCTTTAATAAGCAATGGAAGAAATGGTGTTAAAGAGGGCAGAGGTTGTAGAGACAACCAACAATATGAAGGAGCATATGAGTGAAGCTAAAGAAAAAATGAAGAAACTAGTAGAGGAAGAGATAGAACCAGAGCCTGACCCTCCTCTACCTGAGGAACCATTTCTCAAGGCACTCAAAGCACTGAGTGGGAAGGCTCTAGAAGGAATTCCAGTGTTCCCTGGTAAGATGGATGTAGAGATGGTCACGGAATGGATCAAAGGTATGGAAAACCACTTTCAATGTGATGGAATCACAGAGGCACAAAAGGTAAATATAGCCAAGTCTAATCTAAGAGGGAAAGCACTCACATGGTGGAAGTTCTTGCAAGAAGAAAGAGAGAAAGAGGGAAACAATCCCATAGAAAATGGGAAATCAATGGTGGAAAAAGTGAAGGAGAACTAACTTCCAGAATACTATGACATTCATCTACACAAGAAGAGGTAGAACCTTAGGAAAAAGGGTCTAGATGTGCCATCATACACTGTGGAATTTTAGAAACTCTGTCTTAGATCAAGAATACAGGAGATAGAGCTCATCAAGGTTGCTCGGTGCCTAAATGGATTAAGGTGGAATATAAAAGAATAACTTAGTCTTTTTACCCTCACTTCCATTGATAGTTGTTTTCAAATGGCTTTGAAAGTGGAAGAGAAACTTAGGAAGAAGAAAGACTCCAACTCCAGAGGGAGAGGAAGGGGTAGAGAAAATCAAGGTAGCCAAAGAGGAGGCACAAGTGGAAGAGGCAATGAAAATAGAAGTCAAGGTGACTCAAGATATATAGAGAAAGGACATGAATTAGGAAATAGGGGTGGATACAATAGAGGAAGAAGTTCTTATAACAGTGGAAGAGGAAGATCAATGGGTTTTAGAAGCAGTTCTCACTTTTCTTCCATGAAATGCTATAAATGTGGTCAGATGGGACACTTTGTATATAGGTGTCATGACAAACCCTTATCTTAAC
Source organism: Thuja plicata (assembly GCA_018584345.1). Lineage (NCBI taxonomy): Eukaryota > Viridiplantae > Streptophyta > Pinopsida > Cupressales > Cupressaceae > Thuja > Thuja plicata. The sequence goes on from MU227927.1 coordinate 460,485, forward strand.
AAGGAGAGAAGAAGATAGCCTATGTCCAAGAGGAAGATTGTTCTAAGAAATCAAGTGGTGAGTCTAGATTCAAAGAAAGGAGAACACCTCATGTTGAGAAGAATTTTGATTAAGACACCCACCAGAGATGAGCATAAGCAGAGAAGGGCTCTCTTTAGATTCAAGTGCAAGATATTGGGGAAAGTATGTAAAGTGATCATTGATTCAAGATCCACAGATAATGTTATCTCTGAGGAGCCAATGGAGAAGTTGAAAATCACCAAGATTCCACATGTGTGTCCTTATAAAGTTACATGGTTAAACAAGGGCCAAAACATCTTGGTAAATGAGAAAGTGTGGGTAGAATTCACCATTGGTAAGTATCAGGACAAGATACTTTGTGATGTGTTGGAAATGGATGCTTTCCATTTGTTTCTTGGTAGGCCATGGAAGTATGACAAGGAAGTTGTCCATAATGAAAAAGAGAACAAGTACCCCTTCAAGAAAAATGAGGTAAATTTTAAAATTCAGTCTTTGATAGAGGAAGACATAGTGGAGAAGAGAGAATCCAGTACATTATTGATGAGTGGGAAGGAATTCCTAAATTATTTGAGAGAGGAAGTTGTCTATGTAATCATGTTAAAGCCAAAGGAGGAGGAGACTCATAAACAAGCACCTATACCAACAGAAGTGAGACAACTGCTGGATCAGTTCAAGGATATAATATGTGAGGGTACACCAGATTCACTACCACCAAAGAGGGAGATAAGTCATTAGATTGACTTCATACTAGGAGAATCTTTGCCAAACAAGGCTGCATACAAAATGACACCAGAGAAAAACAAGGAGATAGCTAGGCAAGTACAAGAACTTTTGGACTAGGGGTTGATCATAAAGTGCATAAGCCCATGTGTTGTCCAAGTGCTTTTGGCTCCTAAGAAGGGAGGTAAGTGGTGGATGTGTACTGATTCTAGGGCTATAAATAGGATAACTATTAGATATAGATTTCCTATTCCTAGGATAGAAGATTTTATGGATTCTTTGGGGGTGCTAATTACTTCTCTAAAATTGAATTGAAAAGTGGTTACTGTCAAATTAGGATGAAGGAAGGTGATGAGTGGAAGTCAGACTTTAAGAATATAGAGGGGTTATATGAATGGTTAGTTATGCCCTTTGGGCTTACCAATGCACCTAGTACCTCTATGAGGGCGATGAATGAGGTCTTGAAAGACTACATAGGTGTGTTTGTAGTTGTCTATTTAGATAACATCCTCAATTTTAGTAAGACAAAGGAGGAGCATATGAAACACTTGGAGTTTGTGTTGAAGAATTTGCAAGAAGAAAAGCTCACAATCCATCTTGAAAAGAGTGATTTCATGAAGGAAGAACTAGTCTACCTAGGATTTGTAGTTTCCAAAGGTGACTTTAAAATGGATAAAGAGAAAGTAGAGGCCATATTGAACTGGCCTACTCCTAAGACAGGGACTGAAGTTAGGAGCTTAAATGGGTTAGCCCAATTCTATAGGAAGTTCATTAGGAGATTTAGTGAGGTTTGTACTCTAGTCCTAGAGACCATTAAAGGAGGATTGAAAACAAAAATTGTATGGACCAAGGAAGATAATGAGTGGTTTGAAAGGTTGAAAAGAGAAGTAGCCACTAAACCTATACTGTTGTTACCAAGCTTTGACAAACCTTTCATAGTAGAATGTGATGCTAGCAGCATAGCAGTGGGGGAAGTCTTAAGCCAAGAGGGCAGGCCTGTGAAATTTTTCAGTGAGAGATTGAATGAGGCAAAGTCTAGGTACTTTTCCTATGACTTGGAGCTATATTATCTTGTACACACCCTAAATAAATGGAGGCATTACTTATTGCCTAAATATTTTATTGTCTTTACAGATAACCAAGCATTAAGTTATATTAATACTCAAGACAAGCTTAGCTTGAGACACATCAAATGGATGGAGTTCCTATAGTCATACACTTTCACTATAAAGCAAAAGAAGGGGGTGCAAAACAAAGTTGCTGATGCCCTTAGTAGAAAATTTCTCACCATTCAGGAGATTCAATTGTAGAGTATAGGGGTTGAAGTTTTTAAGGACCTCTATGAGGGAGATTCAAAATTCTCTGAGATTTATAAGGTGTGCAAAGATTTTGAGAACCATTTTCACAGTGAGTTTGCAGACTCAACATTACATAATGGTTTCTATTCAAAGGCAAGAAACTATGTTTTCCGAAAGGCTCTATGAGAGAGAATCTCATGTAGGAGAAGCATAATGGGAGTCTAAGTCGACACTTTGGATTGAACAAGACATTAGACTTAGCGGAAAGGTTCTATTGGTGGCCAAAAATGCAGAGGGATATAACAAGATATGTAGAGTAGTGTGGGGTGTGTCAAAAGGCAAAAGGAACTTCATCAAATGAAGGTTTATATAAGACATTTCCCATCCCAAGTAGACCATGGGATTGCATCAGTATGGATTTTGTTGTGGGACTACCTAGGACACATACTGGTTTAGATAGTGTGTTTGTGGTAGTAGATAGGTTTAGCAAAATGAGACATTTTTTCACATGAAAGACAACACATGATGCTAGCCATATTGCCCACTTTTTCTTCAAAGAGATAGTGAGGGTACATGTCTTTCCAACAAGCATAGTTGCAGACAAAGATGTGAAGTTTATGGGACATTTCTAGAAGACACTTTGGAGAAGGCTAGGAACCAACTTGTCACATATCTCAGCTTATCATCCTCAAATGGATGGCCAGACAGAGGTGATTAATAGGGTCCTTGGAAATTTTTTGAGGTGTTTGACCAAATAATATGGCCAATGTTGGGAGCAAGTGAAACCTCAGGCAGAATTTTCCTACAATGATAGCACAATTCAGACCACAGGTAAGAGCCCATTTGAGATTGTTTATGGGTTACACCCTAGGTGTGTACTTTAATTGAGAGACCTACAAGGTTATTAAGGCATCAGTGGTCATGCTGATGATTTCTCTCAGTCAATGAGAGAGGTACATGAACAGGTGAGGAGGACATTAATGGAGGCCAATTAGAAATTCAAAGCCAAGAGGGATGAGGGAAGAAGAGATCTTCAATTTGAAGTGGGTGATCTAGTAATGGTATTTTTGAATAAGGAAACACTACAAAAGGGGATACCTAGTAAGTTGCAGAAGAAAAGGATTGGGCCTTGCAAGGTGTTGGCTAAGTATGGACCCAATGACTATAAGGTGGAGTTGCCCAAGGAGATGTCAATTTCTCCAATCTTCAATGTGAAGGACTTGATAAAGTATAACGGGCCAAATATGGATGAATTACAGTACAATAGTGAAGTGGTAAGGATGTGGGAGAGTTCAAGAATCTGGATCAAATCAAGCCACAAGCTGAAAAGTTATTGGATTCAAGCGTGAAGAAGGAGACCAGGCATAAAGTCTATATGGAGCATCAAATGAAGTGGAGGAAACAATCAGAGTCAGAACCCACTTGGATAGCTGAGAGTGACTTCAAAAGGCACTGAATCAATGAGGATTTCCTGACACCAAAGATTCCTTAACTTGTTTGTTGTAGTGGGAGGATGGTGCAGGGGCACCCTAAGGTCTTTGAAATATCTTGTTAGTCATTTTGGATTGTAGGTTGGTTTGGCAAAACATCTTTGAATAAGGACTATGTTATAAAGTGCCAAGAGTTTTTAAGGTTTGTTTAAGCTTAGTAGTGTTTAGGGTTTGCAAGTTATAGAGTCAAGTTGCACCTAGGGGTCTATACCCTTACAAATCAACCAAAAGGTCAATGGGTTGACCAAAACTCCAAAATGGGGAGATTTTCAAGTTTTTAATGTTTTTAGGTGTTTTAGGGCCATTTGGAAAGTTTTGAAACCAAATTGGGCCATTAAAGTTCAGAGAATGTCATTTTGACAAAAGTTGTCAAAGTTGTCATGACAATTTTTGCAATTTTACAAAGTTGTCATGACAACATTTCCTAGATTTTAGGAATCAGATTTTATGATGCCCAAATCCTGACATGAGGGTCCAAACATGTGGGAATGGAGTATATAAGGTGACACAAATTGTAAAGTGATAGTTAGATTTCATTTTGTACGAACTATTTGTTGTGAAGGAGAAATTAACACTGTAATTTGCAGATAGAGCCATCATCTAGTACTTTAATGGATTAGATTTATTGAATTAATGAATTGATAGTGTTACTTATGTAATTTCCTTAGTCAGTGAGGAATTTTTTTGAGTATTTGTTCATATTAGTTATCATTTTGTAAATTCTTTGTGTTTGACTGGGTCTCTCTCTAGTTTTGGACCAGTCATGTAGATATTGGTTTTGCTTGAAGTTCCCGTGGTCCAAATCCCTATGACCACTAGGAATAAATTAAGGCCTTGTATATAAAATTTATATATAGTTTTTGGAGTGTGTGTGTGTGTGTCTAGGGAAGGAAAGAGAACATTCAGGCCCTAGCCGAGTACTGGTTACTCTGGTTAGGGAAACTGAGCAGTACGATAGCAATGGTGATTGCTTGGTGATTGGTATGTGCCAATAAATGATAGAGGATTGTAGGGTTATTTAATATAGAAATTTTTATGGGAGGATAAGTTCAGAGGAGCTCAGTTGACTAGTTAAATTAAGTAAATAAACTAGATCAGTATTCATGCCCTAGAAACCCTCAATTTTAGGGGTTTGGTGAAAGTCCATTGTACAAACAAGGTGGGAACTTAAAACATAGAAAATATCTAAAGTTAGGAAAAACCCATAAGGAATATGTAATTATATTCTAGGGGTTTTAATGGATTTTGAGACAAAATCCATCTTTTCAGTGTTTAGGATGGCTAATAGGCCTAAAAGGCTACAAGGCCTAGAAGACTAAAATCTTGCGCCCGATTGTAAATTGGATGAAAGATCGTCAAGATTGGATCAAGAAGTATTGAAAGAGACTAGAAAGGAGCCAAGAATCCAACTCACAAGAAGGATTTTTAGTTGGAATGATAAATTTCCAAAGTAAGCCATGAAAGTATGAAGCTATGGTGAAGGGTTTAGTGAAGAATTGAACTTGAGAGCTCCTAGTGTGGTAGAGGATCAAATTAGGATCCTCTAGTTAGATTAGTGAATGAGACCATAAGAAAGACCAAGAGAAGGTCTAGGAGAGAGAAAGGAAGCTCTAGGAGAGGGATCTCCCCATCAATGATGTTTTAGAGTATCATTGTATTGATAATATAGTGAGATTGTCCATAAAGTAGCTTCTTCCTTGTTAGGGGCTCCTTGCTTTGGCTAGTTCAAACGATGTCTAGCTGCTAACACTTTGTTGATTGTTGTGGTTTTTTGGTTTCTTAAATGTTATGAATTATTCATTATTCTATTGTTTTTTCTTGTGACAACTTTCCTCTTAGTCTTGCATTTAATTTTGGAGTTGGTTTGAGTATCCTAACCGCTATTGGGTGTGTTTTCTTTAGTAACTAATACTTAGTCTTCATTTTTGGGAAAGATGTTCACAAATATTGTTATTGAGGGATCCTATTTTTATATTGTTTGCATTGGTGAGGTTGTAACCACTTGGGATATTTTCTTGGTTGTTTCATTTTTGAAAAGGAGATTTCAGATAGAGGATGAGAGTTATCACTTTTTGGGCCTTCCCTTTGGATGTTTCTTCCCTTTCTTCTCCCTTGGAAAGTGGATCTTTGTTTCATTTCCCTTAGTTTTTTATTTCTTTAGGGGAATGTGAATATTATTCCTTCCATCTACATGGGGACTCTATTATGGAACTTTGGTCACCATTCTAGATTTATGAGTTGGCTTTGTCTATGGCCCTATGTTGAATAGAGGGTTTGTTTTCTTTGCTTCTACCTCAGTGTAGGGTTTGAGTCGTGTTCCGATTGTCCTATTTTGGTGTGATGGGTGCCCTACCTTATTTGCACAAAGTATAGGATGATAAGTCTCTATTTTTTTGACCTTATGGGTTTCTCCATACTATGGCTATGTGTTGGTATAGATTATAAAGGTGGACTCTCAATTAGGGTATTCTTTCATTGGTCCTATAGAGGTGTACTATCGGGTAGGATATAAGGGTTTAACTCTGAGATAAAGGTCCCCAGTTAAAACCTAGTTCTTGGTCAAAAATCCTATTGCGGAGGATTTTTTGTGAGATATGATATTTTTGACCCTATAGATATGGTCCCAAATATGGAGCATGATGTTTTTTGAATTTTAGATGGTGTTTCTTAGTTGGAATACATTTTTTCTATTAGAGGTCATTTTATGAGGGCCTCCTAGCCCAGGTCCTTGACTTTAGTTCTTCTCTCCTAGGTTAAAGTCTGTCATTTTATTATTCTTATTCTTACATTTCCTTGTCCTTCTTATGTAGAATGATTCTCTCTTCCTTCTTATTTATCTCTCTTCTAGTTTATTTTATGTGGGATGTCGATTGGTATTCTTCCCTAGTTGTGCAGGTTACATCTCAAGTTATTGTTGGAGATTTATTTCTTAATTCTTAGCTCATTTTGTTGACGTTGGGCCTCTTTTTTGTAACTAGTTCTCTATTTTGGGTGGATTGTAGACCCATTCCTGTTCTCCCTTTTGTTCCTATTTTTTTGGCAAGGATGGTCTATTGTTCTACATCACTTTATTTAAGGAGATGTCTTTTTACTCTCTCGCCACTTTGTAAGAAAATGGATTTTTTTTATGAAATACATTTTTTATTAATTTAAATTTTTTTTTTATAAAAGTAATATTTTAAAGATGACCCACTAAGATCTCATTAAAAAATGTAGTTGTGATTCAATCTAGCATAATGTCCAGTATCAATATTAGCATAGTTTTGAGATCAAATTGTGGTATTTGGTTATTTTCGAGAAGGTTCAAATCTCATTGAAGTTTTGTTTCTTAGTGTTTATGTAAGAGGTGTATTGCCCATTTGTGATCTTACATATTTTTAGGTTCATGTAAAACTCTTATCCCCTTAAATTAATAAAATAGTATTTGAAGTAAAGTATGTTTTCTTATTTAACCTTGTACATATATAAAGGAAACATGGGTGTGTGTGATATGATTTTTGTTTTAAATAAACATTTCAATTTATTTTTAATGCAAATTTTTAAAAATGCATTGAAAGTATGAACTGTATGATTTACATTTTAATTTTTCTCTTGTGAATCATTACCTTATGGAAAATTGATATTTATAAGACTTGAAAGGATAACATTTAGAACAACCATAAGAAAATTATTCATAATTAGGCACATTAGATGCAATAAATTTCATTTTAGTATTACCTACATGATCACAAATGCCTATAAATTAACAAAACCATTAATTTAATGCTATCTTGATAATGGAAAGTAATCACTTAAGAAAGATGCACCGTGACTCATCATAAGCTATTAAATGCCCATTTAACCAAATCAAGATAAAAGGAAAATGGTAAAATCATTAATAATTTCATTATATCATAGGCACATATAATCAAATTAGGTGGATTTATTCTCATTTTTCATATTGACACAAAAATGTCATAAAGATTCTTTTTAATGAAATTTAAAGAATGGATGTAATCAATAGTTGAACAATGGAATAGTTGAGTGGCCTAGACCTTTAAGGATCATAGAAACAACTTATCCAAGACTTATTTTCATATCAAAAAATACTCACATATAATTAAAATTTATTTATATGGACATTGGGATCTCATTTTCCATTATATAATTAAAATATAGGTACTATAAATCTAGTTGCAAATAGGTACATACATGTAACAATTTCAATAGAAGAGGTGTGTAATGTGAAGGATACACAAAAAATAATCATGGTTAGTAGGCATATCATCCACTTTTTTCTTAATTTTATTAAATTGGTTATAGTATGTATCAAAGGTAAAGGTATAACATTGGTATAAAGATCACGAGTATAATTTATGTAAAATGCATAAAAAATATTAATAAATAGAGAAAATTTTAAAATTGAGTCCAAGAGATGAAACTAAATGAGAAGGATTTTTTGAAACAAAGTTCTTATAATGAAGCAATGCAAAAAATCATACAGGATGGATTAGCTATGAAGCATAAGTTAAAGGTGATTATAAACACTAATAGGATTTAAAAATAGGATATGCAATTAGAAAAAAGTGATCTAAAAGCTATAATAAAAGAAAACTAAATCCAAAGGCCAAAACATTATGTAGTGTTAAAAAACTAAATGTCATCAACAATGTAGGGGAAATAATATATAGTATTATGTTAAATATTCAAGCTAATTGAAATAAATAAGGTAATTTTTATGTTCATGTCCATTATTATGATTTATTCACTAATCTAGAGGATTCCCCCATAGATGAGGAGGATTGTTTTCACCTTGTAAATATGAAGTATTCAAAGATACAAGTCAATCTAGACTCTAGAAAGAGAGATTATAAGATATTTTGGTCACATAGTTATGCTATTGATTTTGATTATGACGACTATCTATCCCCTGATTTGTAGTCTTGGGAAGATGTGAAGTATGTCACTACATCCTATACTTCAGGACTGGTTAGGGTTGAAACTGAAAAAAGGGCTTTCCTTTGAAGTGGGGGATTCATCTAGAACCTTGAATGGGAAGATAGGGAAATAGGAGAAGAAGGATAAAAGGGAATTTAGGGGTTTGGATGAGAATAAGGGGCATGAAAGTTTGACCCACCCTATGACATAGGACCCTAGCATTGAAGAACTCATGGTGAATATGGAAGCGAATGATAATCCTACTAGTTCCCATTGTGTCATTGTAGACCTTGATGATTTCTATATTGAGATCCATGTTGAAGCTACTAAGAATGCTAATTATGCTCATATGGATGACTTTGTTGATGGGGAGTGCTTCTCAAAAATTTGGTTGATGTCCAATCCAAGTTGATTAATTGGATTATTTTTGAAATTAATTTCATCAACGAAAATGTAACTTCTATTACTTCTAGGCCAATTGACTTCAAAATGCTAAAAATAATGTTTTGGACAAGGATAGCTCCATCAAAATATAATCTCTTATTTAGGAAGTTCCTAAGGATGTTAACTCCATGAATATAGGCTAGGAGGAGAAGATTAAGATGTTGGAATAAATCTTTTTAGGAAATTTCACAACAAGCTCAAGGTGATGGTCTATGTTAGCAGGTCTACATTCTAGGGTATTATGGTGGGCCTTAAGATGCTTAATGAGAAATCACAAGTTTTAAAAGATGGTATTGTGAAAGAGGAAAATATATGCTTCATGGTGCTGACACTATCGGTGAGGATGCGGGTGTAATTGGTGGTCAAGATAAAAAAGGTTTGGTTAGTTTGTTGGGGCCTTTGGATAGGAATTGTAAACATTCAAAAGTTATTGGAAACACGTCCAAAATTATCCATGAGGTTATTGATATGCACAATAAAGTTATTGAAAAAATGTAGAGGCTACTAAAATACTTAAATAACTATAGTCGGCTAGCTTAGCTCTATGACCTTGCTTAGTTTGTTTTTATATTATCTTGTGGATGATTTTCTACTAGGTTTAATTTTATTCTATTTCACTGTTGGGATCTTTTTTTTGTAAAGTGTTTTGGGGTCCCTACAAATCTTGTTTTACCTTAAAAAAAACCTTAGGTAAATATTAAATAATTAAAATAGACATAAGAGATTGGACCGGAACTAATAAAAAAAAAACTAAATGAAGTTATATGTTATACACTTTGAATGTAAAAATAAGATAATAATGTAAAAGATGCTTAGAATTTATTTACCACATCATTGTATTTTCACATCTTTCTTGCATGATAATCTCAATATGTTTTAGCTAACTATGTTTCGTCATGGTCTTGAATTTTTAACACGTAAATAATTCTATGCATAGACTTCAACTTTGAATGAATTAAAAAAAAATACCATTGAAATTAATTCACATTTATCTTTTTAATATATAAATCTTATTAATAATTAGTGTTGTTTACAAAAATCTTGAGTAAGTCAACTAAATTATGTGGATCATGTTCTTCTTAGTAGGAATTCTAACTATTTTGATTCAACAACTTTGAAATAAGGTTGCAAGACAATAAAAAATAATGTAACTAATCTAATAATCTTATGACACTACTCTCATAAATATTTTAAATGATAATTTATTTTTAATGTTCATTAGTTTTTTTTTAAACAAGGTGGCAGTAGACATTTATTTTTAATGTTTCATTAGTTGTGATTGATAATTATAGTATATATTTTATATCAATGAGTGGATATCATCAAATAAAATAAGATTTCATCTCTCTCCACATTTTCATCCTGAAAGAATGCTATATCTATGTGCATTTGAAGGGAATCAGGGGAGAATCCCCCAACAAAATCATATGACAAGAAAAGGCTCAAGCTAAAAAGGCTAGAAAAATTCATTAATCCAAGTCCACATTTTTTGGGCTCTTTTACAAAATCAAAAGAGGTGTATGAAAGTTTCAGATTACACACAAGATGAGGGTAGAGGACATAAAATGCCTAGATGCCACACACAAGAACCCAACATGACAAACCTAGGAAAATGATATCCCAAGGAAAATGAGCCATCTTTAGGCATTGAAGTGCTCCCTAAACAATGTTCTTATCCTCAATCATGTTGAGGAAATAATTATCTACATGGTGACCATTAACAAGATGAGAAGGTGACTCAAGCACAAAAATACCCTTGACTCATTGTGCAAAAATATAAAAAGGGATAAGGTAACTAAAACCATAAGTAGCTAAACATACAATCAGGGGGCCAAAGGGAAACCATGGTGAACAAGCCTAAACATGCCAAAAATCAAAAACTACCATCCATTAATGGTGATGCAATCTGAATAATATCCAAAAAGAAATGGCATAAATTAAAGGAGGTGAGGGCCAGACTCTAGATATTTGAGCATAGAAATAATAAAGGGTCATTCAATACTATCATAGACCTTTACAAAATTAATTTTGATGAAAGTGGCATTTTCTTTAGAGCAATAGCTCAATTCCATTCCTTCACAAACAATAATAATGTTATCTAGGATAAGCATAGATTTGATGAAGTTATTCTACTTAGGACAAACAATTTATGGAAGAAGATGTGAAAACATGAGGGCAAATACTTTGGAAATTATTTGGTATGAGACATTGACTACAATAATAGGTTTCCAATTACAAATGTATTTCAAATTTATTTTCTTAGGTATGAATTTTATCTTTCACTTATTAATAGGTTAACCAAGAGATTATAAATATAAGACTACTAGACATAATTTATGTAGATTTGGGCCAACATAGGGCCACGAGGCCTTATATAATTTGCATGGTAAATAATCATAGTGAGGCACTTTGTCATCTTCCATCAAGAACTGTTAGAATTTAGTCTTTCCTTCGTTGAAAATATGTAATTAAAGGATAAAGCAAGGTATCCTTATTTGTATTTGTCCTCTAGTCCAAGTAGGAGGACATGTCACTATTTTTTATTTCCTTTAATAAGGAAAATAGATATTCCTCCTTAATAGGAAGCTCACATTTGTCACACACACAATATGAATGTGGCATCCATAGAAGATGGGAGTTACATGAAAAGTCCTCCACTCATCTCTATTTAAGAGATGCCTCTCACACACTTGCTCTAATAATCTTCTCTTCTTTCTCACTTCTCCTCACATTCTTATCTTTCTCTCAATATTGTATTGAGCTCATTTCTCTCATTGTTTAGGCATTGTGCCATATTCATATTCTTCACAAGGGGTTTTTCTTTTTTTTCCCCTTTCGAATCCTTGTGTTCTTGTCTTGGTTTTTGGAGCTTGGTGATCTTTTGGCTTGATTCTTTGTAGAAATTTCTCACTATCTCTCATGGTTAACTTGGTAAAATCCTTTCATGCACTCAAACTTGGATTCATTCATTTTCTGTACTTTATATTTTATGATTTCTAACATGGTATCAGAGCTGGTTTAATCCTTGTTTGAGTGTGCATGTAGGAATAGTTGAAAGATATCTTTGTTGAGGAGAAAAAATCTGAATTTTTGTTGATCAAACTCTTGCTTGAAGGGATTTCTCTCATTTTTTTGAAAATCTAATTGTTTCAATATCTATTTCAAGTTTTTTTTGTTTTTTTTAAAGTACTAATCTCTCCCTCTGTTGGGCAACCGCAAGGGAAGATTTGAGATTTGCATGTTCTATTTTTTTAATCTTTAAATCGATATTTAAATATGATACTTATCACTCCCTCAGTCGGGCAACCACAAGGGCTTTCCTTGTCATGAATTTTCATGCATTTTTCTAACTATCTCATTTGCAGGGTTATAGTTTATTTTCATATCTGTATATTTTAAGTTTCAATCCATTATCTCTATCACTCTGCTAAGTGCTTGATATGTAGGTTTATTTATACTAGTTCTCAACATTTGGTTTACTGATTTCCTTTCATTCTCAACATCTTTGATATTTCATCTTCACACTAGATCTCTGATATTAAATCTCTAGATATATTATCTCTTTCATTGATCTAAATCTCTATTTTTATCTCTATTATTATATATTTTCTTCCTTGCAAACTATTTAAACAATTCTGTGACTGTCATTTTGAAGAGAGTTTTATAGAATCGTACTCAATAGATCATAAATTTTATTTTGGATGTTATTTTTTCAATCTCTCTGGTGAGAGCCTTCGTAATTATGTTTTGCAAAACATATTCGAAATTAAGCCACGTCCAATGGTTAAGTTGAGAGATAATGGCCCCGCAATAGGACTGTATTTTTCCAACGATCATATCTCTATTCTTTATTCCTCTCTAACATTTTTTATTACTATTGTTTATTATCATTTGTAGGTTAAATATTTTTCTTCAAAGTTTACATATTTTTCATCATTCCTTCTATCTTTAGCATCATTCTAACTTCGTTTCTTTGAAGGTTATCATTATTTAACGTCAGATATACAATCATTATTCATTTTTCTAACCTCTTTTGTAGGAGGAATCTATTTTTTAATCTGGGTTCTTGCAGGATAATCATTGTTTTTTTATATCATTACAGGATTATTACTATTATTCTATCTTTATTTGGTCATATCTTTTTTTAAATCAAAAAGTTTAAACGTCAATAAATTTTTCATGATTAATATTACTTCAAATTGTTTCATTCCTAAGTTATTTATATCATTTCTAACCAAATTGTATTGCTGGTTCTATAATTCTTTGCAATTAAAATTTGTTCCGCCATTTAATCTATAAATTTATTTTTTTTTAATATCATTATTTAACCATTCCTTTGTGATTAACATTAAGTTAAATTTATTTTTCTTAATCTTGATCATTATATATTCTCTGTTACACACTTTTTTTAAGTTAATTTGATCATTAATCATGTCTACTCTTATTCCTGAAATCAAACTAAATAGTTCTAATTACCATCAATGGAAAACTCATGTTTCATTTCTATTTCATTTTAAACATCTACTTGAAGTTGCTACAGATGCTTCCATTGAACCAGCTACTTCTGCTTCACAAGAAGAAAAAGATGCATGGAAAACAAAAAATGAAGAAGCTCTTGGTTTGATTGATCTGTCCATTGTTTCTAATCTATATGTCCTAATTGGACATTACACCAAAGCTCATGAAGTGTGGGCCATTTTGCAACATACGTATGACAACTCATCTGAATCTCGTAAGATTAAACTCTAAGACAACTTGGAGGACTTAAGGTATAATGATTTTAAAAATATTGATGAATTTTTACTTAACTTTGATGCAATTAAAACTCAACTAAGTGGTGTTAATGTTAGTTTAAGTGATATTAGATTAATTACTATTATCTTAAAGAAATGTCTTCTTAAGGAATTTCAACGGTTTATCAGTAATATTCATTCTCAGCTTTCTATTCCTACTTTACCTCCTCATTTAACTTATGCAATCTTTCAAAATTTGTTACGTCAAGAGGAGGCTAAATTATTGCAATTTGGTACCCTTAAGTCTTTTGAACATGCTTTTGTTTCTAAATCTCAAAATCAAAGTAATAAATCTCATACTTCTAATAGTAATCATAATAATAATAATTATTCCAATAAAAACAATAACTATCGTAACAATAATAATCATAATAATAGTTATTCAAATAACAATAATCATCATAATAATTATTCAAACAATAGGTCTAATTCTAGGCCACCATATAATAATAATAACAAAAATTACAATAATCAACATAATAAAAAACCACGTTGTACTTATTATGGTAAAGATGGTCACCTAACTAATGTTTGTTTTAAAAAGCAAAATGATAAGAATCCCATCAATAACAATAATCAAAATAACTTCAAATCGCAAGGTAATCAATCTCGTCGTGCTTTTACTATTTGTTATAAAGCTTCTCATCCATTAGAATGGATTATTGATAGTGGCGCTTCTCATCATGTTACATCTCATAGAGAAGTATTTGATTTTTTGCAACCTAATACTACTAATATTCCTATTCAATTGGCTAATGATCATAGTTGCAAAGTTGATGGTTTTGGTGATGTTAATGTTCCAAATGGAAAATTACAAAATGTTCTTTATGTTCCTGAATTGAAGTCTAATATTCTTTCAGTTTCTCAATTATGTCAAGATTACAAAGTTGAATTTCATAACCTGGATATGTGCCATATTATTGATCCTAACACTGATCATGTTGTTGCTAATGCTAAGATGGATCATGATAACTTGTTTAAATTTTATGAGTTTTCTTCTTCAAGGTACTCTTTGAAAGTTAATATTGATTTCAATGTATGGCATGAAAGGCTTGGCCATTTGAATTCTTATTATATTACTTTGATGCAAAAAATCTAACATGGTTGAAGGATTTCCCCATATTGTTCCATCTAAACTTACATGCACAGGGTGCATGAGTGGCAAAATGAAAAGGGAGCCCTTTCCTCATGGTACTTCATGGAGGGCATCTCATAAGTTACATCTTATTCATAGTGATCTTTTGGGTTAAATGGAGAACATATCCATACAAGGTTCAAATTATTCTCTAACCTTTGTGGATGAATTTACTAGAATAATTTGGATTTATTTTTTTCATACTAAAGATCAAGTACTTAACACATTTTCTGAATTTCATATGTTTGTGGAAAGGCTATCTGGTTCTAAACTTAAAATAATTAGAACACATAATGGTACTGAATATGTTAATAATGCTTTTCGTTCTTACTTAAGATCTTTTGGTATAAAATAATAGCTTACTGTTCCTTATACAAAACAACAAAATGGTGTGGTGGAAAGGAAGCATAGAACTATTATGGAAATGGGTAGATGTATGTTACATGCTAAAGATATGCATTACAAGTTTTGGGCTAAAGCAATGGCTTGTGCAACTTATATTCTTAATAGAACTCCTACTAAATCTTTGCAAAATATAACTCCTGAGAAAGCGTGGTCTGGTAGGAAACCAAATTTACAACACTTGAAATTTTTTGGATCTATTGCTTATGTTCACACACCTAAACAAAAAAGGAATAAACTTGATTCTAAATCTTCTTCCTTTACTTTTGTTGGGTATGATGAATCTACTAAAGGTTATAGAGTTTATGATCCTATTACTAACAAGGTTCATATTACAAGAGATGTTGTTATTGCAGAAAATGAAGTTCATGATTGTTCCAAGGTCAAGATGATGAATTTAAAGGGGGTATTATTGATCTCTTGGAGGACCAAACTCCTATTCTAAACCCTACTCCTAAAGCACCTATTTCTATTCCTACTAGTATTAAAAAAGATGATGATGATGATGATGATGATGATGATGATGATGATGATGATGATATTTCCACTCCTCTTAGTGATAATTTTTCTCATGATAGTGATAATGTTGTTCATGATGATAATGATGAATTTAATCTTCATAGTGAAAATGATGAATTGACTCCTCATAGTGATATTTCCATTACTTCTAAGAGAAATCCTAAATGGTTTAAAACTTTACTTAATGAAGGTGTTGATTACATTACTAGAATGGGTGGAATTAAACCTAGGAGACTTAATTATTGTAATTATGCTTTGTTGTCTTCTCTTATGCATTCTAAAGACCCTCAAACTTTTTCTCAAGATAAAAATCAACCTCATTGGAAAAGTGCTATGCAAGATGAATATGATAGTCTAATTTATAATAATACTTGGGATTTAGTTACTTTACCTCATGGAAAAAATCTTGTGTCATGTAAATGGTTATATAAAACTAAGTTGAATGCAAATAATTAAATTAGTAAGTTTAAATCTAGACTAGTAGCAAGAGGTCTCTCTCAATTTGTAGGAATACATTATAACAAGACCTTTGCTCTTGTTACAAAAATGCCTACTATTAAAGTTGTTCTTGCTTTAGCTGCTAAAATGAAGTGGCTTATTCACCAAATGGATGTTAAAAGTGCCTTTTTAAATGGTGATTTGCCTGAAAAAATCTATATGTCTCAACCTCATGGTTTTATTAAAGAAGGTAATGAACTTCTTGTATGTAAACTAAAGAAAAATATGTATGGTTTAAAACAATCTCCTAGAGAATGGTATTCTAAAATTAATGCTTTCTTTATTTCTCAAGGTTTTTCTAGAAGTAAAAGTGATCCTAACTTGTATATCAAGCATAGTGAAAATGACATTATTATTATCATTCTTTATGTTGATGATTTGATTCTTACTTCAAGCTCTAACCATTTTATTTCTGATATTAAGTCTCAACTTAACCAAAAATTTCAAATGACTGATTTAGGACTTCTTCATTACTTCTTAGGAATTTAAATTTGGCAAACCCCTAAGGGTATTTTTCTTTCCCAAACTAAATATGCTAAAGATCTTCTTGATAAATTTCATATGAATGATGCTAATAATGTTTCAATTCCATGTGAATTAGGAACTAATTTAATGATAGATATGGAAAGTCCATTTATACATGCTACTCCGTATAGACAACTTGTTGGAAGTTTAAATTATCTAACTCTCACTAGACCTGATATATCTTTTAGTGTTGGTTTAGTTTCAAGATTTATGTCCAAACCTCAACAAACTCACTTCAAAATTGCTAAAAGAATATTAAGGTATATTAAAGGTACTCTTGATATATGTTTATTTTATGATGCAAATTCTAATTTTACATTAAATGAATTTATTGATTCAGATTTAGGTGGAGACCCCAATGATGGTAAATCTACTTTTGGGTATTGTTTGTTTCTTGGTTCAGGTGCTATATCTTGGAAAAGTAAAAAAGGTCAATCTATTTCACTATGTTCTACTGAAGCTGAATATAAAATTTCTACCAATGCCTCCAAATAATCCTTATGGCTTAGAAGAATTCTTGAAGATTTGGGTCTACCTCAACAAGAACCTACACATTTATATTGCGACAATCAAAGTGTCATAGCCTTGGCAAAGAATCTGGTCTACCATGCAAAGTCAAAGCACATCTCTCTCCACCATCACTTCATTAACAAGAAAATTCAAGAAAAGAAAGTTTCACTCATCTATTGCAAGGGTGAAGATCAAGTTGCGGATATTTTGACAAAGCCTCTTTCTAGAGAGAAATTTGAATTTCATTGTAAAAATTTGGGTTCAATACCCCTTTATGTAAATACCCCAAGTAAATATTAAAGGGGGTGTTAGAATATAATCTTTCCTTGGTTGAAAATATGTAATTAAAGGATAAACCAAGGTATCCTTATTTGTATTTGTGCTCTATTTCAAGTAGGAGGACATGTCACTATTTTTTCATTTCCTTTAATAAGGAAAATAGATATTCCTCCTTAAGAGGAATCTCGCATTTGTCACACACACAATATGAATGTGGCATTAATAGAAGATGGGAGTTACATGAAAACTCCTCCACTCATCTCTATTTAAGAGATTCCTCTCACACACTTTCTCTAATAATCTTCTCTTCTTTCTCACTTCTCCTCACATTCTTATCTTGCTCTTAATATTGTATTGAGCTCATTGCTCTCATTCTTTAGGCCTTGTGCCATATTCATATTCTTCAAAAGGGGTTTTTCTTGTTTTTCCCCTTTCAAATCCTTGTGTTCTTGTCTTGGTTCTTGGATCTTGGTGATCTCTTCGCTTGATTATTTGTAGCAATTTCTCACTATCTCTCTTGGTTAACTTGGTAAACTCCTTTCATGCACTCACACTTG
Source organism: Thuja plicata (assembly GCA_018584345.1). Classification (NCBI taxonomy): domain Eukaryota; kingdom Viridiplantae; phylum Streptophyta; class Pinopsida; order Cupressales; family Cupressaceae; genus Thuja; species Thuja plicata. Next base: position 478,593 of record MU227927.1, read on the forward strand.
GATTCTTTCATTTTCTCTACTTCTTTTTTTATGATTTATAACAAGAAACGATCTGCTTTGAGGTTCTTAAGGGTAAGAATTTGATCGCAAAACACATTTTGACATTCAAAATGATGAAATGGAATGGAAGAGAGACATTGCCTCAAGGCATGATCTTGTTTAGGGGAATCTCCTTACATAGTGAACACCTTCTCATTGTGTCTAATAAAATCCTATTGAATATTTTCTAGCTCAAAGAGCACCTTCTATGCATTCTTGATACACTTAATTCTAGGTGAGGAGTGATGTTCTCTAAGATCTAGGAAAAAATATTTAGACATACAATCCCTAACTTTGGACTAGTTTTGTTTGGGTTTGATTTTTGTTCCTCACACGATATAGCTATTAGAAATTATATTTTTGTGGAAAAGTTGAGCAACCTAGACCTACAACTCATGAGAAAAAATATTGTCTACTAGAGGTTCTATGATATTATGAAAATGCATGGTGATCACCTCATAGGACCGATGATGGTTAATGGCCAGTTGCTTTTCATAAATGTAGAGAAAATGATTCGTGCGCTAGATAACATCATCCCACCATGTGTTTTGGCTAATTGGTTGAGTGCGTCAACTCTTAATATTTCAAACCCTCTAAATATAGGCCACTAAGGGAGTATTATTCAACAACAAAGTGCTTAAAAAGTGGGTTTTGATGGGCTTACATGGCCCATATGTTATACAATGCTAAACTTGATAGGGCAGTGTTCTAGAAAGGCTACCTCAGGGAGAGGTAAAATTGATAATTCTTCATCTTCCCTAAAAGAGAGAAAAAATTGTGACAAGATCATGCAAAGATCAAGTTGTTTGAATATTTTTTCAGAACTAACTCAACAATCACTCCTAGTGTTCCAAACACGTTGAGGCTAGTGACAATTAGTATTTGGAGTTAAAAAATGTCCATTTTATTGCACATGTAAAACCATGACTCTCTTTTTATATTTTTCTACTGCAAAGGTTGAAATTTTTTTTTATTGGAGGCCACTTCAATCATATTAAAATTCCAACACATAACCAAAGTAGCCAGTGGCAATGAACCAACTATCCACTGCCAAATATGATATCTTTCTAAAGCATCATTAGGAGTATAAATATTAATGTTACCAAAATAATGATTATCAACTAACATGAGTACCCATGTGAGTTGTTGAGTGGGATCTAACCCATGAGCCATAATAGAAGAATGTTAGTGTAGCCATATGAAGGTGATAACACCTCCTCAAATAGCTTTGTACTCTAAAAAAAATTAGGTTAGTTGGCCAAATCACAAGGCATGTAGTAGCTAGCATAAAAGTTACAATTTTGGTTACATTAAAGCAAAAACATCTATACAAGGATATTTTTTTGAGTTTCTACAGAGATAGTTCCTTGCGAAGTCAATTAGACCTCATACATTCCACATTGTGAAATTCATGATTCAAAATATTGCATGTCATTCTCATCATTGAGAGAGGAGAGGCTATTCTGTGAGAAATTTGAAGCCAATAGAAAGTTGGGGTAGGATTCTTGTGGAACCACCGTACATTATTAGATAGAGATTTGTTACCATCTATTTCTTTCCTAGAAGGGCTACAAGAGCAGTGTAAAATAATGATTGAGTGGGAAAACCTGAGGAGGCCTAAGGGTTGTGAACCCATACTAGATGAGAAACACCCTCAATAGTGACATTTTTTCCTTGAGATCTAGGGTTTGGGTTGTGACAACGACTAATTTGGCTTCTAAGATTGTCAATCTATAGTATCAGAATTAAATTGCTTTTGAGAAGCACGTGAAGAGACCTTTCTATTATGAATAGCTATAGTCCATCCATCTTGATTCTTAGAAACCTAAAAAGAGCATAGAGGGGTGGATTCACTGGGCTTTTTAACCCTCAAAATAGCCAAATGGAAGTCCTTAATTTTATGCTCAGAACATTGGAACCGACAACATGTATTGGGCAAGTTCAGATAGAGCACTTATTGAGAGTATCATTAACCTCTTTTCTAAATTTCAATATTCTCGTTGAGGTCTTGAGACAAATGACCCTCCACACAAACCATTTTTTGGGGATGGACATGAAAAAAGTGTTTAGGTTCCATGCAAACCACATTGCCAATGGATTGAGAAATAGTTCGCAAAAATGAGTGAAATAGAAAAGGGACACTAGGGGACTCTATCTAGACTGGGACCTTGAGCTTCTTTTCATCTAAGATAGTCAAGTCTCATGACCATGGTTGAAAAAAAGAAATGATAACTAAAGAAACTAGGGCCCATAATAGAGGACACCCTTAACATGGGTAGGATTTGAAATGAAAAACAATAAGAAACCCTTGGCAATATTGTTCAAGCCATTAGTGTTCACTATCAAAGTGTTGAACATGCAAAACAATATCAGGAGTCCTAGATGACGTACCTCGTGGAATATCTTTCAGACAAACTTGTGAGCTCTTTTTTTTTAGGGGTGTCATGGCTTCTCATTACCAAAGCTCCAAAACCAACATCAATTATTGGGCTGAGGCTAGCCAAGGCCATTAAAAAGTTTAGGATTCCATAATAAATATGGTATGACAAGGGAAAAATGTAGTGCACATATGGTACACTAAAGTAAGCAACCAAAAATCTTTATTTAGTAAATTTATTTAAATCATATTAGAGAAATATCAAACTTGAAAAGGAAAAGAGAACAAGGTGTATAGAAAAACCTTAAGTGGTGTTAAACCAGGTCTTTTTCATAAAAATATAGGATAATCAATCTAAAATTTGATTAATTTAATATCTAATTAAATGATAATGATGACATTAAGTTTTTCCATTAGTATACTTAAAGGGAAAAACATGATGAAGGTCATTAGTATAAGCATAACCAGCAAACAATAATCATAACTGACGGACAACAAGCATACCCGACAGGACAAAATGTCTAACATAAAAATGCTAAGTATAAAAATTACCGACAACAAGCATAACCGACGATATAGTTTTGAGAACATCACCGATGGAGAAGAAAAGGCATATCCGACAAACAATTCAAGTAAGGAAAATAGATGGAGAAGAAAACTGATAGACTAACAAAGCAGCCAGACCATCAGAACCGACAGTTAGGTAAAGAACCCACAAAAAGTGGATCTGATTTTACATGTCTGATAAAGCAATGTAATTCTATTTATAGAGTTTTTATTTTTTTTAAATCTTAACTTGAGGGTCAAGAAAGGATATTATAAATGTTTTAAATAATCCTAACGGATTTAAAACATATCTAACTAAAGATCAAGGTCAAGTTGTAAACCTTGGATCTAGAGTTAATTTGAAAACTCGTGAATCAAGAATAGAGCTAGAAACTATTATAAATAGATGTTCCATCATTTGTAATAAAGAGGACTTGTAATCATTTGAATAATAATAGTAGCTATGGAGAGCATCTAAGCAGAAGAAGAGAATTCATGCAAAGTTCAGAAATAGATCACAACAGTTATCAAGAACATAGGAAGGCTACCGACGAGCAGAGACAAGGTATTACTCAATCACTCAAGGTGATTACATACATACATTGTAAGCTACACAAGATCTGTTATCAACAATTAGAGATTTCATTCACTATCAGATCAACATTTATATTGTAGTTGCATTCTAACAAGTGCATCACAATAGAAATCCTTTTGTAGAAGGTGGACTTAACAGTTCTTTGATAAATCTCTTAACAGAGTGCACACCTAACAGTGTTGCTAAAGCTCCAAACGAAGTAGATCCTAATAGGTCTCCACTCTAATACTCTTAACAGGGTAGATCATCAGAAGTGATCATTTGTAAGCCTTTACCAGCTCCCTTCTTATCTGCAGATAGTGAATTTTTATGGGTAGACATCCCCACCGTAGCTTTTACTTCCTAACAGGAGTTTTCTACGATATCATATCATGTGTTATGTGTTATTTGTTCTCATGAATGTTTCTTGAATGTTTATACATATAAAGAACTTATATTATGATCACACATACATAATCAAAGATGAACATATAGATAGGCATATACAAATCTGATGACATAAAGGTTAATGGGCCAATCACATAAAAAGTTTTAGAGGTACTGATTCACCCCTCCCCTCTCAGTACATCATTCCAATAATTCCAACAATCGGTATCAGAGCTAAGTCTCTTTTTTGAAAAGCTTAAAGACTTAAGAGAAAAGATCGACACGATGGAAAAGTACACACTGGACAAGACTATTGAGAATGAGCAATTGCAAATTCAGATTTACTATGAGCAGTATAAAGAGGTGAGAGAAAGCATGAAAAAGTTGCTTGATGAAAGAAAGATCATGGCAACTAGGCTTAATGAAAAATATTATCAAGAATAGGAGATCCCAAATTACTTCAAAAATGTTGAATCGTCAACAAGAAAATCTTCAGACACATCAGTAGAAGAGATCACAAGTCTACAAGAAGTCAATCTACATCTGACGGAGCAAATCAAAATGCTGCAAATCGGTCAAGAAACTCAGATGGTAAAAATGATTGATGTCATGAATGATTCATGAAAAGATAAATCAAAGAGAACATTGGCTATTGATGATAGGAGGAAAATAATAGAAAAGCTACAAGAAAAAGAATCAGAGATTCAAAGACTTACTGAGCATCACCATGAGATTACCAACCAGATTATTCTTATGAGCCAAGAAGCAAATAGATTAAATACTGAACTCATTGAAATAATATAGATCATCGGTGAGCTAAGGGAAGAAAATGAGAAACTAAAGCATAAAGTCAGAATTCAAAATCAGCACAATGAATTGATCAAGAAAGCTCAAGATAGCAACAAAAGAATGGATGATTTCCTTGACGGTCAAAGAAGAGTCAACAACTACACAAGAATAGATTACACCGACAATGGAGAGTCATCCAACCAATCAAATCAAAAGAATGTATATGGAACTCCAAGAACCAAGAAGTTGTCATGCAATCACTATGGAAAACTAGGCCACACCTTGAATGTTTGCAGAAACAAAATGAAAGGTGTTCCTCAATCACAATCTACTTTCATTGGTAATTGTTATAAATATCACAAGCAAGGACACAAGGCATATGAATGCAAATCCAAGGTGACAAACCCAAAGAAGGAAACCTATATAGACAAGTACTCTTCTACTTGCAAAATGAATGGACATACATATCAGGAATGCTGGAAAAAGAATAAGAAGGCATGGACACCAAAAGAACCTGATAATGGCTACAAACCAACAAGAAGAGGTAACTCATATGTTTGGGACTATAAAACATGGGTAAATTGCACAAAATGTGGAAGGTATGGTCATATATTTGCTAACTGTATGAGAAAGTGGACTAGAAAATGAAGAGGATGGTTCAATCCTTGAATGGCATGTTTACATTGTCATAAGGTTGGACATGTGATAAAAGATTGCAAAGACCGACTAACAGAAACAAGTACTTATCCCAATGGAAATACCATTGATGACATCAAGAAGATGAGGAACAAGATGTGGGTAAAAGCCACAAATACTGAAGGTGCTGGAACAAGCTATGCAAATGATGATGCCCCATCTAATGGATCCAATGGCATCACCATTTCCAACTAAATTGCACAAGTAAGTATGGAACTGCACTATGAAAAGTTATATTATGCATCGGTTCCATTTACATATTGATCATATAGACAAATCAGCATTATTAAAGATGCACTATATTGTCACTTTTAAATGTTATTGAAAAACAACCATCGGTTGTTGGGTACAAAATATGCATCGGTGAACACACACAGAAAATTTAACACTACTTACCAGAATGTGTCAGTCATTACACAAAAGCCAAGTATAAACCGACGGACATCGGTGATCCTTGAGCTGACGAAAGTTGTCTTCGCCACTTTACCGACAATCATCGGTGAAGTCATCAAATCTACTAGAAAACCTGACACTTTACGCCTACACCGAAGATGTTATTGATGCCTCAATCGAAAAACTCAGTATTTGTATACCGACGAGTTGGTGACCATTAATGACAACTTAGGGCACAAAAGTTATTAAAGACCGACGGCTGAACTCATTTTGCACCCGCAATTTTTGAGCAGCCTAGAGAGCCCAACAGAGCGATTGAAGAACAAAATTGAAGAGTGACTCCAACAAGATTCTAACACCACTCAGAGGATTCATGGGAAATCATAGAGATTCAGTAAGTACTTGCATTTACCGACCGCATTGTTTGATTTACGAAAAACCCTAAATTTCTGTAACACGATGGCATCGACTTCAAGAGTTGAAAATATTAAGGAAGATAAGAAGAAAATGATCAAGCTTGTCAGTAGAGGCACTTGTGTTGAATCAAAATACAAGCTGCACCCAGAAATTGCATCACAACCTGATGATTCTAGAGCATTCTCCAGAATCTCACCTAGGGTTTTACTGGTAGAAGACGTAAGGTCCTATATACATTGTAAGATCTTAGAATTGGGAGATCTAGACCTAGATAATTTCTACAAGGCACTATGTGATGAAGCTAGAAACCTCAAAGAAGAGCACAAGCATATGGAAGTGAAAGGACTCACAAATGCATTACACTTTCCCTGAGTTTTCAAAACATAATGGATAAAGATAGTTCTCAGCAGAATGCATAACCAGACTTTATGGATAAATAATCCAAAATGAATAAGAAAGGATGTTATTCATGCAGTCACTGGATATCCTACAACTGAAAAACCACAAGCTCACAAGAACCCATCTCTGAAGGAAGCATAAAAGCTAACTGGTGCAAAATCAGAAAAAAGAGCTCTTAAGGTCAACACTATCACCGACACAGAACTCATGTTTGGTGCATGTGTGGTAGGGTAAAAAATCTTCCAGGCAAGAAGAATGAATAGCATATCAAGAATTTCTATGAGCACAACATTCAAAATCATCAAACAAGGAAAGAAGATGGATCTTGCAGAGATCCTGTTGAATCAACTTGAGGAGAACATGAACACCATAAGATCTTCAAGAACAAACACTTGTAAGTTTGGTTCCCTCATTATGTGCATATTCTTTTACTTTGAAGAATACTTTCCTTCCATAGGAAAATTAATATGGGATACAAGCAGACCTATAACCATATAGATATGTAAGCATATAGAGTCACTAGGAACAGACTTTGATGATATAATGAATGAGTATTTCAAAAGCATTAAGGAAATTTTGCAAGCTAGAAGAAGGATACATGAAAGTTTGATAGAAGAACACAAAGAGGACATATGTTTTATGGTAGATACTGATTTCATGTATATCCAAGCAGTAGTATCTAGGAAATCCTGGCTTTCACATTTAGAGTATGAGATAAAATCAGGACAAGCCAATGAGTGCATCAAGGCACTATTGAATGAACCAATTAACAATAAACAAGAAAGATTTGGGACCTATGAGGAAGCCAAACAAAAGATCAAGATAGATCTTTTTATCAAGAAGATTATAAACAAGAAGGACAAGACGGTAGAAAACTTAACCAAGAAACTTGTAGTTACAGAAGAAAGTGAAGAAGAAACAGAGGGTAAGGAGGAACAAACTGAAAGATAGTCACCTATCAGTGAAGAATAAAATAATGACTCAGAGGGAACATAGTCAGATTATCCACCTCCTCCTACACCTAAAATATCAAGAACAACAGCCGCTTCAAGAACAAGAAGCTAAACTGCAAAAGAGTCAACTCCTTCACCATTACAGAAAGGAAGAGTGAGGATATACAAGAGAAAACCAGCTCCTCCAAAAGTAAGACAGACCAAAAGGAGGAAGATGACTAGAAATCAAGAAGATCTAGAAGACTCAGCTATGGATGATTGTGATGTAGAAGTACAAAAGGAAAAAGAACCTTTGGTGCCTACAACAATTGATAAAATATGCAAGGATATTTCAGAATCACAGTCTATTTCTGATCCTAACATTAGGAAATGGTTAAAATTCAGTGTAGAAGATCAAAATAAGATTGAAGATGCAATAATTGCAAAAATTTGCAAACATTATTATGTCCCACTGGAATTCGCAGAATATGACATTCCCAAAGAGCTATCATAGATATTATCTGCTAGATGGACGTTTGCATTACATCAGGAAAAGGAAATAAGAGAAAGAATACTTGTAACTCTTATGCCTCTTGATACAAATATGGAAGAAATTACTGCAATGATGAAGAAGTATGAAAAAGAGTTCTCACCAAAAATGAGAGCATATGAATTTCTCAAGGGTAAGATAATTTATCTTGATCAAAATAGCATTAAGAAGTGGTGCAAGATACTCAAAAAGCCCACTAAGGAAGCTAGCCCGGAGAAAGAACAAATCATCATCAAAGATACACAAGATGACTCATCTATGGAATTGGATAGAGAAGAGAGTGATCAAGCAGGCCCCAAAAATACTAACATTGTAGATGAAGTATGGCCAGACAATACTCTTCACAACACTCAAAGTGAGGATAGGCAAAATCCACCAAGTCCACTTCATATTGACTTGAGCGGAGAAAAAGAAGTTACCAAAGAATATTTGACAATAAAAGGTAACATAACTGATGATATCAATGATGAATAATGGTTAGATAGCATTGTTAATGACAATACAGGAAAAGACCCTGCAGAAGAAGTGCAAAAAGATGAAGATATCAATGTTGCACAGGGTAATACCGATGGTCAGGAAACAACTACTGACAATGCAGAAGTCAATACACCGACAAACATGAACATATTAATCGATGCTATTGATATTGAATCAAGTCAGGAAAAATCATCTAAGAAAGATGATGATATACCCAAGGACATGGGTAATGATGAAAATAATGATGCATCAAATATTCAAAAGGATATAGATACATAAATGAAAGATGCAACCGACACTCAGCAAGAAGTGTCTACTAAAAAAGACAAAGGAGCAGATAACAAAATAGATGAAACATTGAGAAAGGATGTTCAGAGAAAGAAAAGAGTGAAAAAGTCAAAAAGGATGAAAGCAAGGAAGAAAAAGAAGATAAATTTGTTGATACACCCAAGGCAAATGAGGATACATCTTCACAAAACCAGCCGGTGGACTCAGAACAGAAACAAAAAGATGCTTCATCTTCTCGACCCTCACCCACCAAATCAATCCAATCTCAAGGTTTACAAATGGTAGTACACCAATCTTCCTCCCAACCAAAGAAGAAAAAGAAAAAAGCATTGAAGAAAGATATCTTATCTGCCACACTTGATGACATAATACCCAAGTGGGATGTATCTACTTTAGATACTGAAACACTTCAAAAGTTTGGAGTGATGTGTCAAAGAAAGGAAATTCAAAAGAAAATGAGAAATGCACATAGGGAAGCCCAAGCACTTGAACAGACATGGGATATTCTAGAACAAATTGTTTCAGATGTAAAAATTGAAGATAACACATCAGTCATGGAATAAATAGCAGTTCTTACCGACGCCATCACAAATCAAGATGTAGATGCAGAGAAGGCAATGAAAGAACAGGCAAAAATGAAGTATCAACACAAACTAATTGAGAAGATCAGCCAAGAAGTGGCAGAGAACAAGGTAAAGATATTTGAACTAGCAAGTGAATTAGAACCTATGATTGTTGAATCTATTACCTTAGTTCAGAAATTATGCACATTAGAAAATTCACTAAAGAAAATAGTGAAAAGCTGTCACAATTAGATTCAGATCTAACAGCAAGTGCACTAAGTTTAACCTCTTATGCAAACACTATAAAGATGCATCATGAAAAGATAATATAGGTAAATAGATTGAGACAAGAAATATGGGATGTAGAGCCTCAATTTAGAAATGAGGTTACAGAGCCTCAAGCTCAAATTTTTCCAAACCTCACCACTCTGCAACAACATATTACAGATGCAAGAAATATAATCATGACCCTAGAGATGTCTGTGGTAGATATCATATATGACATGCATGTGAGGATATCACTTGAGCATTTGGCTCTTGAGAATTTAAAAGAGAAATGGGAGAAAATGATGGAGGAAATCAAAGCCTCACATTCTCACATTTTTGAAAAGATGTAAGTACCTTTGCCCTCATTATCAAAAAAGGAGGAATGTATACATATGTACAATATACTTTAGTAAGAAAAAGAAGGAATGTATACATATGTACAAATACATTGAGGATATGTATAATGTATGTACAATAAGATAGACATGTACATAAACTTACACTTACCGGCATATGCATAGGGGGAGTCATTTCATGACTAAAGAAGTATACACACGTGTACATACTAATGCATCAAGTATGTTGTACATATCAGTTTTTGATACTAATGTCAAAGGGGGAGATTGATGACATTAAGTTTTGCCATTAGTATATTTAAAGGGAAAAACATGATGAAGGTCATCGGTATAAGCATAACCGGTGGACAGTAAGCATAACCGACGGGCATCAAGCATACCTGATAGGATAAAATATCTAACATAAAAATGAAAAGTATAAAAATTATCGACGACAAGCATAACTGACGATACAGTTTTGAGAACATCGCCAACAGAGCAGAAAAGGCATACCCGATGAACAGTTCAAGTAAGGAACACCAACGAAGAAGAAAATTGACAGACTGACAGAGCAGCCCGACCATCAGAACTGATAGTTAGCTAAAGAACCCACAAAAAGTGGATCTGATTTTACACGTCAGATAAAGCAATGTAATTCTATTTATAGAGTTTTTATTTGTTTTAAATCTTAACTTGAGGGTCAAGCAAGCATATTGTAAATGTTTTAA
>MU227927.1:489399-512214 GCA_018584345.1 Thuja plicata
TAAATCTTAACTTGAGGGTCAAGCAAGCATATTGTAAATGTTTTAAAGCATCCTAATGGATCTAAAACATATCTAACTAAAGATCAAAGTCAAGTTGTAAACCTTGGATCTAGAGTTAATTTGAAAATGCGTGAATCAAGAATAGAGCTAGAAACTAGTATAAAGAGATGTTCCATCATTTGTATTAAAGAGGACTTGTAATCATTTGAAGAATAATAGTAGCTATGGAGAGCATCTAAGCCGAAGAAGAGAATTTATGCAAAGTTCAGAAACAAATCACAACAGTTATCAAGAACACAGGAAGGCTACCGATGAGCAGAGACAAGGTATTACTCAATCACTCAAGGTGATTACATACATACATTGTAAGCTATACATGATCTATTATCAACAATTAGAGATTGAATTCACTATCAGATCACCATTTATATTGTAGTTGCATTCTAACAAGTGCATCACAACAAAAATCCTTTTGTAGAAGGTGAACTTAACAGTTCTTTGATAAATCTCTTAACAGAGTGCACACCTAACAGTGTTGCTAAAGCTTCAAATGAAGTAGATCCTAACAGGTCTCCACTCTAATACTCTTAACAGGGTAGATCACCAGAAGTGATCATTTGTAAGCCTTTACCAGCTCCCTTCTTATCTGCAGATAGTGAATTTTTGTGGGTAGACATCCCCACCACAGTTTTTACTTCCTAACAGGAGTTTTCTGCGACATTATATCATGTGTTATGTGTTATTTGTTTTCATGAATGTTTCTTGAATGTTTATACATATAAAGAACTTATATTATGATCACACATACATAATCAAAGATGAACAGATAGATAGGTATATACAAATCTGATGACACAAAGGTTAATGGGCCAATCACATAAAAAGTTTTAGAGGTATTGATTCACCCCTCCCCTCTCAGTACATCATTCCAATAATTCCAACAGATAAATGATGAATAAATAATCAAACCTAATAAATAATGATTTGAGATTGATAGCTGAAAAATGAGGTATATAAAGATGTGCAGGAACTACAAGATATTTCTTATAATGTGATTTAGTCCCATTTCTATGTTCTTTTCCTAAGTAGAAAGGCCATTCCTTTTTAAGGTGAAGGATATAAAATCTAGATGATACACTTTTTGATCAACTCAAATACAAAATAAAATAGTTTAAGAATAATGAAAATTTATTTAGAGAAAAGATAATTTTAAAAAAAGAAAATGCAAAGGGTATTAATTATTCTTATATGCATTTATATTCTTATGCAATATGATATATGTGTTATAAGAGCTATATGTATGAGTAGAGGTTCCACTCTACAATTTTCTTAACTACAAGAATCACAATTTGGTAATTGAACTTATTTTAATGGTTACAATTAAGTTACAAAGACATCAGCATCTACGTTTTAAGTGGCTGATTATAGTCTGTTAAGTGGATACCTATGTCAAATGTTTCCTTTGGATAAGCTACCATAGCTAAATAGATCAATAATCCACACCACATAGCTACTGAAATTTATATCTTGATAGATGTTACGAAACATATCATCTTGAAATTTATATCTTGATGGATGTTATGACACATATCACAAATGCCTATCTAATGGATATTCTAAATTTTGAGATATCTCTCTTACCGTTTACATGAAGCCTTAGGATTGATGCATGACATTGAAATTGTAATGGTAGTAGTTTGTTTAGCGAAAAATGGTGTTATCTCATTACAGAGAAGGAAAACAATTGGCACATGATTTATTGACTGAATTATTTAAAAACAGAAAGTAAAAGGAAATGACCACCTTCTAGATCCACCACCTACCAATTGCCATTATGCTAATGATTCCCTTATTGAATTTATCCAATTCAAAAAATCAAACCCACATTTTATTGAATTCAAAGCTTACATTCATCTGAATACAGAAGTGAGATCAGATAAAATGATAAAATGCTCTGATGTACTTTGGCCATGTCGGCCTATCATCTACCCACTGGTGATAAATAACCAATAAAGCAAAAGCAAAAACAAAATCTACCTAAATACTCTCGAATGAATTATTCAGCAGACTAATCTATATCAAGAAAATCTAGTAGTGAAGAACCTTTGCACTTTGGACACTTGAAACCTTGACCAGACACCATGAAATACATTAAACATGTGTGACAACCAACAAGCTTCATGGCAGACTCAGCGTCTTCTGTATCAATACCATCATTAATTTTGATTCCAGATTTAACAGTTTCCGAGTCTAATAAATTCATCGTAAGATGTAGTCTACCTTCTTCTTCATCATCTTCTTCAATATTGGAGCTGAATTTTGAACTCTCCTGAACTGACACAACCTCAGAGCTTGTTTCAGTTGCTTCTTCTGAACTCAAGCAATAGACTTCTCCAGTCTGCACCACAAGAATCATACAATATTTCAGAACTAGAAGAATATAGTGATAGATCAATAGCCATGAAAACAAACTCCCATACTGAGTGCAGAACATGGATATATTATACAAACATAAAACTTAATTTCAAGTCTCTTCTTCAACTCTTTATTATTCCATGATTGATCATGGACTGTTATAGAAAATTTTTATTCAAAAAACACCACAATCTAATCTAAAATCTACAATGATCAAGATTATGAATTATAGAAATAATTAGATAAATTTACTCACCTTCAAATCTAGAAATTTCTCCCTTGGTGAAGAAAAGCAATGCTCTTGTTCCACTTCCATAAGATCAAAATCTATTGATTCAGATCCACATGAAGATGAGGAAGATGATGTATTCCTTGCGCTCCTTCCCTTCAGATGAAGAGCTGTTGGTTTTCCCTGGTTATTGAAATGTCTCAGCATAAGCTTAGAGACCTTTATCTCTTTTTCACCCCAACCAAATATCTTCTTGTCAGCACTCTCAACACCCATTTTTCACTGGGATCAAATTCCTTTCAAAATCCTCACACGCTTAACCTAAAATATCCATATAGAGAAGCCTTTAATTTGTACAATATTTGAATTGAGAGGGTTTGGAGGAAAATTCATTAGGTCAACTATTGCTTCATAAATGTAGCGGAGAGTTGTTGAGTTGTTTTGTTCTGGGTCAGTTTTCGCATTAACCCGATAACATTAAATGAGAGCAACGCAGAGTTAATGGGCTGTTGAATTTGAAGCATGTTAGTAATCGCCATGTTTGTGACATCTCAACGGTACGGCTAAATAGACTGTTCAATGGTAGGCCAAACTTGATAACGGTCATTCAAATTTTGAAATCATTTAACAGGCGAAAGATGAAGCTTCTGGTCTTGTTTCATGTGTCTTCCGCTTAGGTATGACTTACGTCTCAGATGGATATCTTTCTTTATTTTCGAAAGATTCTGAACAATCTTTCTTTATTTTCGAAAGATTTGAACGGTCTAGAACGTTATAATGATTTTGGTTTAAATCTGTTAGTGTAGATATCGTACATATGCATATTTCCATAATATTGATAGATATTTTTTCTTTGCTAATTTTATTATGTAAATTAGATAGATGTTTTTAGATATTTAATTGATATATAATTTTAAGAAATAATTTATTTCATATCTCAAATTTATAGTTATTTAAAATATAACATAGAGTACAACATAGACACAAAATAAAATTATAAACATTAGTCTAAAGAAGAGTAAAAGGAGGATGATATGAAAGTCCATCATTTGATTTGTCCCTTACATCAATAGGTATAATATTTTTGTTGATGGATACCATTCAATTTCATCTTTATTAGTACTATTTTGTTTATCTTCAACAACATGAATAGGTCAAATAGCAAGAGCCAACAAAGGTAACTTACGAAGATGTAAGGAACAAATATTTCTACCAATAAAAAAGTGTTGAAAAATGAATCTATAAATGAGATGCAAAGGGGAACCCATTACCATAAATAATATAGAGTTGAAAGTGCAATGTAGTGAGCTAGGCACCCTAGACCTAACACACATAGGTATAACATCTATATGCATGAATTAACCTCCACCCAAGTAGATGTAAGTTTGAAAATATAGAGCACGTAATTTAAAAAAAAAATTATATATGTTACTTTGATAATATATTTATTAGTAAAAGTATAAATCTTATATAAAGAGACCAAAAGTAAAAGAATACAAATCAACAATTTATACTATGATGCAAACACAAGACCCATTTTGTTGTTATCTATCAATACTAAATTTTGGTATGTATTCAAATTATTGCAAGCATGCACATTAAAGATAAACAACTAAAATTTTAGAAGAAAAAACATACAAAACTATTTTAAATAATTTATAATTATTATAATTTTTATATTTATATAATTATAGTTTAGAAATTATTTTATTTTTAGTAGTATTTTCTTTATACTTTCCTTTTACCTAAATCAGATTTTAATAAATTTATTTTTCTATAATATTCAAATTTCAATTTTACTTCACCATTTATTATTTCTCTTCCTTTTTTTTTTTAACTTTTGTTAGTCGTATTTGTAGATATTTATACATATTTTAACATTTTGATGGATTTTAAGTTGAAAATCCTTTCATCATTTATTATTTCTATTTTGAACTTCTTCATTTTATTTTAAATAAACATGTGTAATGTTATTAGACATTATTATAATATATATTATTTAAAATACATAAATTAAAAAATATGTGAAAAATAACATCATAAAATTAGTATTATAATAATAGTAAAATTTACATACTCATATTATTTCCTATTTAATTTTTTTGTTTAATTCGATGTGTAATTTTGTATTATGTTTGGTCTTCTATCCCTTTTTTCAATCCTTAAACACATACTCTTACACATTTATTTATACCTTATCTTTACATAAGTAAATTTAGATAAATTCACCCAAACTATTCAATTATTAAATGTATCCATACACCCATGTCAATTTATTTTTATCAACCTAGATCTCAACTAGTATTTTACATAGGGACATTCCTATACTCACAAAATGCCCTATTCTTTTTTAAAGTTACATTTAATTTGAGCTAAATGTACTTGTTATTTTCCAAGTATAGGCTAAGATATGAAAAGAAACACTTTAGTTTTCTACTAGAAACAAATAAAGTCTACACATTCTACCATTGTAGCACTTGTAAGGCTAAAATCAATTGTCTTCAATATTTATAGATGACTTTAGGGGTTGATAGCGGAGAACGTGTCAAATAGCAACATAATGGAATACCTTAGAGGTACTTAGTATATAAATATCATAAATTAGATGTAAACTAGTAAAATTAAATTATCCCATCCACATAATATAAGTAAAAATTAAGTAGGGTTAGATTTACACATAAAAATAGGTCAGCAAGTATCATAAATTTACACATAAATTATATTTTTTTAAGTTACATTTAATTTTAGCTAAATGTACTAGTTATTTTCCAATTATAGGCTAAGTTATGAAAAGAAACACATTAGTTTTCTACTAGAAACAAATAAATTCTACACATTCTATCATTGTAGCACTTGTAAGGCTAAAATCATTTGTCTTCAATATTTATAGATGTCTTTAGGGGTTGATGGTGGAGAACGTGTCCAATAGCAACATAATGGAATGCCTTAGAGGTACTTAGTATATAAATATCATAAAGTAGATGTAAAATAATAAATATAAATTATCTCATCCACATAATATAAGTAAACATTAAGTAGGGTTAGATTTACACATAAAAATAGGTAAACCATATAATAGGCCTCCAACCACATAATGTTAATGATAGAAGCTAGATTAAAATTTTAAGAACCTACATTAAAATAAATGAGTACATTTTCAGAGAAAATATGACTTGGATTCTATAATTTTTAACAATGTAACCAATTCCTTTGTCTTTAAGGGTTATCAAGTAAAAAATATCCAATAGAAAAATAATAGAATGCCTTAGAGGTATTTTTGTATATCATTAGTATATAAATATCATAAAGTATATGTAACATAATATAGATAAATTATCTCATCCACATAATATAAGTAAACATTGAGTAGGATTAGATTTACACTTAAAGAATAGGTCAACCATATAATAGTTCTCCAACCACATAAATTTGATGACAAAAGCTAGATTAAAATTTGAAGGACCTAGATTAAAAAATAGTACATTTTTAGAGAAAATATGAGTTGGATTCTATAATTTTCAACAATGAAAATAATTCCTTTGTCACAAAGAGAAATGGATTTATTATCTTCATTGACTTCTTAACCATAAGAATCACTACAGTACATACCAGCCTATGGTTATCATCCACTTGATCTAGGATGCGATCTAAAATATGACTTAGTTTTATTCCTAGAGATTCTTTTAACTATCATATTTTTATTCTCTATTTTTCCAATTTTATATTTTATTTAATATTTATTTTACATTATTTTCTTCATTGATATGTAGTCCTTACATTTGGTTTTTTGTTTCTATTACTTTCATATATCATATCTTTCACCTACCCTAACTCCAGAAGAATATTCTTTAGGGTTTGCAGTTTTTTCTATTTTAGATGTCATTTAGAATGTATTTTATTACTTACAATATATTCTATATTGTTTTTATATCATTCAATTTATTATGGTTGTGCATTCTTCTTGCATACCCTTGTGAACTATACACTTAACACTTATTAACCTTAAATAGAGATCATCATTTTTTCATCAAGAATTTCCATGATCCTCTATGTTAGAAATAACAATACACTAACACAACTAAGAGGGGGAGGGGGGGTGAATCAGTTGTGTGCCAAAGTATTGAACTTAGAAAATTTTAAACCAATTTTTTAATATAAATCTGAATCAATACAGAAACCACAAGAAAAAGATAAATTAGAACACCATAACATGAATATTTATTGTCGAGGAAAACCATGTTAAGGAAAAAACATCAGTGGGAATGATACCCACAAAATAATGCACTAGAAATATTGTAACCCTGTTAGGAGACCTAGCATGGTTAAAATATGTCATTACATCCAGTACCAAGTCCTTGTTAAAGGATAGACCTTGCTAGGAGTCTTGTCAACCCTGTTAGGAGTTGAATGAAAGGGAGAGATCACTGTTCGAGCACACTTCCTAAAGTGAAATTTAAATCCACCTTATGAAACCACTCTCTAAGTATAGGTATAGTAACAATAAACGAAGTGACTGATGAAACTTGTCTTGCATATATAGTTCTTATGAAGTACATAACAAACATAATATTTTCTCTAGCTCCAACAAATCTTCCATCCACAAACTTGCAACATCTTTTCCATTTCTTCCTTCATACACACACCACATCAAGGAATGACTTGTCTTTATAAAAGTTACAACAGGAAATTAGGTCGGCCTATTAGGACTTCCCCAATGCGCAAAAAATTACATATACCCTTGCTAAGACACACATGATATCTTAAAAAAATGGAAAATCATTAAATACATTCCAAGATATGTAATATACGATTATCATTCACTGAACACATTTCTTTCCTTTGGTCGGCCTCAAATAGGTCTTCGCATGTCTATACAACATAGCTGACATCAAAACGATCCTAAAAACCCATGAATCTCACATAATGTTCTCCAATGTGTCATCTATCATGCCTTAAGCTCTCATATCATAACTCATGCTCGCATCCAAGTTATTTTGAAAACTCAGAGACCATCTATGTCATAACTGGATACTTCTACACAAATGTAAGATTGAATACTTTGAAATGTCGTACATTGTTCGTACACAAATGTAAGATTGAATACTTTGAAATGTCGTACATTGTTCGTACATGTCTGTCAGTCCTACATGTTCATGTCACAACCAGTCTCTTTGAGACTTCTAGTGCATCCAACTGAGACATATGTTGACATCAATGACAAAAATATGAATGTCCACACCTTAAAAAACCACAATTCCAACAATCTTCCCCTTTGGCATTTATGGAAACATATGAGAAAAATCATCAAATCAAAAGTAGCCTTCTTAATACAATATTCTCAATATCCTCTTCACAGCTCCTCCTAAAGTAGTAACAATTTTCACCTATATTTCTCCCCCTTTGACATCAATGGAAAAGGGTGTCATAGCTCTTTTCCTTCTCTGTGCATCCCACATTTTCAAGGTGTATCTTTTTCAAATCTTTATGCTTGCAACAAACTAGGTGCTTGATCACACAAAAATGCTTTGTTGAGTTGCTGCGATCACTCCCCTTGAGGAGTAGATCCAAGCATCAACTCCAGAGGATAATATATCTCTAATAACTACTGGATTGGTGCATTCCTACATCATTTACTTCTCACAAAAAGGGGTTCTCACCACAAGCATACCTCTAAGATTCCTAAAGGAATCTTTTAGCAAAGGTTTTGTGAATTATCTACTATGCTCCTTTGTACTGATGTACTCTAATCTGACTTCCTTCTTTGCAACCTTGTCTCTCAAAAAGTGACATTTGATTGAAATTTGTTTTGTCTTTGAAAGCATAACAAGATTCTTTATTGTTATTGTATCATCACAATAAATAACAACTTCCTCTTCAAAGATTACCCCAATATCCTTCAGCATCTGCTTCATCCAGACAATCTGTGTACAATTTATAGAAGTAGCTACATATTCTTACTCAGCAGTAGATTGATCTATACAATCCTCATTTTTACTCAACCATGAAACTAACTTTTTTCCCAAGGGAAAATGCTCCACCACTTGTACTCTTTATGTCATCAATACTTCCTACCCAGTCTACACCAATATAATATTGTAATATAAAATCATCTGACTTATGATACGATAGACCATATTCCAATGTCCCTTTCAAAAATCTAAATATCCTCTTGACTTCAATAAGGCGAGTCTCCTTTGGATCAGATTGGAACCTCACAACAATTCCAATTGCACTAGCTATGTGTGGCCTAGTGTGAGTTAGGTACTGCAGACTTCCAATCATGGACTTGTATTTTGTCTGAAAAACATTTTAAGATTCATCAGTAGTAGTAAGCTTGCATATAGTAATCATAGGTGTTTCACTAGGTTTAAAATATTTCATCCCAAACTTCTTTAGCAATTCCTTAGGATACTTGGTTTAAGAAATGAAAATTCCATGTTTACTTCGAGTAATTTGCAAACAAAGACAAAACTTCATTTCACCAATTATAGACATTTCAAATTCACTTTTCCTTTCCTCATAGAATTTATTAATCATTTCATCATTGCCTCAAAATATTATATCATCCACAAAGACTTCAACAATCAACATTCCATCTTTAGTTCTAGTTCTCAAATATAGATTACTATATGCACTACCTTTTCTGAAACCAAGATGCAATAAATACCTATCTAACCAAAAATACCAAGTTCTAGGAGCTTGTTTTAGTCCTTATAGTGCTTTCTTCCTCCTGAAAACCATATCCCCATCATTTTTCAAAGGAAAACCATCATAATGCTCAATGTAGACTTCTTCCTCTAAATCACCATTTAAGAATGCAGACTTCACATCCATCTAATACACCTTAAAATATTTATGTGTTGCATAAGAAAGGAACAACCTTACTACCTCTAACCTAGAAACATGAGAAAATGTTTTTTTTTTCAAAATTTATACCTTCCTGTTGTGAATAGCCTTTTAGACTAGTCTTGCCTTATTTCCTACAACCATGCCTTCTTCATTCATTTTGTTTCGGAAAACCCATTTAGTTCCAATTGCATTATTGTGCTTAGGTCTAGGAACCAATTTCCAAGTGTTGTTCTTCTATATATGATCGAGTTCCTCCTCCATTTCCTTAATCCAAGATTCATCTTTACATGCTTCATCAATAGTTTTATGTTCTACTTGTTAAATCAAACATAGCTTATTTCTAAATTTAGACCTTGTCATCATACCCTTATTAACACCACCAATAATTTGATTCTCAGGATGATTCATCTTAACATACCTTGGTGTCTTTGAGGTTTCTATAGGCTCATCAAAGCATACCAGAATTTCCTTATCGATCTCAAGATCCTCTTAATTTTTTAGTTTTCTTATCACTATCTGGGGTCTAAATCTGAAACCTCTCATCAATTTTTACATTATAAATTTCACCTATATTTCTCAATCTTAGATTGAAAGATTCCCAAACTTCTAGCATCAAACTTTCCAATTTCATCATCTCTTTTGATATAACACTTGCTACCAAATATTCTGAAGTATTTTATAGTAGGAGCATGACCATACCAGAGTTCATAGGTTGTTTAACAAGTACCTTCTCTGATATGAATTCTATTCAAAGTGTAGATAGTAGTATTGATTGCTTCTCTCCATTTCATATGAGATACATTAAATTATAGAAACATTGTTCTGGTTGTATCTAGTATGGTTATATTTCTTCTCTCTACTATCTCATTTTTCTATTTTGTCCTAGGAGAAGAAGTTTTTTCTCTATATCCCATGTTCTTTGTAGTAAGCATTGAACAAATCCGATGTAAACTATCTACCTCTGTCGAACCTCAAAATTTTTATATTCAAACTTGATTCATTCTCAACTTTTTCTTTTTAAATCTTGAACTTATCAAATGCTTCAGACTTTTATTTGAGAAATGCAATCCACGTCATCCTATAATAGTCATCAAAAAAATGTATAAAGTACCTTTCACCATAGTAGGATCTAGTACTTGTAGGACCTCAAATATCTATATGTACTAGATCCAACTTTCCTTTTTCTGAAAAGTATTTTCTCTAAAAGCTTCTCTTAGTTTGTTTTCCCATCACACATTCTTTGTACATAGTGTTAGTAGGCTTCACAATTTTTGGAAAATCTCTGATTGCATTAGTGTTTTTGGCCTTCACAATGTTATAAAAAATTATATGACAGAACCTTCTATGCCATAACCAACTTTTATCTATGTTCTGAATAAATAAACTTGCCTCTTTAGTGTTATAGACAATTATTCAGTTGTGTATTATCATTGATAACATTACACAAATGTAATGATTTGTTGTATTAACCGAGCTCCATCGGTTAATGAAGGAAGTTATGCATTAACCGAGTTGAGTTGGGAAATACAGTAAGCTCAGCTACAACCAAGTAACGGCTGGGCATTGAAGGATTACAATGTCAACCGAGTTATGGATTTAGTGGAAGCCGACTAATAGCAATTTACACTTTATGTTTAATTGGTTAATTTCAGCCGACAAAATTAAGTTTTATTTTTTATTTGGAAGGGTATTCAAGTTTTCTTGACAAGACCTATCACACACACACACACACACACACACACACACACACACACATATATATATAAAAGTTCAAGTTTGGATTGAATGTGTGGTAGAGTTTTTTTATATGAAGAACGAAGGTGAAGTAAGAGGGAATTATGATTAAGGACAGAATATCCAAACCGAGATGCAAAAGAATATTTGATCACTAAGGATCCAGTTAAATCCAAAATAGAGATCTGAATCAACAAGATAGTTGATTCTTCATCAGGTCAAACTCATTGTTACTCTCTAACAATTGTAGTAGTGATCCAAATGTCTTTACATAGTAGACTTAAAAATCTTTTCATAAATCCTCTCACAAGGTGGAATTTCTACATTGAAGTGTTTGAAGACCTCTAACAAGGCCACTCCTAACAGGGTGATTAAATCCTCTAACAGGGTCACACCTTACAGTGTGTTTTGTAACCTTTAATAGGGTTGTCTCCTAACAGGGCTCACTTCAGAAGAGTGAAAACAGTAACTAGTTGCAATTCGTGGTTTTCCCAAATTGGGTTTCCATAGTAAATCTTGGTGTCATCTGTGTACATGTTATTTATTTTATGCTTTATGTTTCTGAACTTAATTACTAAAGGTTAATCACATTTACATCTTAATATAGCTTTGTTAACCGAGTAACAATAAAATATCCTTTATTAACCGAGCAGAGTGATAAGTTTGTTTAAGACATCTAAGGGACTTGGATTTTTTTTGTGGTAACTAATTCACCCCTCCCCTCTCAGTTACTCAACTCATTTCCAACAATTGGTATCAGAGAATTTGGTGCTTTCAGGGAAGGTTTCAAGGCCTAAGCTAAAGATAAAATATGTCTTTTAGAAGGGAGAGCCCCAAGCTTAACAAAGACAACTTTGCTGCATGGAAAGAGTTGATGAGGATACAACTATCTACTATTGGAGATACTGGTTTGAAATTATTGGAACACAAGTATGTGGAACCACCTAGACCTATGTCTATTGATCAGATGGTGGACATCAAGAATCAAAACATAATAATGATTGATATAGATTCTTCACTTAGTTATTCAGAATTTGATGATGTCAAGGATTTCCCTACTACCTATGATATGTGGAAGAAACTGCATGATGTCCATGGAGGAGATGAAAATGTAAAGAGAGGAAAAGAAGAGAGTCTCAGAGGTCAATTTGATCATATGAAAATGAAAGAAGGAGAAGACATTACAAAATACAATGATAAAATCAAGAAAAGTGTCAGTACCATCAGATCCGCTGGTGGACAGATTGAAGACAAAACAATGGTTAGTAAGGTATTGTGAACTTCACTTCCTATCTATGCAATTAGAGTTTCAGATATTAAGGAGATGGGGTTTATTAATGATATAACTCTAGATGTATTGGTTGGAAGGCTAACAACTTTTGAGTTTGACAATTTTGACAATTATTCTCATAATCCTAGCAATTTTGAGTCCGCATTCAAAGCCAAATTAACTCTTGGTAATATGGATAGAAACTCAAGAGGAAAATATATTGACAATGACAGTGATGATGAAGATCTAGAAATCATTGAAGCATGATGATTGCTTGTTATAAAGGCTCAAAAACTAGGCATAATCCTTTAACTTAGAGATTGGACATCCAACTAAGCACTTCATCCACTTTATAAGAAACTCATTTAATATGTCAAACCTAGGGACGTGTTACTTGAAATGGGCCAGAAAAATATATGCACCAAGCACTTTCTCAACCAATCATTCTATAATTTCTACGGGAAATAAATGTTGGAAAGGAACTACTCTATGGCTACAGGAAATAAATGCTTTCAAAAGGAAACTATACTATTGCTACATGAAATGAATACTCAAAGGAAAGCTAAAATATTGCTGTGAAAGTAGATGCTTGAAAGTAAATGATGGAAATAAATGTTGCTAGCAGGATGGAAGAGTGCACACAAATAACTATAATGCCTTAGTCACTCTCTCGCTCAGCTGCAGCAAGCGGTAGCTATCTTGTGGCTTTGGTTGTAGGAGTTGTTGAGCATAGGAATTGAAATAACAGAAATGCAAGAAAGAGAGCTAACTAGAATGAATCTAACTATGGATTCCTCACCAAGTGGGCCCCCTTGGATGAGTACCTAGAACACTCAATTACACAGAATTAACCTCAAAACTTCATTTCCTCATTAAATTGAATAACATAGTACATGAATTCTCAACAACAGTAAAATAACAGAATTGAACTATAGTGCAACTATCATAATAATACTACTACATCCCTCCTTCTCACATAGGATCAGGGATTTATTTAAAGGGAAAAACATCTAACTGCTAAACTCCACATTCCCTAAGAAAAGGCGGAGCTTGTGTTACAACAAGCTAACAGAAAGGAAAACTAGAAAACAAGAAATAGAATCAGCCCAGAAGAGAGGAAAGAACTACGTAGACAATAGATCTAACTTACCACTCTCTCCTAGATTTCATCAAGGAAATTATTACACTCACCAAGTCTTCGCTCAACCATCTCTACCTGGATTAACTGATAACCTTCCATCGCTGCTACGCTGATGTTTTATCTATGTGCATCTGCTGCAGGACCGAGTCAAGTGTCTAGCACATAGACGTGCTCACCTGAACAAGATGATAGTTGCTACTTTGATGCACTGTATTAACACCGTTAGGATAAAAGAGTTCATGGAAATCATTCAAAGTACATACATTATCTATTGCTCAAATAGTCAATTCATTCATAAAACATGATCATAATTTCATAGCAATAAACAAAGCATATTCATCCTAATAAAGCATATTAAGTAGCATATGTCCATGGTATAGATTCAGTGGTTGACTACCACATAATAAAAGTTTTAGAGCATAAAGTCTTGGAGTAATAAAAGAAAACATAAGAAAGGACCTAGAAAAAGTTCTTCTAAGGTATCTAAAGGCTGCCATTAAAATGGCATATAATTTTCCCCCTACGAAGACTAGTGCCGGTCCTCAGGCACTTAGACATTCTGGATCTTGGAAAGAACCCAGAGGTTTCCTTGTGTTTCTCCAATCATGGAGGTGCCCACTCGCTAGTAGAACCCATTGTTGCACTCAAATTTCACTCGTCTTCTCAGTTCCTACTGCTCATCTATTTCACAATCCACACAGTTGTACAATGGCCATAAAATTAGGTGTAGACACCCTAAAATGGACAGGCTTGCGACTTTACATTAAAAACACTAATTTTCATCTATTAATTAATGGTTTTTTAATCATTAATTAATCATCTATTTTCTTCTAAATTCATTCCCCAAATCATCTATTCAAATTCCCAAAATTAATTAAATAATTAATTTTATTTAATTAATTAAGCTTTAATTGATTAATTACCATTAATTAATTAATTAAACTCAATTTCCTATAGTTTAAATTCAAATATTTAAACTTACTAATTAAATTCTTCCAATTAAATTATTTTAATTTCATCAAAATAAAGCAATTTTTAATCAAAAAGAATTCAATTATCTCACATGTTGAAAACAATTATTAAATAAATGAATTAAATATTCATTTATCTTCAAAGAGATAACTCCAATCAGATCACATGGGTTACTCCACCCATCTCTCCAATCCACATGGGTAACTTCACCCACCTCTTCAGTTCAAAAAGGTAACTCATAATTAGCTCTTCAGTTAACCAAACTCTATCTCCTCTTTACCAAATGAAGAGGTGGAGTTTACCGAGGACCTCTCCTGTTCCTTTTGATCCCAACCATTCATCTCCCCATCTCTGGGATTGATCTCAACTATTCACATCTTCACCATTTCCTATATAATAAACCCTTCATAACCATTTGAAGGGTCCAGGATTTCAAGCTCTCGTGCGCCATTACTCCGTCAGTTTGGTTCTAGCATTCAAGCCTTCTTGCGACCACACACACACATTTCAATTATCAAATTATCGATGCTTCTCAAGTCATAGACGCTACCCCACCAATACTGAGCATCAAGAACAACGTTTCAGAAGGAGTAGAGAGAAACAATAGAAGCTTCAAGCATCATGGGGTTTGCATTTATTTGTCTTCCTTTCTCTTGCTTGTACATTTTAATGCTCACATTTCTATTATTTGTTTAGTAGTCATTATATACATGATCTGCATTCATTTGTGGAACCTTTGCTACTAACCCTCACCTTTGAAAAGTTGGGGGAATCGGAGAGGGAGGCGTACATTTTGGTGAACCCGACGTGAACAAACAGCCCAAATATCTCTTGGAGATGAAGAAATGAATTGATCGACCATGGCTATACAGTCGTAAATTTAAAAATCACACTTTTCTTTGACATTTGTACTATTCTGCAATTGCTGGTATTTTGCCACAATCATCTATACTGTGCCGCAATCGACTAGTTTAATACCGCAATTGATTGCAGGCTTTCGCAGTTACTCTGTCCATTTCTTATCTTCTGACTTCTGGTATTTTTCCGCAATCACCTGATCCATGCCGCAATCACAATAATTTTTCCGTATTTGTCCGATCTGTGCCACAATTGACAGCATTTTACCGTAGTTGCTAGTTAATTACCGCAATCGACAGAAGTTTGCTGCAGTTGCCATTTATTTACCGCAATCGATAGAAGATTACCCCAGTTGTAGGAAGATTGCCGCAATCGCAGGAAATATTGCAAATATCAAATCCAAGTCTTCTACCCATCTGTTTCTAAATTGACATTCTTTTCAGTTTCTGTGCAGGATTGGATCAAAGTCATCAAGGACAGAGGAAGGTAAGTTTTGGTAAGCATCATTTCGTTATTTCAAAGTTTCACATATTCTCATTTTACAAATAATCCTTTTTGGTACTAACTTGTTTAAACAACACAAACTAAAAGGAGTTCATTTGTCGATTTGGGTTTAAAAAGAACAGTGCTTGCAAAACATATCACACCTCATATTTTGGATTTGGGCTTAAAATTGATGTGGGGATTAAAATTGAACAAAGGAAAAAAATCTTTCAGTTTGGTGCATTAAAACTGAACAAAGCAATCAACACTTACTTTTGGGCTTAAAATTGAACATTCGTGGGTGTATGGTGGTGTAGCTTAGTTCACATTTCAAGCTTTGGAGCTTAATCGATTTACCTTGTGTCTTGAGTTTTGGGTGCACTTACACAAACTGTTAGATTATAAACCTTTTTACTTTTTTATAAAGGCCTATCCGGGGAATGCACTTCTTCCTCAGAGAATGACCTTAAACCGGTAATCCTTTCGATCAGTATATAAACAAGGCATGAACCAAAGTTTCATCTTATCTAGCCAAGCTCAGGAGAGGCGTGTTGATGATAGTTTGGATCGGGTGAATATCCCTAAGGAGCCAACATGATCAACTAGGCTCTTAAATGAGTCATGCACGTACAAACCGATTGGAGAGACACCATGGACCCTTACTACAACCTTGATTAATTAGAGGCCAACCCGTTTTACCTCCGAATAGATACCTTATTATAGTGCAAGGGGTTGCAGAATTTCCCCCCAAGATTCCCAAAATATGTGTCCCACGGTATGTGTAGTGAAAGAGATCTTCACTCCATGACAAAAATACCTAGAAATAGCAAAAACACGGGCACCTACGTCGTGGACCTTCGTGTCCTAGTAGCGTGACAATTGTTGTGTGAGCTAATAGACATTCAAGCACTGGGACTATAACATTGTATTCTGAAGCCAATTTGACCTAGATTAATCTGATTGTTCATTGTTGAGACCTCGTGATAACCTTGCAACTTGAAAAAGTTGTAGAACATATACAATTTTAGTCTTCATTCTTCAAAACACAGTGTCTATTATGCTTGTTCCTTTGATCAGTTTCTGAAAATGCAAAACAAAACATCCAAATTGTCAAAATGAGTCAAACATGTTAAAGTCTAGGGTTGTCAATGTCAACTATCTTGCAAATCAGAAGCCTTGTGTGATAAACTACCACAATCAACCAATCATTTTACCGCAATTGGTGAAATTGTAGCACATTTGACTAGATATACTATATTCCTGTTCTGACCTAAAAACCTTGAAAGAATTCTTCATTTGGTGGCCAAAACTAGTGTCTATCCCAGGAAAATGTGAAGAACATTGTGTGAATCTCTAAACATTAAACATTACCCTTTCTTTGTAAAGCACGATTATTGTCTAAAACACTGTTAGTTTGAAGGGTCAGACTCGAAATATCTTAATCTCATCATATCAAACATCATCATCTTTATCAAATCGACTTTTTCCAAGACAAAGGTCGGCAATCTTATCTTTTATCATCACCACTTTGAGATCAAGTTATATCAAAATCTATCCTTAGAATTACCTTTGTCCAAAACATAACTCAGATTTTTCTTAGACAGGATCCTCTTCTTTGTTTGCTTTATATCACTTGTTTTACTTACAAAACCTGGACCACACTATGTCTCAAACACCTTATGGAGGACCTTACACAAGGTCTAAGGCTAGAGCTCAACCTGATGAGTCATATATCAACCATTTCCCCACTTGGGAAACAGAGCAAGAGAATGATCCCTTCATGAACACCAGTTCTACTCTATTCATTGAACAACCCCATGGGGTAGCGTTTTTCCAAGATATCACCGAAGAACTTGAAGATGTGGAACAAGATGCCTATTCCACCAAAGTAGTTTACGCTGTTGTAGAGAGGAACCCTAATGGTTAGTTGGCCATGCTAATAAAGAAGAGAGTCAAAATCCCTGTTGAATTCAGTGTATCAACTATATGGCCCAAAAACCCTCTTTCAGGTCAAAACACTACTCACACTTCTCAGATACTACCTGTTGTGTCACAAGTTTTTCCACCATTGGCCTTACCCACATCAACACATACTATATCTAATCAAACCAATGACCCAACCCAAGCTAGCACATCATCTACTCAAGGCATGACAAGCTCTCAACCAAGTGCACCCATGGTCACTAGTATGCCTTCACCCTTAATCTCATAGCTAGCGCAGTCCAACTCTCATGCTATGCCTTCCATCCCACCAAACACCTGTTGTTCTAAAACTATGTCGCTGCTGCAATCTATCCACACTTGTCTTGGGATCAACACATCATGCCTGTAAGCTTCCATCTCTCCAGGACCTATTTACAGTCAAGGCCCGCCCAAAGCTACATCTTTTCCCATTCCGACACCCATCCAACCTCAGCAACAACAACCCTAGCTTCAGTTGCCTCATATCCAAACTCAGCAATAGAAACCCCAGCTTCAGTTGCCTCAGTTCCAACCCCCGCAATAGCAACCCCAGCTTCAGTTGCCTCATATCCAACCTCCACAATAGAAACCCCAGCTTCAGTTGCCTCATATCCAACCTCAGCAATAGAAACCCCAATTTCAAACCCAACCTTAGCAGCAACAATACCTACCCCAGCATTATCAACCCCAGTTTCAGTCACAACAGCAAACACTTCAAAACCCACCATGGACTACTCATGTCCCTACAGTTACAAATCACTCAGTGGAAAATCAATATCAAGTCCCTAGGATGAAATCCTATGTTCCTACTCAAGGGACACAGAGGCATAACCTCATACCCACCACGGCACAAAGAAATGTCCACATGCATCAGCCGCAATATCAAACGGACATGCTAATGCAACAAATACAAACCCTTCAAACCCAAATGATGGATATGCAAAATCAGGGGCAAACTAAATCCTATACCACAGAGGATTTATACCCATACCCCTTTGACCATTCTCTTCAAATGTCTCCATTCCCAAACCACTTCTCAGTGCCAAAATTTTACAAGTATAGGGGTAGCACCAACCCTATTGAGCATATACGAGAGTTCTTTGCTAGTTGCATCGAAGTCGCTCATGATGAGACATATCTAATGCGATTGTTCCCACAAAGTTTAGCCGGACCAGCAATGGAATGGTTCTCACATCTACCTCATGGCATCCAGTCTTGGGGATAATTGGCTGAAAAGTTCATAGCTCACTTCCATCATAACATCGAGTGCAAGGTCAGCATCAAGGACCTTTGCGACATTAAACAGAAAGATGGAGAGTCTTTTATGAAATTCCTATAGAGATGGAGGAACATGACAAACCGAATAACATATGATGTGCCTGAACAAGACTTGATAGTCATGTTTGTTGACAATCTCATCCCAGACATATCATTCACAACAGAGCTACAGTTAGATCCAAACTTCACACAACTCATCGAGAGAGGAGTTCGTTGTGAGAAGAACTTGGTCAAATGAGGTATCCTTGTAGATCGTACACAAATGAACACAAATAAGAATGCAAAAAAAATGCTAAGTGGTGGAACAAGAACAAAAATGTCACTAGCGATGGTGTCATTGATGTAAAGATGGTCAACTACGCGCAACCAAAGGTGTCACTGCAAGGTGCACCTGTGGAAAACCAAAACCCCATAGGGCCCACTCAACAAGCATACACCCAAAACCAATCTCCCCCTATACAAGTGGCCGTTGTGTCAAACAGTCATCAACATAATCAACGCAAACCACGGTTTCAATTCCAACAACGAGATTTCACACCATTAGGAGAGCCAATAGAGTCAGCTTTACGTAAGATGATACAATCAAACACAATCACTCTCCCAGAAATCAGAGACTTTGAACAAGTGGAAAACAAACCAAGGTGGTATAATGACAAAGACTTCTGTGAGTTTCATTGGGTCAAGGGGCACAAAACAAGCAACTGCTACCGATTGAAGCATGTTATTCAGGACCTGATTGACACAGGGATCATTGATGTGACGAATACTAAAAATAAAGGCACAACTGATTTCAATGATACCTTCCGTGATCACAAAAAAGGAAAAGCCTCTAGGTCTGGTGGACAAACCAATAAAGTTAACTATACATATGCCAACAGTGACAATGTCATAAACTGCATAAATCCTTCAGATAACCATGTGGCCACAATCACTATTAGGGACCAAGGTAACAATTGCGCTATAACAACCCATCATGCTAGATTCATCTTGCAAGGAGTACCATCCTCAGCTACTACATTAGCCAATCCTATAGCAAACTTGAATCCACAAACAAGCATAGTGGACCAACTAAAGCGCACACCTACCCAAATATCCATGTTTGACCTCTTGCGCATATCTCCACAGCATAAAGTGGCACTTGATCAAGCACTTCAAAATGCAGCTATCCCAAGGGACATGGCACCAGAAAGATTCCAAATAATGGTCAACCATATAGCAGCTAACAAACATGCCACCTTCACAGAATGTGATGTGCCACCGCATAAGCCCCTGCATAATGATCCTCTACACTTACTTGTCCAAATCCACAAAAGCATTGTCCGTAAGGTCCTTGTTGATGGTGGAGCTGGGTTAAACATTTGTACTCTAAAGTTAATCAAGAAACTGGGTTATTCTGAATCAAGCATTGATGTCATAAGGAGGATAAATATCAGAGCCTATGATGAAGAGGAAAGGTCCTCTAAGGGTATTATCATTCTACCTATTCGCATTGGACCTGTGGTCAAAAACACTCCCTTCCAAATCTTAGATCTTGAACTGGGATACAACATGTTACTAGGGAGACCTTGGATACATGAAATGCAAGTTGTACCATCAACATACCATCAATGCATCAAGTTCCCACACTAGGGAGAGGAGATCATCATAGAGGGAGATCCTAATCCCTTCCAATATTGTAATGCGGTCCAAATCAGCATGGATAACCAAGTACCATCAAACCAAGATGCAAGCATCCCCTCCTCTTCAGATTTGAATCCAAAGGATGTTACACAGGTAGCGGGAACGATAGTCATTAACCAGGACACAAGTATCTCCTCCCCTTAAAATTTAAATCTTAAAAATGTCACAGAGAAAGCAGGCAAGATATCCATTACAGACAAAGGATGTGGTGAATATAGATATGAAGAGGCTTTCACAATCATGCACATGCCTCTAAGCCCCAGAACTCATGGTATGCCACTACCTGTCATTGCAATAGAAACTCAGTAGCCAGTTCTATTTAGATGTCCACCCACAACCTTTGTCCGATGGGGGGACATAGCGGAAGAGAATCCTTTTGAGCAAGACATCAATACCTAGTTATACAGAGACTCCCCTGAGACAGTCTGACCACCCCTACCTTTGGAAAACTACGGTAACAGTTACACAATGATACAAAGATTTAAGTATGATGGTACAACTAGACTAGGGGTAAGGCAATAGAGAATATATGAATTGCCTCTCCCACCAACCCAAATAAACACTAGAGGTCAAGGACACAACACTAAGCATGTCCTAATAAGCAACATATTAGAGCAGTTGTTGCCCACCGAAGAGGGATCCACACAATCCCAAATAAACCTACACTTAGCAATATATGATACCCAAGGAAGTCAGACATTAGATGAACATTCCATTGAGACTGACTCCAATGAGTATGAGTGGAGATCCCTCCATGACTTTGAACCATCAATCCCTTACTTTTTCCCTCAAGTCGATATTATCATAAACCTAGAAGACCTATTTGAACAACTGACCATTACCGAAAAACCCTGTATAGACAAACATATCATTCATTAGACCTCAAGTGGTGCGTCCTCATCAAAGTCCAATTTTGTAGGCACCATATCAGTAGTCCCATTCAGTCAACCAAAGCCAAATAGTAGTGAAAGTGTCTGTCTCATTCACCCTGAGCTTAGAGAGTGGGATCAACAAGGACCACCTAATCTTGATGTCTTTGAAAATGATGAGGCAATAGCTCATTTCATGGGACTAAGGGAAGGCATTTTGTCAAGAGATCACAAGGTAGGATTCTCTATCAACCTAGACAGAGCAGCATACTTCAGGGAGGAAGCTCCTCTTTCCAGTCCACAAACGAGAAAAATAATAAAAGAATAAAAAGCTAAAAGAAGACGTATCTTCTCATGAAAACCTCACAGAGGTGCTAGAAGATGGAAGAGAGAACTCCTTCCCTTAACAGAGGAGAAATCAGCATTGTTAGCCAAAGAGATAGAGGAAATCAACTTGGGGGATGACAAGAACCCAAAGAACATCTACTTGGCGAAATCTCTCACCCTTGAGGAGAGAGAACAGTTCATCAACTTCTTCAAAGAAAGAATGATCAATTTTGCATGGTCTTACTCAGATATGCGAGGTTTAGATCCAGAGTTGGTGTTACACCACCTCCCATTGCTACCAAATGCAAAACCTGTCAAACAGAAGCTAAGAAAGATGCATCCTCACGTTGCGTTGTTAGTCAAGGCAGAACTAAAAAAGCTCCTAGATGCCAAATTCATCAGACCTATACCATATGTGGATTAGATATCTAATCTAGTACCAGTTATGAAGCATAGTGGTCAAATATGAATTTGCACAGACTTCCGAGATCTCAATATAGCATGTCCCAAAGATGACTTTCCTTTACCAAACATGGATATGATAGTGGACCTAACTGCAGGGCATGAAATGTTGTCACTTATGGATGACTTCTCATGTTACAACCAAATAAGGAAAGCGCAAGAGGACCAACACAAAATGGCCTTCACATGTCCTTGGGGAACATATTGTTGGAATGTCATGCCATTTGGTCTAAAGAACGCTGGAGCAACATATCAGAGGGCAATGACAACCATATTTCATGATCTC
>MU227927.1:518046-534879 GCA_018584345.1 Thuja plicata
TACCACTACCAACCCTAATACCACCACCAGCACCCCTGGGACCGAGATCATCCCCTCCATCATCACCTCTCCCTCGGCCTCTGTCCCTCCCACCATCTCTCCCATCTCTTTCCCATCCACCATCCTGTCCACCATCCCTCCCTCCCCGTCACCAGCCCTCCCTCCATTACGGCCTCCCCTACCGCACCGTACCCATCGAGCCCTCCGCAGGATAGTCCTAGGAATAGGACGTGAAACATCTGTCAAGGCAATAGGATGATGTTGCAACCAATGGTCATCATACCATGGAGTAGTTCCTGCAAAAGATAAGTCAACTATCAGTACCATAGAAAATATACACAAGTATCAAAGCAAGATATAAGCACAAATCAGAGAGAAGAAAAGAAGTACATAAGAAATCACATAAAAGAAAAACCTGGGTCAACAGTAGCAGAACGCCAGGTCCATGCTACAGGAAGCAGTCCTAAAAACTCAGTGCGAGCAGCATCAAGAGACACTACAACACCCCAGATACAAGAATCCCTCGATCACCAAGAAAAATAGGCATATGAATCTAAAACATCCCGCTGCTCGCCAAACTGTCGTAACACCTTGTCAGTGTTATGGAAATCAATCATATGTACATGGTCACTAACGCGACCAATCAGATATCTCCGCTATCTACAAAAAGGAAGATGGATATCCTCACCATCCCAAACAGGACAATCTCGGTAAGGTCTCCAAATAAAATATGGAATCATGTCAAGCTGCTGTCACCAGTAAGAAAGATGACCCATATGGGTCTGAACAATCACACCATCATACATATATACATACGGCCTATCGGCCAGGAGAGCACGGGCACCCATAGGATGACAGATAGCTATATGCTCCCATGCCCAAATCTGCAATAATGTGGCACCACAACCCAGTAACTTACCATCAAGGTAAGCCACATACATCATATAAAAATGGATGTGGGACAACATGCATGGGCCCCATGCAAAGATAGTATGGTATCAGACCATACTCTGAAGAACACTACCAAACCCTATAGAAAAACCACGCTGACGGTGATCAGGGAAAAGGAACCCACAAATCAAACTACCCAACAACGTGGATAGTCTATCTAGGCCTAATCCAAACCTCAACCAAGGAATGTCATACCCTCCGGCAAGCCCGAGCTGATCTCGGGGCAGTCCAGAGAGCTCAATCAAGGTAGTGACACCAGTGCGGGTGGAATACCCCACCAACTCACCTTAGATAGGGAGTTGGAGGATGCGATACACATCCTCCAAAGTCACAGTGTACTCCCCAGTGGGAAACTAGAAAGTACAAGTCTCTAAATGCCATCGCTCTACAAGAGCTGAGATCAGATCCCTATTGGTTGTGATCTTTGGCATATAGCAGATCCAATATAATCCTAGGTCATGAAGTACTGACCTCTCATCCTCTGAAAGATGAAATTTGTACACGAGTCCTACTGGCCTCGACTCTCGACACCGCAAGATACGCCCGACGAACTGCACAGAAAGTCCAAAAATAGAAAATTATTAGTTTCAGATATTGAGGAACGTAACAGAAGCTAAAAGAGACAAACAACTGACAAAGACATCAGGCATACAGTGTTAAATAGTCGATTGTGGCATTAAACATGGTCAATTACAGTACTTTTATGCGATTGTGGCACCTAAACTACAAGTGCGGCACTCAAACAGTAATTGCAGCATTTTAAGCAGGCAAATGCAGCACTTTTATCAAATGCGGCTTAGAACAAGCAATTGCGGCATTTAAACCACAATTGTGGGAAAACTACAGTCGATTACAGCAAAGGTATAATTTTTCCAAAAAAGTACAAAATTTCAAAGCAATAAATAACGCAATAAATGACATGCAAAGTGAGGAAACTCACCGGACGTCCAGAGCCAGTAGGTTGCCGGTACGAACAGACTCGATCAAAAATGTGAACAACACCTCGAAGACCCGCCATCGATCAAAAATAGGGAGAAAAGGAAGCAGAAAACAATAAACAAACTCACCAAGAAGATAAGAGCTCCAAATCGCAAAGTGACAAATGAAGAGCTCTCTTAGCTACTTATAGGGGTTCTAAAAAACCCCAATTTCACCCAGGAGGACCGAAATTTCTTCCCGGTCCCTGGAAACTTCAAAGGTCAATTACAGGGGCATTTTAAACTATTTTTCAGATCCGTCAGCTACTTAGTTCCACAATTTGCAGTTTCAACAAATTAACGCTCATCTCATGACTTTTCGCTCAAATTTGTTGAGGGGGCATAAATACACCTACTAAATGCCGGGGCAAGCTGGGGCAAAATCAAAGAATCTTTGACACACTGTGACAAGTCACATCGCATCAAAGAGGGGCAAATGTAGACACCCTAAAATGGACAGGCTTGCGACTTTACATTAAAAACACTAATTTTCATCTATTAATTAATGGTTTTTCAATCATTAATTAATCATCTATTTTCTTCTAAATTCATTCCCCAAATCATCTAATCAAATTCCCAAAATTAATTAAATAATTAATTTTATTTAATTAATTATGCTTTAATTGATTAATTACCATTAATTAATTAATTAAACTCAATTTCCTATAGTTTAAATTCAAATATTTAAACATACTAATTAAATTCTTCCAATTAAATTAATTTAATTTCATCAAAATAAAATAATTCTTAATCAAAAAGAATTCAATTATCTCACATGCTGAAAACAATTATTAAATAAATGAATTCAATATTCATTTCTCTTCAAAGAGATAACTCCAATCAGATCACATGGGTTACTCCACCCATCTCTCAAGTCCACATGGGTAACTTCACCCACCTCTTCAGTTCAAAAAGGTAACTCATAATTAGCTCTTCAGTTAACCAAACTCTATCTCCTCTTTACCAAATGAAGAGGTGGAGTTTACTAAGGACCTCTCCTGTTCCTTTTGATCTCAACCGTTCATCTCCCCATCTCTGGGATTGATCTCAACCGTTCACATCTTCACCTTTTCCTATATAATAAACCCTTCATAACAATTTGAAGTGTCCAGGATTTCAAGCTCTCGTGTGTCATTACTCCGTTAGTTTGGTTCTAGCATTCAAGACATCTTGCAACCACACACACACATTTCAATTATCAAATTCTCGATGCTTCTCAAGTCATAGACACTACCCCGCCAATACTGAGCATCAAGAACAACGTTTCAAAAGGAGTAGAGACAAACAATAGAAGCTTCAAGCATCGTGGGGTTTGCATTTATTTGTCTTCCTTTCTCTTGCTTGTACATTTTATTGCTCACATTTCTATTATTCATTTAGTAGTCATTATATATTTGATTTGCATTCATTTGTGAAACCTTTGCTACTAACCCTCGCCTTTGGAAAGCTGTGGGAATCAGAGAGAGAGGTGTACAGTAGGGGAGGCTGAAAGGTGAGTGGAAACCATCGCTCAGGTTGTGGCTATCTTCCCTGACATATATACCAATTAACACGTTACATTGTAACCTGCAAGTTAATCAGACTATGTGGCTCTGCCTTCTTAAGTGTCAGGGTGAGTCTTTCACATCTCTGCCTTAACCCTTCAACTGCCCTGTCCCCGTCTGATAATGACAATTTTTCAAATGCTAAGAAAACTTCCTCACGACTTTCTAGAATCCATTTCCTCAGTGTAGAATCATGAAATCCATAAACAATTTGTATCCAGTCATAGTAAATCCATCGTGGTGATCGACTTTCAGGACGAAGGGGAAAAAAAATCTACTTTTCCAATATTTTGTACTTATGTAATTCCTCACCATAATTTATTTCATTCTGAATCAAGGAAAGGAGGGGCAGACAAATGTATATCACCAATAAAAAGAAGGGGATTCGGATCAGTATTAAAAGAAAAAAAATAATTTTGCATGTATAACTCACATAGAAAATTTGAGACATAATCAGGCGATGTGTTGTATGCAGGCACAAATTCCTGTCGTGTTTCTATGCCTGAGTTAACATCCTGAAGGACTCTCATTAATTTAAATAGAAAAACCTTCTCCTTGAAGCATAGGGAATAAACCCATGGTGGTTGTCTGCATTCTATCAATTCCAGAATTATATCTATAATGTTATTTATCTTATTCTATAGGAATTCAATTTCTTGTTGATTTCTTTCAAGCTCCCTTCTTAATTTTGTCTTTTCCAATCCCCACATCGATTTTTGATATTGAATTGCATTGAAATAGTCAACCGAGAGAGAATGAATAGTTACCTCCTTAGGTTGCTGATGTGGGACCGCCCTGGCTACTTGTGGGTCTTCCTCTTTCTTTGGATAAACAGGTACATTTTCTGGAACAAGGGACCTTTCCCCGTGACTTCTTTCCTGTAGAGAAGAAGATTCTCTTCTGACTCTTTTAGGCTCCATCACTTCTGGTATTATACACTCTGCTTCTTGAATCACCTCACCAGCTGTAGGATCCTTTTCCATCATACCCTGGCATTCTGCAATAGGACTATTTTTTTGTGGCTATTCTTGTAAGGGCTCCTCAGAGGAGACATGATAATCGTCAACCGCAACAAGGGAATCCTTTTCGTCTGGTTGTGTAGTATTCAAACAAACACTTCTACACAATGGGATATCAGTAGAGGCTGCAGGTTGATTCTATGAAATTTTTGTTTTCTTGGTAAGTGTGACTGCAGGATAAATAGTAGAAATAGGAATATCCTGACTCATATATTCCAACATTTTTGCTTTGCCCTTGCCCTTTCTTATCTTTTTTCCAAGAAACTGTGGGAACCTCAGTTTCTCTGCTCCCTGAGGTAGGGTTTGGATGGTCAGAGGGCACATTCTCCTCATTAACTCCCAAAGGATAAGAATTCCTCAAGGGTTCATCTTGTTCAACAAATTCTTCTTCCTCATCAGGGTTATTTCCCTGTTCTTCTTGATTCTCGGGCCGTGGACCCTCTCCATGCAATTGAACATGAGGTTCCATAATAAATATATCGCAGGACATGGGAGAGACATCTCTCAGTGACCTTTCCACCAATATTTTGATTAAACCATGGTGGGTCACTATGTTCTTCCACCCCTTCCGTACCTTTTTAGCACTTAAATTCAAAAGGGTGTAAAGAAAATTGGAACATTTACTAAACGGTTATGTCATAAATTGCTCAAAAATTTAAAGTGTACTGCATGCAAGAAGGAAAAATGGCCCTCATAGGTAATGTACCTTATGACATGAACAACAACCTGAGGATATTCCCCTAGAAGAGATGTCTTCTTTACACCCTATTTACTGTAATCCATTGGGGCATCTGCAGGCAACAAAAATTCCACTCTAGCTATTTGTGCATCGTACCCATGTGGAAATGCTTCTCTTGTAGATGAAAGTACAGAGACTTCAGAAATTTTTTCTTTTGAAGCTTCAATTTGAAACCCCTTAACATATGCAACTCCATTGTTGTACATTCTCAGGAATTCCAATGCCGTATCTTCATCATACCCATTTAACCTAACAAAATAGGTGACCCACCCTACTTTGTTAAAAACCTGAATGTTGTCCTGGTCCTGTAACAATACCAAGGGGTTTGATGGTTCATGTCGTATAGGAGAACCACCCATTCTACTTCTTCAAATTCCAACAATGTTTGAAAAACTCAAAAATCTCCTTACTCCACTGATACTCTCTATTCTGATTTTGCTGAAAATCTCTCTGATGTGCCCAGAATTGGAATGAAAACTTTCTAGTGTTTCTGGGTAGACAAGACACAACAGAGAATTTTAAAATAATGATGTGAAGCTAAGCTGAAATTTTGAGTTAAAAATACGGTTGGTTTGGATAGTTTACACATAGGGGTTGTCAAATCATAATTTTTTTATATGACAACTCAGTACAATTCGGGTATAAAAATAGTAATGACAAAGATTGGCAATTATGACAGCTGATTTGCAAATGATGTAAATTTTGAACTGATGGGATATTTCATTTATTAGACACAAAACCCTATTTAATGACCCCTACGAAAAAGGTGACAAGTGTCCTCACTTGCATGATAAAGTACGACAAGATCATGGATGAATCCCTATATTAATTACAATGTGTCATAATCATATTAAATGAAGTAAAAAAAAAAATTTGAGGCAATAAAGTAATCTGTACCTTGGAATATTATACCGTTAAATTCCCAAATCTAAAAAGATTTGATGACGTAGGCATAGTAAAAATTTGAGCTGGCACAATAATGAGGTGATGTGAATACGTTTATGGCAGAAAAAGTAGATGGAATGATGTTTTTATTATGGAAAAGAGTTTTTTGTGGGAAAATTTTTTTTTATTATGACTGCATGCGGGAAATTTTCAAAGAGACAACCAGAGCAAATAATTACTCTGGTTGGCTGCAGGAATGCCCTCAGTAGGAAGAGGTCCTTTGGCTACAGGAAAGTCTTTAGCTGGAGGAGGTTCTTCAACTTCAGGAGGTCCTTCATCGGTAGGAAAGTCTTCAGTAGGAGGAGGAGGTTCTTTGGCTGCAAGAGATTCTATGGCTATAGTAGGAATTTCAAACTGCTACAGGAAATTAGCCTTTGTCTATGGTTTATGGTATAGGCAAAGCCTATGACCATTCACCAGTAACTTGAAACGTACAGGGTCGATGGTGGATAGCTGAACTTCTCCATTAGAATAAACATGAATAATCTCATAAGGGCCGAGACAACGTGTTGTAAGCTTACCTTGGTTTTCTTGGAATCTTGAGTCATACAAAAGAGCCCAGTCGCCAGGAGAAAACTGTTTGGAAAGGATGTGACAATCATGCCACTTTTTCTGCTGTGACTGAACCAATTCTGTGTGTTACAGGGTGACCTTCCTAATCTCATCCAGGTGGTTAATCTATTGGCTCTTTTCATGTTGTGCCTCAGTAAGATCAATTTTTAGCTGCAATGTCATTTGTAAAGTCTTATGTTAAAACTCAATCGACATCACAGTTATTTTTCCATATACCAACTCAAAAGGGGTAAACTCTGCTGTGGTTTTCCATGTAGTTTGGTAATCCTGTACTACTTCTTGGAGGTGACTACTCCAATATTTCTTTTGCAACTAAACTATCTTTGTGAGGATAACTTCTATCTCCCTATTAGTGATTTATGCCTGACCATTCACCTATGGGTAATAGGGCTTGATTTTTGGTGGTGAATATTATACTGATTCATCAAAGCAGTAATCAATGTAGAGGTAAATTGATCTCCTTGATCAGTGACTAACTCACAGGGTACACCATAGCACATGAATATCTCCTCATACAGAAATTGTGCAACTATTTTATCCCTGGCATGCTTCATGGCTCTAACCTCCACCCACTTGGTCACATAATGAGTACATATAAGTATGTACAAATTATCATCAGATGCAGGAGTGATGGGACCAAAAAAATTGATTCCCAATTTATCAAATGGAGTCACTACAACCTAAGGATTGAGTGGCATTTCATCAGATTTAATAGGTCGCCCCATCCTCTGGCATCGATCACACTTCCTAGTGTAATTAGTTGAATCCTTATAGAAGGATGGCTAGTAGTAACCAGTATTAAGTACCTTCAATGCTATCCTTTTGGCAGAAAAATGTCCTCCACAGGGCTCATCATGACAAGCCCGCAGGATTTCATAAGTTTCATCCTCTCAAATGCATCTTCTCAATACTTGGTCGGGGTCAGTATAGAATAAACAATCAGCAATCTATGAAAAGTTGAAATTTTTCTCTATTAGTAACTGCTTTTCCTTTGGAGAGAAGTGTGGAGGTACCTTTTGTGAAACTATATAGTTACCAATATCAGCATACCAAGGTACTTTTTCTGCAATGGAGAACAGGTAGTTTTCAGGGGAATTGTCATTAATTTCCATATGCTCATCAACATTCTACAGGCGTGAGAAAAAATCAGCCACCACATTTGATCTACCTGGCTTATCTATGATGGTAATATCAAACTCTTGTAGCAACAACAACCATCTAGCTAACCTTCCTATTATGGTAGGTTTGTTAGCTAAGTACTTGATATATGAACGGTTTGTATTCACAAAGATTTGGTAACCAGTGATATAATGGCATAATTTGTTCAGACCATAGATATTAGCCAATAGTTCCTTTTCGGTAACTATGTAGTTCAACTCAGCTCCTTGAAGAATTTTGCTAATAAAATAAATAGCATGTTATAGTGTACCTTCCTTTTGTCCAAGAACTACTCCAATGACATGATCAAAGGCATCTGTATGTATGTGGAATGGGAGTGCCCAATTAGGACCTCGCAGGATAGGTTCCTGAGTGAGTATAGACTTTAAGTGCAGGAAAGCTTTATCACAGTCTGGTGTCCAGATAAAGTCAGCATCTTTAGTGAGAAGTGAATACATAGGGTTGGTCATCTTGTTGAAGTCCTTTATGAATCTTCTCTAATACCCAGCATGACCAAGAAATATTTTGACATCCTTTTGTTTGGTTGGGGTAGGCAAATTCACAATGGCTTCAATTTTGGTCAGGTCTACCTGAATGCCAAGAGAAGAAATGCAGTGACCAAGCACTACTCCTTCCGGCATCATCATAAAACACTTCTCATTGCTCAAAGATAGGTTTGTGTTCTTTGCATCTGGTAAGGAATTTTTCTAGATTTTCCAATGCTTCCTCATAAGTCGTAAAGTCATCCATGTAGATCTCCATATTATCATGGGAAATATCAGCAAAAATGCTGATAACCGCCCGCTAAAAAGTAGTAGGAGCATTATAGAGGCCAAATGGAAAAAATAAATAAGAAAAAGTCCCCCATGGGTAGGTGAATGTGGTCTTTTCCTGATCCTCAAGAAGAATCTGGATCTGATTGTATCCACTATACCCATCCAAGAAAGAAAAGTATTTCTTTCCTACTAGAGAATCCAGAACTTGGTCAATAAATGGAAGAGGACCTTTTTGGTGGTATTGTTAAGCTCTTTGTAGTCCACACACACTCTCCACTTGCCACCTTTCTTAGGAACTATGACTAGTGGGGAAACCCACTGGCTATCTAATATAGGATATATGAAACTGGCTTTAAGTATTTTTTGGAGTTTGGCTTTGACTATCTCACGAATGGCAGGGTTGACATGTCTTTGAAATTGCCTTACTAGGGGTTTATCCTCCTTTAGGAAAATCCTATGAGTTCATAACTTTGGGTCCAGACCTTTCATATCAGCATAATCCCATGCAAAATTTTGAGCATGGTTCTTCAGTAGCTTGGTCAATGATGTTTGCTGTTGAGGAGAAAGTTTGCTATTAATTTTCAAGCAGCGTTCAGGGGAAACTTCTAGTTGCTTAGTAAGCTCGACCATAGATGCATCGGTCAATGAGGGTAATTGGATCTCATAGGGAAGAATTTGGCGATAGAGTTGGTTGGATATAGGGGAAGATACTTGGTAATCAGAGTACAACAACTGCAGGGAGTAGTTTTGGAAGGAACTATCCAAAGGGTCCAAGCTCGATCTATACTAGTTATGCAGGATGTTGGTGATTACTGTATCTTCCTCCTGAAGCTACAGGAAGGGATCCCTTGTTAACATCATTAATTTTGAGACTGAATTAATAAATTAAGATTCCTCTCCTACATTTGGCCATATGGGAGAGGCTAATTCCATCTAAGGTTGAGCATGAGGATACAAGGCCAAAGTTTTGGTGTGCTGGCCATCAGAAATGGTAATATCTCCTGACCAAAAACAAATGTAGGCATCAGTAGTAGCTAGCCAAGGACATCCCAGAATAATTGGATAGCCTCCTAGGGTAGCTTTTGGTGAGAGGATCATGAAATCTACAGGGTAGGACCAAGACTCTAGGTCAACCATAATGTCCGCCACCACTCCATCAGGATTTACAGTTGAACTGTCTATGAGATGCAAGATAGTAGGTGTATTGCGGAGGGTGGTGATACCAAGGCATTGCATAATTTCTCTGCTCATGAAATTAATGGTAGCTCCAAGATAAATCAAGGCATTTTCATAATAGTCCCATTAATAATGACCTCAACAACAGGGCTACCAGGGTCAGAATATTTTGGGATGCTAAGCTTCCCTAACATAATGTCTTCCAGTTTTCCCAGGACATGGACAGTCGAGGGATCCTTCTTCTTGCAGCCAGGATTTTTAAAGAAAGCTTCCTTGATGGCTTTTCCATATGTGGGAACATCTTTGATTTCCTGGAAAAGGGTAATTTGGATGCTGACATCCTTTAGTTGGTCAAGGATATTGAAAGTTGCTTCATTAGTGGTATTTGGATTTCTCTACTGCAATCTTTGTGGGAAAGGAGGAATGGTAGGCTGATTGGACTTAGCTGGTGATGCAGGGGCTACTATATTACATAGATTTTCAGGTTGATTGGGCTCTTCAAGAGGCATTTCAGTAATTACAGAAGGCTCAGGTGTAGGTAGAGTGGTACCAGACCACAGGTGAATATCATTGAGGTTGATTGCATATGTAGGGTATTGCATGGGATACTGTGACTGGTCTATAGGATACACATTTTTCTATGGTGGAGGAGGTCAATTGTTGGGGTTTCACTATGACTGTGTAGGTAACTAAGTAGGCCTAGGAGGCAGAT
This sequence comes from Thuja plicata, assembly GCA_018584345.1. NCBI lineage: Eukaryota > Viridiplantae > Streptophyta > Pinopsida > Cupressales > Cupressaceae > Thuja > Thuja plicata. The sequence goes on from MU227927.1 coordinate 528,617, forward strand.
TAGTAGTTGCTGGAGGTGGCAAAAGAGCTTACTGTTGTGGAGGCTGCATAGGTGGTAGCAAAAATCCTTGTGGTTGATTTGGCCTTTGCTGTTCGTCTTGCCACTGTAGGTTTTTCTTCTAATTACCTTGCAGTGGCTGCCATGCCCCTTGAGGTTGTTGCCAACCTCCTTGAGGGTTTGGCCACTATGGATTGGGGTAATTCTACCACTGATTTTGGGAATTGTTCCAGGGAGGATTTTGGTAATTCATGGGGGTTGCCATTGATTATTATAGAAAGGACCACTAAATGAAAGAGGATCCTGAGGAATACCTTATCTCTTTACCCATGGTCATCACTGAGCAACAAAGAGCAACTGCTCATCCTCTGGTTCAACTAGTTTATAATCAGTTGGCATTTGTATAGTCTCCATGTTAGCAACCAGTTTACATCCATAGTCTCTCTTCTTCTGTCTACAATTTGTAGAGAATTCTGCTAGCATGGTCTCTGCTTCCTCATGTTTCTTTTTACCCTGCATGGTGTCTAGCTAGGTGGCCATGTTGTTAATGATATCTTTCTTAAAATCAAACAAGAGAGTGGTTATCTATGTCTGTGAAGCACCAACTCCATTGGACTTCCCCAGAGTGGACCTATATCCTCTTCCTTTCTTAACAACAACTCTTGAGTATTTAAGGCAGATCTTCTAGATATCATCCCATGATGCCTAGGTGATATCTCCTTTGGCCATTAGGTCTAGTGCCTCTGTGCATCCGTCATGAATGCCTCACAAAAAGATAAACTTTTGAGATTCTTCATTGAGCTTATGCAGAGTATTCTTCTGCAAACTGAACATGAACCTTGAGACATAATCCTCAAGAATCTCATCCTCCTTCTATGAAATCTTAAAGATTTCATCCCCTTGCATATCATTCCCTTGACAGTACTCCTTATATTTCAGCAAGAAAGCACCCTTCATTTCATCCCAATTATGGACAACATCCTGTCCTAAGCCCATAAATCATCGCAATGCAGACTCTCTAAGTGTTGCAGAATAGAGTTTAATCATGTGGGTTTCAGTGGTGTAGTCATAGCTCCTACAAAGGATACCAAACTCAAAGATAAAGGTTTCTGGGTCCTTTGTGGCAAGGACATAACATTTTGGAAGAGTAGAAGAGGTAATATTTTTGAGATTCTTATTATCTCATTGATCAGAGATGGGGAAAGGAAATGTAGTAGGATTGGACATCCTTCATTTTTGTGGAGGTGGATTTTGAGGCGGGTTCTGAGGTTGGTAGATGAATAATTGCCAAGGATTTTCTTCTCGAGGATTCTAGAGTTCTAGATTGGAAAAGGCTTCAACAAATAGATTGGATTCTGGTTGTTCCTAGAAGAACCCACAAAAGTCACCCTCAGAAGATGAGGATGATGAAGGGGCTTCAGGGAGCTCAACAATAGTGTCAACGAACTAGTTTTCTTCCTCAAATAAGTTGTGGGATGGATTTGGCAAGTACCTTTCTCAGGCATCTCTTCATCTATTATGCATGCAAATAGTATGGAATGATGTGAATAGTAGTTTTCTTTGTCTAAATAAGGCTTAATCTACTTAAAGCAGGGAATAAAAGCATGAAAAAAACCTTAGGAATGGTTGAATAAGAATGAGGCTTGGCACCATCCCCGACATTGGCACCAAAAATGATCGCTTGTTATAAAGGATCAAAAACTAGGCATAATCCTTTGACTCAGGGATTGGACATCCAACTAAGCACTTCATCCACTTTATAAGAAAGTCATTTAATATGTCAAAGCCAGGGACGTGTTACTTGAAACAGGATAGGAAAATATATGCACCAAGAACTTTCTCAACCTATCATTCTATAATTGCTGTAGGAAATAAATGTTGAAGAGGAACTAATCTATGGCTGCAGGAAATAAACGCTTTTGAAAGGAAACTATACTATTGCTACATGAAATGAATACTCAAAGGAAAGATAAACTATTGCTGTGAAAGTAGATACTTGAAATTAAATGATGGAAATGAATGTTGCTAGCAGGATGGAAGAGGTCACACTAATAACTATAATGCCTTAGTCACTATGTCGCTCAGCTGCAGGAAGCAGTAGTTGTCCTATGGCTTTGGCTGCAATAGCTGTTTAGCATAGGAATTGAAATAACAGAAATGCAGGAAAGCAAGCTAACTAGAATGAATCTAACTATGGATTCCTCACCAAGTGGGCCCCCTTTGGTGAGTACCTAGAACACTCAATTACACAAAATTAACCTCAAAACTTCATTTGCTCATTAAATTGAATAACAGAGTACATGAATTCTCAACAACAGTAAAATAACAGAAGTGAACTATAGTGAAACTATCATGATAATACTACTGCTTCCCTCCTTCTCACATAGGAGTGGGGCTTTATTTAAAGGGAAAAAATTCTAACTTCTATACTCCACATGCCTTAAGAAAAGGTGGAGCTTTTACTAAAACCAGCTAACAGAAAGGAAAAATAGAAAATAGGAAATAGAATCAGTCCAAAAGAGAGGAAAGAACTACGTAGACAACAGATCTAAATTCGCACTCTCTCCTAGATTTCATCAAGGAAACTGTTGCACTCGCCAAGTCTTCACTCAACCGTCTCCACCTAGATTAACCAAAAACCTTCCATCACTTCTATGTTGATGTTTCATCCATGTGCGTCTGCTGCAGGACCGAGTCAAGCATCCAGCACATAGACGTGCTCACCTGAACAAGATGATGGTTTCTACTTCAATGCACTACATTAACACCATTAGGATAAAAGCATTCATGGAAATAATTCAAATTACATTCATTATCTATTGCTCAAATAGTCAATTCATTCATAAAACATGAACATAATTTCATAGCAATAAATAGAGAATATTCATCCTGATAAAGCATATTAAGTAGCATATGTCCATGGCATAGGTTCAGTGGTTGACTACCAGATAATAACAATTTTAGAGCATAAAGTCTTGGAGTAATAAAAGAAAACATAATAAAGGACCTAGCAAAAGTTCTTCTAAGGTATCTAAAGGATGCCATTAAAATGGCCTATCACACTACTTGCAAAGAGAGCTACCAAAGGAAAAGGAAAGTACAAAGGAAGAATACCATTTATTTTCTTTTCATATGGTGAGGTTGGTCACATTTCTTCTAAGTGTCCAAACAAAGAAGACAAAGATGAGAGAAAGTTCAACAAGTACAAAGGCAAGAAAGATTTTAAAAATTACATAAGAAAGAGAAAAAGAGTAAGAGGTATTCCTATTTTGAAGAAACCTAAATTGGCAATATGCAAACAATGTCAAATTGGGAATATGGGTAAAACTAGTTTCAAGAGAAATAATTACAATACTCAAGAAGTCTTGGAGTTGGTGCATACTGATCTATGTGGACCAATTGGAACAATAAGTTAGAAGCTAGGGTTGTTTTTGCACCCAAAGTTTGACCTATCATTGGTCGATACAACCACTAGACTTAGAAAATACACATGAGGTTGTTAAACCATGTCACAAATCCCGCAAGGGTCGCTAACAAACCTCCAACAAGGAGATTGTATTTTGTAACAAATTTATACACTTAAAACAAATAAGGTACCTAAAGGATTGGTAGTGCTGGAGATAGATTTTGACAATAAAGATATGATGAAAAGCACTAATGATGTTACATATTTAAGTGACTTGGAGGAAGTAAATCTTGGTATTCAAAAGGCACCTAAGAGGGCGTATATTGGTAAAAAAAATATTACCAAAAATGAGACAAATTTTGATAAACTTATTGAGGAAGTTTAGGCATATTTTTTCTTGGTCTTATGATGATTTGAATCCTTATAGAGAGGAGCTATTTCAACATGTCATCCCCCTGAGAGAAAATTTAAAACCTTTCAGGCAAAAATATAGGCCTATTAATCCTACTTTGGCACCAAAAATGCAAGAGGAGTGGATGAAAGTAAGGGATACATGCATTATAAAACACATCATACATTCATCATGGGTCTCAAACCTTGTACCGGTGAGGAAGAAGAATGGAGATATTAGATTGTGTATGGATTTTAGAAATTTGAATATATATTCATTAAAAGATAATTATAGCTTTCCTAACATGAAGGCCATGTTACAAAGAGTTACAGGGTGTGAATTAATGTCCATGATCGATGATTTTTTTGGGTACAACTAGGTAATGGTTAAGGAATCCAAACAATATAAAACAACAATCACAACTCCATGTGGGACATATATTTACATGAGGATTCCTTTTGGATTAACGAATGCAGGTGCAACATTTAAAAGAGCTATGGATGTTGCCTTTGCAAAATTTATCAACACTTTTCTTGTTGTATAGAAAGATGATATTACTGCCTATTTAAAAAAGCAAGAAGAACATTGTACTCACTTAGAGAAAATATTTTCCAGACCCATTCAATATATGGTGTGTCATTGAACCCCAAAAAGTGTGTTTTAGAGTCACTAAGGGAAAAATTTTGGGTCATATTGTTTCTAAGGAAGGAGTGAAAATAGATCCGGAAAGAGTGACAACAAAGGATAAAGTACCTTGGTCCCAAAAATTTAAAAGGTATTCAATCTTTATTTGGGAAAGTAATTTTCTTGAGAAGATTTGTGACTAATTTTGTAGAAATTAGTAGACCTATTTTTAAAATTCTCAAGAATGGTGCTGAAATTGATTGCGAAGGAGAACTGAGTGTAGCTTTCCATGAGATTAAACAAGTTATAAAATATGCACCAATTTTTAAGACAACATATTATACAAAACCAATGTAGATTTTTTTCTTTTGCATCACTCCACACAATAGTTGTAGTTTTCCTTCAAAATAATTCTAAAGGATTTGAGAAAAAAATAGCATTTCTCAAAAAATCCTTGTAGGATGCAAAATAATAATATGATTTTGATGAAAAATAAGCTTGTGCATTAGTGAAGGTAGTAAAGTATTTCACATTTTACTTAGTTGGAGAAACAGTTGTTGCATATGTACCCAATGTTGCCGTTAAAGATATCTTCACCCGGCAAGAGGTCTCAAGGAGAAGGTGCAGATTTATCAACCCGATCCAAGAGTTCAGTATTGAGATCTAAATTAAAAAACAAATAAGGGGCCAGGGGTTAGCGAAGCTGATGGCTCAAATTAATTTGGATCCTAAGAAAATCAACCAAGTTGAAGAAGAACAAGAGGCATATGTTTGTGACGTGGATGGATGTGATTGGTATAATGACATAATTTATTACTCAAAAATAATGAGATACCCATAAGGTATGGAGGAACGTAATAAGAGAACCTTTAAGTTACATGCTATCAAGTAAACAATTATTTGTATTAAGCTTTGGTGGAGAACTATTGATAGTGTATTGTTGAAGCGTGTAAACAAAGTCCAGGAATAGGTTGTTGAATGACATGTATAGTGGAGTGTGTGAAGGACATTACATGGCCAATACAACTGCACATAAGATTTTGAGGGCTAGATTTTGGTGGTCTACTATTTTCAAAGATCCTCACAAATTGGTGAAAAGATGCTCTACATGTTAGAGATTTTCCTTAAAAATGATGTTTCCAGGAAATTTGCCTCTAAAGAAATTTGAGACACATGCTCCTTTTCAACAATCGGGTATTGATTTTATAGGGTAAATTGCAACTAAATCTAATGGAGTGCATTCATGGATTTTGGTGGCCACAGATTACTTTATAAAGTGCCTAGAGGCAATACCAACTAGGAAAGCAACTAGTAAGGTGGTGATAGATTTTTTTATGAATAATATTGTGACAAGTTTTGGATGTCCCAAAAGGATAGTATCATATAATGCTACGTTCTTTTGGTCAGAAGAATATAATGAATTTTGCATCAAGTTTGGAATACAATCATCATATTCATCACTATATCACCCACAAGGCATTGAAGAAGGATAATCAAGTAATAAAAAATTAATGAAGATGTTAGTAATAACTGAGAGGGGGGGGAGGGGGGTGAATCAGTCCCCTCAAAAATTTATCCTTTAATCTTTAACCACCAATCAATACACCTCAGATTATTAAGTCCCTACAAGATGCATGCCATGAAATACTTATAATAATTAACTGTCTATCGATTTACCTTGTTTGTCCTTATTCTCCTTGATAACCAATAAGTAGTACAACTATTTACCGATACTCAGTAAATATGCAGAGTATACCAATCAATCCAGAAATGCATATGTGAAATGTAAAACAATAAAGTAATAAACCATACACACATAACACATGGATTTTAACGTGGAAACCC
>MU227927.1:551704-588217 GCA_018584345.1 Thuja plicata
ACCATCTCCATCATATATACACATTTAGATCCATATAAAACATCAACACAAGCTGTAACTAAATCAGAACATGATCATCTCATAAGTTCCCTGATTACAAAATCAGGTGTTGAATATATAACATAGGCTTCCACCGATCCTCAAAAGTATGAAAAGTCTCACTGAAAGTCAAAGCATGTCTACGTACATAATCACTGAAAGTAGAAAACACTAAAAGTATAACAAAGTAAGCAGTGAAACAAGAACTGACAGAGGTGGGTCTCACAGTTTTTAATTGTTTTTGTGCTCTGAGTGTGGTAATCTCTTCCATTAGTTTCTCTATTCCTCACATTATTCCAATGGTCATAAGCGTCCCCAACTAGAGCCACCGGTGGTTCTTGTTGTTTCCCTTGCAAAATTTGATTTTTCTTAGTGCCTTTATTGTTAAGGTGGTAGTTTGTTTTTTTATTTGCATAAGCTATCAGGGTTTAGGGTTTAATTTAGCTAAAAATGTTTTATTTTTTTTAAACCCCAAGGTTCTCTTTTCCTTTACATTTTGTCATGCCACTTATAGTTATGGGTCTTGTCTTCGTAGTAGTAGGCCATGTTTTGTTTTTCCCTAGGATCTTTAGTCTTAAGTTGTCGACCTCATGGATTATTTTTGCTAAGGTTAGTTTTTTCTACTATCTTAGCGGTCTTTTGTCGTCTCCTGCGATAGTGAGTGCTTTCAATAACAGATACCTTCTCTTGACTATTCGCATTCTCACAATCATAAATATAATTGGAAGAGGTGATCCTAATTGTGCATTAGGGTGACACCTAGAAAATTGTGAGTTGTTAGGGGTTTGTTGTTTCTCTCTCCTATGGTTAAGGTTTGTGGTTTTTAATTTGTCATGCTACTGGTGGGGCCATATTTTTGCGCATGCACTTTTGGGTGGTGATACATTATGTTCAAAATGATAAATTTGTTCGAGAGTTAATTCAAAGGAAAAGGGCTATAGTGCTGATCGGTAGGTTAAGATTGGCTAAGATCGATGGTTGTTTCTAATTTTTAATCAAAATTGTTAAGCCTTTTAACAATCATATATCCGCCAGATGAAACCACATGTCTAGAGGTATACAACGAGCTTGTGATCGATGGGACCAAATTTGATGATGTATATGATATGGTGTACAAGCTAGCCTAGCAGTAAGTTTAGAGTGAATAATGTGTGTCATCTGATCCAGAGGATCAACAGTTATTATTCAAATCCTTTTCAAATCAATTAGAGAACATTTCTCATGGGAATGAAGAATTAACGGCGGAAGTGACAACTTTATTTTTCGTTTCTCATTGTTTGCAGTAGATTTATTGATCTACTTATTTTGGAAGAGGCAAAAGGGAAGTGATTTTTTTACTTGGGAAGTCTAAGGCAGCGATTCATGTTTTTCTTAAAGGAATTGATTAGGCTTGCGAGAAGAAAAGCCGTAAGTTCATCTTCTCTCTATCCCTGTGTTTTTAAAGGGCGAATCTTGGTAAATTTTGTCTGCAATTTTGGTTTTTGAATGGTGGAGGGTCACTGCAATAGGATATCCTGGGTTGATAAACAATATAGTAGAGTTGAAAAAATTTTAGTTTCTCACCCTTCCCTAGCTTCTATTTTCTTGATTTGGCCTAAATTTTGTAAAAGGGGAGATGGCTGCTATAATAAATAATTCACGATATACATAGTATCAGAGGAGAAACCTTTATGATGAATTCTTAGATCAATTAAAAGGGTCAACTAGTGATAGAAGGCATGGAAAAAATTTCTTATCTAAAAAAAATATTGGTGAAGGATTGGTGGATAAGGCGTGTATGGTTTTTGATGCTAGAATTCCAATGATAGGTCTTGAATTTTTTAGAATGTGGATGGGACAAAATAAATTAGTGAACCCATGGTCTAACACCTGACAGTTTGACCTAGGTAGGGTTGTGGCCCCTAGAGTTTTTATGGATGTAGATTTATTACGGGATATTGCAGACAAGTATTATCCTGTGTTGAGAGTTGTTACATATATAAATGGTGAGGTTTTGGTCAATATCACTAGTGATTGTCTGTAAGACAAGTTTTTGGGTCGAGTGAGTCATTAGCGTAGTTAGAACAAATCTACATGGAGGCCTTTTCAAAGGATTATAAAAGGTTGATAAATTATGTAAGAGGAGCTTTGTTTTCTCATCATTTGGCGAGAATTAAAGATTCAAAATATTATGTTGGGCCTAGATCATTAGAGCATTTTCATATTGATTTTTTTTCCTTGAATTCTATGGAAACCTTCTATTCATTTGGTCAAGTGATTGGTTGGCAGCCAAGTAGTTTTTTGCCACCAAAATTTATGCATATGGTCATTCAAATACAACATCTTAGATTCACAAATATGTACGATTTTGGACCTTATCTGGCATATAAGATGTACATGAGGGATTACAATTGGTGAATAAATATGGGGGTAGTGTTTCTTATACCATTATTCATTGTTAATGCATATGATTATTTTTAAACAGGCAGATTTATTTTCTCAAAGTATGAAATTAATGAGAGTAATTGGGGGAGAAGAAGTTCTAGTAAAAATTTGGACAATGTATCTATCATGGGACAGAAGTGAGGCTACATTTGTGAGATTTGATAATGTTTTTGCATCTAGGCTTAGGTCTAGGTTGATTGTAAATGTAACCAGGATTCCTGTAGATCTCTAGGCCTTTTTAAGACCTAAAGAAATGAAGTCTGATATGAGAATTTCACATAATTGGGGTAATGTAATACCATACCCTGTTAGCACATTATTAAGGGTATATAGATTTGAGGGAACACCTCATGTTTTGACTTTTTAGGAACCCTAAAGATTAGGTTTTGTAGAGGTGATATGGCACATAAGCCAGATTGAAGAAGCAAAATTGGTAAGGAAGAAAAAAGGGACCTTTTTCCTGATTATACAGTCATACCTTATTTTGTTTTAACAAGAGGTGGTTGGGTGCACTTTGATAATTTATTTGCACCCTACAATTTGGGAACTACTACTGCAAGATATAGTGACCGGGAAAATTTCTTCAACATGTTCAAATTTAGAATTAGAATGCTAGTTAGGATTTCATTATAAATCAATTTGATTTGAAGCTACAGGAGGAGTATAAGGAAAAATGGGTGGCTTACAATAAGTTGTTGGTTTTAGTTAAAGAGATGGATTGCTTAAATGATCCTTTGATGGGATTCACTCCTTTTTCAAACAAGATAAGAGGCTTAATGCAAAACTATGAAGATATCATGGAGGAAACTAAGGATAAGTTGGCCCTATTGGAAAAGGTTTATGATTCAAATAATCCAACTGCCAGAGTTTCTTCACACACCTCTCAAGGTAAAGAGGTTAAAACTTTGATTGTCCCATCTATGCCTCTCAGACCCAAGGAAGGTGAGCTAGAGGATAGACCTATTATTGACTCAACACCTAGTGGTAGATATATAAAAAATAGAGGAGATTTTGAATCATCTCATGATGAGAACATTTTTGATGTATCTAGTTTGTCAGAAGAGGAGGAGGTTCATGATTCAAGGAGAAAGGGGATGGAATTTTTTACTGATGATGCCCCTACTACTTTACCACCTATCAGACCTTTGGGAGGTATAAGGATTGTTGAATATGGTGATTCTCCACTAGATACGCCCATGTCATAGCCTAAAATGAAAATAAAGAGAACTCGTTTGATTAGTGGAATTGATGAGAGGGGTGTAGTTACTATCATAGATAAATAAGTTCAAATGAGTATGCTTGATGAGCCTATAGAACCAGATTTTGATTTCACTTCATAGTAAATTCAAGGTGTGGCATACATAGATGCAAGAAAAGAAGCAGGGGAGGCTTGTATTAGTGATGATAATTTTGTAAGGAGAAAGACTTTTCTACAATGGATATGGAAAACTAGAATACCATATTATAGCAAGAGATGTGAGGAGAAGATTGTTGTGCAACTAGATAGGTCTTCACATGAATGTAAAGAGGAAACTAAATCTGAAATGAATGCATTTAATTCCTTGACACTAGAGGAGGGAAGAAAATTTTTGCAAGATGCTGGTGTGCTATTACTCTCATATTGGGATATCACTAATGTAGTAGCACTAGATGCTATAAGAAAATCAAAGGAGCCTTTGTATAGGTCTGAAGAAGAAGCAAGAAAAGAATTGAGAGGATCAACTTGGATTTCAGACTATGAAGCTTTGGCTATTTGGTCCTTGTCGCAGGAGGGGAGAAGGCCCCCTAATTTGGGGAGTAGATTAATGCTCAAGAGGGCTTTAGAAAAATCAAAAGTTGAAGTTGCAAGTCTCATAGTTAATGTTGCCTTGTTAGATGAAGAAAAAAAAAAAGAGTAGCAGGAAAGTTGGAATATAGGGAGAAATATGAATAATTGTTTGGTAAGTATGGGAGCTTATATGATTCTTTTGTGGAATTGCAAGCTACAAGCTGGATACTGGAAAAAAAATATAAAAGATATGGAATCTGGTTTCTCTACTTTGACTACTATTACCTTGTTTGGGTGAATCCTCTTACTACATTCTATCAGCAACTTGTTGTTTGTAATCCTCTAGTAGTCTAAACGCTGCCAGAAGTTGATGAGATACTAGAAAAGGTTGATGAATGTGAAAACAAGTTGAAGCATACTAGACAAGATTTGTCTGAGAAATAGAGGGAGATAGTACATACAGTAGTGGATCATCTATACCATAAGGTTGAGGTCAATTGGCCCATTTTCATGATTTATATTCTTTGTTGTTCACTACAATCAATTTTTTTGCAAATGATAAGGCTAGTTTTATGCCAATTATGGATAAGTGGATAAGAAGAGTTGATAACCTCAAAATTCTATTTATTGCTTCTAGCTTCCACAATGATAAGACTAGGGAGCTAAAGCTTACATACACCTTGGTAAAGGAACTTCATAATTTTTAGATGTTACCAGAAGGAATTGAGAGAAAGGGCAAAGATATTTTAGCTAGTTTTAATGATTTTAAGGACACTTGATATCTCATATTACAGACAAGGAGGGGAATGTGAAACCTCTCAAATTATGGAAAGAAAAAGCTGACCAGGAGATCTAATTAAAGATAGATATCATATGTATTGATTCTAATACATGTGTACTAGAAGAATGCATAAATAAACTCATTTGTATAGGAAATTTTTATGAGAGTTTTGAAAGGGAAGGTAAGCAGGTTGCAGTAGCGTACGCACCTTACAGGCCTAGGGAAGGTGAGATAATTAAATACCAATGGCCAACTAACAAATATTTTGAAAGATGGGTTAGCATCTATATTTTAGAGGTGTAAAAGGTAGGCAGTTCAGTCTCAACTGATAGGACGAGTTTTACATTATTGGATTTTGGAGAGATGTTACTAGTTTGTTTTGTCACATCCTTTTGCAATCACGGGCCTACGAGGTCAAAATTTTCAATACCTGGACCTTTTGTTAAGGCTGAAGCAAGGTTTTTTCAGTTACACGCAATTTAACTTTTGTCTTATTCTGGAGTTTGTAACTGAGTGTATTTTTTAATTGGCAAGTAGTAAAATGACATGTTTCTACTCTATTCCTTAGCGCACGTATTGTTTCCCTTGTTCCTATAAAAGGGTAATCAAGGCTAGGAGATGGGGCTGATTCTTTTTGGTACAATTCTATTGTTAAGGTTGTCAATTGAGGTGAAATTAAATGTTATTTTGAGAAAAAAAAAATGTATAACATTTTCAGAGCAAATGTAAGAAGTTAGCACCATTTTCTTGTAGGTTTTGAGTTAGGTTTAAGTATACTCTATATTGTATGACAAGAGTAACTTCATAATTTAATGAAAATATATATTTCTGGCCAAATTCTCTCCCTTGTGTAAATTCTATGTGTTTTGTTTTAATTAAACCAAAATTTTAAATATTTTTAGTGCAATATTGTGGTGTATGTAGTTTGTATTCATGCTTTACTTCAAGAAACTAACTAAAATGCTTGAATATATGAATTACAAATCCATAGGGTTTACTCAAGGATTTTGATAAGCATATTAGGTCACAAATATAGTTTAAATACATTGTAAGGAAATGCTTTCCTTAGATTCAAAAGTTATTAAGGATAAGTCTTTTCGTAAGATACAGGTGTATGCCAAATTTATGATAGCCCAATGGATAGGGCACTGAACTAATTCATGTTCTCATTTATTAGGGTTCTACTAAGAATAACTTGATTTCTATTTTTAGTTAGATGCATTCAAAATTGTAGGAATACACAATCTCATGCTCCATGCAGGTTGATGTTCAATGGATAATCGACCATTATCTAGTATCACCCTATGATATTGATTGCCTTATTTAGGATTATCTTGTTTGTGTTAATTCTAGTTATGAGTTTAATGTTATTTTTTAAGGCCATAAAGGGATCACCCTCCCTAGTTTTGTAGAGCCTAAAGTGCAGAAGGGTTTTTTATATCCTTGTTAGTTGGTCTAAGTCCTAGAGATTTCCGATAATTAGAGTTGGCTTCTCCATAAGAAATTTAAGAATAAATTGAAGGAATCATAACAAATAAAACATTGGTAATTAAGGAGAGGTTCTTATAATAACCTATGAATGCCTATATAAAAACATTGACAATAATTATTGATCATGTGCATGCATTGACTATTCTAACTTTTGATATTTATCTCTTACCATTCACGTCATGTTGAACGATTGATGCATCACATTAAAAATTTTCTGCTTGTCAATTCCTCCATGGTAGAAAAGAGTATTATCTCGTAATAGAGATGGAAAACAATTGCAACAGGACGTATTACAGATTATTTAATATTAGGAGAAATAAAATGGTCACCTTATAGATCCACCACCTACTAATTTCCATCATTTTAATGAGTCACGTTTATTGAATTTATCCAATTCAAAAAAAAAAACCTACATTTTATTTAATTCAATGCGTAAAGTCATCTAGTGTATACAGAAATGGGATCAGACAAAATGATAAAATGCTCTGAATTTTGGCCATGTCAGCCTAACATCCGCCCCTAGTTATAAATGAATAAATACTCTCAAATGAACCATTCAGAAGCATGATCTCTATCAAGAAAATCTTGTAGTGAAGAACCTTTGCACTTTGTACTCTTGAGATCCTGATCAGACAACATGAAATAAATTAAACATGTGTAACACCCAACAAAATTCATGGCAGAATCAGCTTCTTTTGTATCAATATTATCATTAATTTTGATTCTAGATTTAGCAGTTTTTGAGGTAAATAAATTCATTGTAATATCTAGTCTACCTTCTTCTTCGCCATCTTCTTCAATAGAGCTGAATGTTGAAATCTCTTGAATTCAACTCATGTAATACACTTCTCTAGTCAAAAATTTAAAAATACAATTGTAGATCAGTATTCTAGAATATAAATCCTCACACTGACTACAGAACTTGAAGGACATAATATATGTCTTTAAATCAACTTTCTAGATCAGGGACTGTGATTTGAAGTATTAATTTAAAAAACTCTTGTACACTCTGTTTCAAAAAAACTAAAAAACTAAAACTAAATGACTATGTCTTTTTGAACTCTATTATTTTGAGCATGGATCATGGATTGTAATTAGAAATATTAGAACTCTCACACAATATAATTGAAAAACTATAATAATCAAAATTAGATCAAAATTATGAATTGTAATCATATAAATTGTTAAATTACTCTTTCTCCCTTGCTGAATCTTGACCCAGTTGCATAAGATCAAAACCTTGTGGTATTCCTTGTCCTCCTTCTCTGCAGATGAAGAGTTGTTGGTTTTCTCTGGTTATTGAAATGTCTCAACATAAGCTGATAGACTTTAATTTCCTCATGATTACTGCAACCAAATATGTTCCTTTTAGCAGTTTCAACATCCCTTTTTGACCAGGATCAGAGTCCTTTCAACATTCCCACTCACCTAATAAAAAATACCCATATAAAGAAGCCTTAAATTCATAAAACATATCTATGTAGAGAAGCATTCAAATTTTTACAATATTTGATTTTAGAGGTTACGGAGGAAAATTTCACTTAGAAAAACTTTTGCTTTGTAAATGTGAGACCCACGAGCTGTTGAATTCTTTTGTGTTGAATTATTTTGTTCTAGGTCACTTTTCACATTAACCCGATAAAATTAAATGATGGCCACACATAATTAATGGAGTAGCAATAGCCATGTTTGTGACATCTCAACTCTACGACTAAATGGACTGTTCAAAATTTAACGCTTCCATTGTAGGGCAAACTTTATAATGGTCCTTAAAATTCCAATTTTAGTTTACAATTCCTTATTTGATTCTCTCTCTTTTATTTATTTCATGTTTATTATTGTTTTAGATTTTTAATAAGTATTTTAAAATCTTGGTGTCTTTTCCATGTTCATTTTTTAAGTAAAAACCTTTTCATTATTTATCATTTTCATTTTGAACTTTTTTATTTTAGATATATTTATTAAATGTTGTTAAAGATCAATATAATATAATTTTTTAAATACATTAAGTTAAAAATATGCTGAATAATAACAATGTGATATAATTGTTATAATTATAATAGTGAAATTTATATGCTCATTCTATTTCTTATATAGCTTATTGTTCAATTTTATGGATTTTTTTAAAACATGTGAATATTGTTAAACTATGTAATATGTGTCTAATTGATAAATAATGTAATTTGTATTATGCATAGGAATTGAATGAAATAAACATGTAACATGAATAACATATGAATGATCATGTAACAAAGGAAATAATGAAGCACCTTAAAAAATGGATACGCCTCAATATAGGGAAAATAAATTGTTAAGCATAATAGAGTTAGGTGAAATGAGAATGAGAGACACATAATAAATATGAAATAAGAGAAATGATTACGAATAGATAGGAAAATAATTATACTCAATAAAAGCATATAAGTGTGAGCCAAATAACATGTTATATCAAACAACACTCTTAAGTGAAAACAAAAATGCTAAAAGATATACTTAAGTAGTTGTACCATCCTAAAAATTTAGCACCCATTATTTGTGGCTTTAGGACCTATTAGACCCCATTTTAGTGATTTCAAGGTATAAATGTCTTTATGCTTGATTTCTCGCAACTTTCATTTTTTATCCCTAAAAATTTTCACACTCCCCAAGACCCGGATCTACTTTGAAATTAACAATGCTGAGATTAGGTCAAGCTAAGCCATCCTTGTCCTAGACAAGGTCAACCCAATTCGGCCTTGTCCTAGGGCACTGAATCCAAGTGGGATCCAAACCCAATGTAGAGGTTTTTCTTCCCGATCTTTATTTGTGGTCGGCCAGACAATATTGAATCCTAAAATAATCATAAAAGGACATCAAGGCCTCTCATTTTGACATCCATTATCATTAATTATTATCCAAGATTATATCTATTGTGATCCATGCTTATGCAATCAATTTTTATTGGTGATTTCAAGAGCAAGTGCAATCATGTTTTTTGAGGATTTGTATTCAAGATTTGAAGGCAAGCATCCAATTCAAGATCTCCAACTCTCCATTTCTTCAAGATCCAATCAAGAAAATGAAATATTCTCTAATTGATGCAAATTTCTCTCCCATGATGGCTAAGTAGAGGAATTCACAAGCAAGCAAGAAGATCTACTCCTCTTCTCCTTTCAAGAATTCAAGCATATACTCATTAAAGATATAGGATTGGCAAGTGTAGATCCATAGATTTGTAAAGGCATCTTTGATTATACAACAAATTCCAAATATACATTTCAAGAATCTCCATGGATTTGACTGATTTATACATCCATCAATCAGGTTTTTTCATGCAAGGTAAATCTGACATTTATCTTGTTTATATTACTTTCCTTAAATAATTTATATTGTATTTCAAGGTTGATTCCTGTATAGGGTCTTGACCAAAGAAATCTCCTTTCCAAAAAAAATTTCTCCTTTTTTTTATGTGCACAAATTTTTTTTTTCAGAGTTTCACATCTATCTTTCAGGAGTTACCGAACCAGTGACATTCTTTTCAGATTTCATCAAATTCAAAGTCTTGAGGACTAGGTCGACTTTCTTGGACAAGGTCAAATTTTTTCAACTTAGTCCTTTGGATTCACTATCAAAAGTTATAGGTGTCAGAGTGCTAGATCTAGAACCATTTCTGATTCCAACAATTCAATGACAGTCAAAACCATATTTGAAGTTCAATCCTCTTCTCCTAGCTTCAAGGTGAGTTCATTAATCATCTTTTTATCTTGCACTTACTTTTATACATCATATATGATATTATATCTCATCAATTGTCATTTCATTTATCATAGTATCAATTCTTTTCATATATTTGCATATCATTTTTACATATCATATACACTTTGGCATTAAAGGAATCCATCTTCAAATCTAGATCTTGCATTAGAACTGCTTCATCTTTTTGGGTTATACTAATATAATTTGGGTTTGAGGGTGAACCTTTAGGATTGTTCGTAATGTATCATAATCACATCCATTTGATTTGGTGAGTGATATTCCTCCATAGAATTGCTCACCATTTTTTATGATATAGTAGCTTTATAGTTAAAATATATGAACTTTTCATAACATAAAATAAAAATAAAGGTAGAACTAATAATGTAAGAAAATAGAAAAATTGATAATAGATGAGCTAAGATTTTAGGAGTGGCTAGGGTTTTAGGATTTTTAGGTGATGGAGGATCTATCATTAGAAAAGAGAATGGAGAGGTGGATGGAGGTACAAAAGATGATTGGTGCAGGAGCACCCTATGGTCTTTGAAAGATCTTGTTAGTCATTTTGGCTTGTAGGTTGGTTTGGCACACCATATTTGAATAAGGACTATGTTATAAAGTCCCAAGTGTGTTTAAGGTTTGTTTAGGGTTAGTAGTGTTTAGGGTTTGCAAGTTATAGAGTCAAGTTGGACCTAGGGGTCGATACCCATAGAAATCAACCAAGAGGTCAAAGGGTTGACCAAAAAATTTGTACCAGGGGTTGATCAGAAAGAGAATAAGCCCATATGATGTCCCAGTGGTGTTGGCTCCTAAGAAGGGAGGTAAGTGGAGGATGTGTACTGATTCTAGGGCTATAAATAGGATAACTATTAGATATAGATTTCCTATTCCTAGGATAGAAGATTTGATGGATTGTTTGGGGCATGCTAGGTACTTCTCTAAAATTTATTTGAAAAGTGGTTACTATCAAATAAGGATGAAGGAAGGTGATGAGTGGAAGTCAGCCTTTAAGACTATAGAGGGGTTATATGAATGGTTAGTTATGCCCTTTGGGCTTACCAATGCACCTAGTACCTTTATGAGGGTGATAAATGAGGTCTTGAAAGACTACATAGGTGTGTTTGTAGTTGTCTATTTAGATGACATCCTCATTTTTAGTAAGACAAAGGAGGATCATATGAAACACTTGGAGTTAGTATTGAATAATTTGAAATAAGAAAAGCTCACAATCAATCTTGAAAAGAGTGAGTTCATGAAGGAAGAACTAGTCCACCTAGGATTTGTAGTTTCCAAAGGTGACTTGAAAATGGATGAAGAGAAAGTAGAGGCCATATTGAACTGGCCTACTCCTAAGATAGGGACTGAAGTTAGGAGCTTCCATGGGTTAGCCCAATTCTATAGAAAGTTAATTAGGATATTCAGTGAGGTTTGTTCTCCAGTCCAAGAGACCATTAAAGGAGGATTGAAAAAAAAATTTGTATGGACCAAGGCAGCTAATGAGGGGTTTGAAAGGTTGAAAAGAGAAGTAGCCACTCAACCTAGATACTATTGTTACCAATCTTTGACAAAAATTTCATCATAGAATGTGATGCTAGTAGTATAGCAGTGGGGGAAGTCTTAAGCCAAGAGGGCAGGCCTGTGGTATTTTTCAGTGAGAGATTGAATGAGGAAAATTATAGGTACTCTTCCTATGAATTGGAGCTATATTCTCTTGTACAAGCCCTAAATAAATAGAGGCATTACTTATTTCCTAAATATTTTGTTTTCTTTACAGATAACCAAGCATTGAGTTATATTAATACTCAAGACAAGCTTAGTTTGAGACACATCAAATGGATGGAGTTCCTACAATCATACACTTTCACTATAAAGCATAAGAAGGGGTGCAAAACAAAGTTGTAGATGCCCTTAGTAGAAGATTTCTCACCATTCAGGAGATTCAATTGTAGAGTATAGGGGTTGAAGGTTTTAAGGATCTCTATGAGGGAGATTCAAATTTCTGTGACATTTATAAGGTGTACAAAGATTTTGAGAACCATTTTCATAGTGAGTTTGCAAACTATACATTGCAGAATGGGTTTCTATTCAAAGGAAAGATACTATGTGTTCCAAAAGGCTCTATGAGAGAGAATATCATACAGGAGAAGCATAATGGGAGTCTAAGTGGACACTTTGGATTGAACAAGACACTAGACTTAGTGGAAAGGTTCTATTGGTGGCCAAAATGCAGAGGGATATAAGAAGATATTTAGAGCAGTGTGGGGTGTGTCAAAACGCAAAAGGAACTTCATCAAATGTAGGTTTATATCAGCCATTGCCCATCCCAAGTAGACCATGGGATTGTATCACTATGTATTTTGTTGTGGGACTACCTAGGACACCTACTAGTATAGACAGTGTGTTTGTGGTAGTGGACAGGTTTAGCAAAATGAGCCATTTTGTCCCATGAAAGACAACACATGATGCTAGCCATATTTTCCACTTGTTCTTCAAAGAGATAGTGAGGATACATGGCTTTCCAACAAGCATAGTTATAGATAGAGATGTGAAGTTTATGGGACATTTCTGGTAGACACTTTGAAGAAGGCTAGGAACCAACTTCTCACATAGCTCAGCTTATCATCCTCAAACGAATGGCCACACAAAGGTGATCAATAGGGTCCTTGGAAATTTTTTGAGGTGTTTGACCAAAGAATATGGCCAAAGTTGGGAGCAAGTGATACCTCAAGAAGAATTTTCCTACAATAATAGCACAAATCGGACCACAGGTAAGAGCCCATTTGAGATTGTTCATGGGTTACACCCTAGGGGTGTACTTGAGTTGAGAGACCTAGAAGGTTATGAAGGCATAAGTGGTCATGCTGATGATTTCTCTCAGTCAAAAAGAGAGGTACATGAATAGGTGAGGAGTACATAATGGAGGCCAATCAGAAATTGAAAGCCAAGAGGGATGAGGGAAGAAGAGATTTGCAATTTGAAGTGGGTGATCTAGTAATAGTATTTTTGAATAAGGAAAGACTACAAAAATGGGTACCTAGTAAGTTGCAGATGAAAATGATTGGGCCTTGCAATGTGTTGGCCAAGTATGGACCCAATGCCTATAAGGTGGAGTTGCCCTAGGAGATGTCAATTTCTCCAATCTTCAATGTGAAGGACTTGATAAAGTATAAGGGGCCAGAGATGGATGAAGTACAGTACAATAGTGAAGTGGATAAGGATGTGGGAGAGTTCAAGACTTTGGATCAGATCAAACCACAAGCTGAAAAGATATTACATTCAAGAGTGAAGAAGAAGACCAGACATAAAGTCTATATGGAGCATCTAGTGAATTGGAGGAAACAACCAGAGTCAGAAGCCACTTGGATAGCTGAGAGTGACTTCCAAAGGCATGGAATCAATGAGGATTTCCTAACACCACAGGTACCTTAACTTATTTTTTGCAGGGGAAGGATGGTGCAGGAGCACCCTAAGGTCTTTGAAAGATCTTGATAGTCATTTTGGCTTGTAGGTTGGTTTGGAAAACCATCTTTGAATAAGGAATATGTTATAAAGTCCCAAGTGTGTTTAAGGTTTGTTTAGGTTTAGTAGTGTTTACAGTTTGAAGTTATAGAGTCAAGTTGCACCTAGGGGTCTATACCCTTAGAAATCAACCAAAAGGTCAAAGGGTTGACCAAAATGGACAAAATAGGGATATTTTCAAGTTTTTAATGTTTTTAGGTGTTTTAGGGACATTTGGTAAGTTTTGAAACCAAATTGGGCCATTAAAGTTTAGAGAATGTCATTTTCACAAAAGTTGTCAAAGTTGTCATGACAATTTTTGTAATTTTGCAAAGTTGTCCTGACAACATTTCCTAGATTTTAGGAATCAAATTTTATGATTCCCTAATCTAGACATGAGGGCCAAAAAATGTGGGAATGGAGTATATAAGGTGACACAAACCCTAAATTTATAGTTAAATATCATTTTGTACAAACTATTTGTTGTGAAGGAGCAATTAACACTATAATTTGCAAATAGAGCCATCATCTAGTACTTTAATGGATTAGATGGATTGAATTAATGAATTGATAGTGTTCCTTATGTAATTTACTTAGTCACTTTGGCATTTTTTTTTTATCATTTGTTCATATTAGTTATCATTTTGTAAATTCTTTGTGTTTGGCTAGGTCTCTGTCCAGTTTTGGACCAGTCATGTAGATATTGGTTTTTCTTGAAGTTCAAGTGGTCCAAAGCCCTATTACCACTTGGAATAAATTAATGCCTTGTATATAAAATATATATATGTTGTGTGGAGTGTGTGTGTGCAGGGAAGGAAAGAAAACATTCAGGCCCTAGACGAGTACTGGTTACTCTGGTTAGGGAAACTGAACAATACAGTAGCAATGGTGATTGCTTGGTGATTGGTATGTTCCAATCAATGATAGATGAGTGTAGGGGTATGTAATAAAGACATGATAATGGAGGAGAAGTTTAGAGGAGCTCATTTTAATATTTAAAGAAAGTAAAGAAACCAAACCATTATTCATGCCCTAGAAACCCTCAATTTTAGGGGTTTGGTGAAATTCCATTGTACGGACAAGGTGGGAACTTAAAACCTAGAAAATATAAAAGGTTAGAAAAAAAAACACAAGGAATATGTAATTAGGTTCCAGGGGTGTTAAGGTATTTTGAGAGAAAATCCATCTTTTCAGTGTTTAGGAGGGCTAATAGGCCTAAAAAGGCTACAAGGCCTAGAATACTAAAATCTTGCACCCGATTGGAAATTGGATGAGAGATCCTCAAGATTGGATCAAGAAGTGTTGAAAGAGACTAGAAAGGAGTTAGAAATCCAACTCACAAGGATTTTTAGTTGGAAGGCTAGATGACCAAAGTAAGCCATGAAAGTGCGAAGCTATGGTGAATGGTTTAGTGAAGGATTGAACTTGGTGGAGAGCTCCTAGTGTGGTAGTGGATCAAATTGGGATCCTCTAGTTAGAGTAGTGAATGAGACCCTAAGAAATACTAAGAGAAGGTTTAGGAGAGAGAAAGGAAGCTTTAGGAGAGGGATCTCCCCATCAATGATATTTTAGAGTATCATTGTATTGATAATATAGTGGGATTGTCCATAGAGTAGCTTCTTCCTTGTTAGGGGCTCCTTGCTTTGGTTAGTTCAAATGATGTCTTAGATACTAACACTTTGTTGATTATTGTGGTTTTCTAGTTTCTTAAATGTTATGAATTCAACATTATTCTATTGTTTTTTCTTGTGACAACTTTCCTCTCAGTCCTACATTTAAGTTTGGAGTAGGTTTGGGTATCCTAACCGCTATTCGGTGTATTTTCTTTAGTAACTAACACTTTGTGTTCTTTTTTGGGAAAGATGTTCACAAATATGGTCATTGAGGGATCCTATTTTTATATTGTTTGCATTGGTGAGGTTGTAACCGCTTGGGGTTTTTTCTTGTTTGTTTCATTTTTCAAAAGGAGATCTCAGATAGAAGATGAGAGTTATCATTTTTTGGGCCTTCCCTTTGGATGTTTCTTCCCTTTTTTCTCCCTTTGAAAGTGGATCTTTGTTTCATTTCCCTTAGTTTTTTATTTCTTTAGGGGAATGTGGATGTTATTCCTTCCATCTACATGAGGACTCTATTATGGAACTTTGGTAACCATTCTAGATTTATGAGTTGGCTTTGTCTATGGCCCTGTCTTGAATAGAGGGTTTGTTCTCTTTGCTTCTACCTTGGTGCAGGGATTGAGCCATGTTCCGATTGTCCTATTTTGGTGTGATGGGTGCCCTACCTTATTTGCACCAAGTATAGGATGCTAAGTCTCTATTGTGTTGACCTTATGGGTTTCTCCATACTATGGATATGTGGTTGTATATCCTAAAAAGGTAGACTCTTAATAGGGGTATTCTTTCATTGGTCCTATAGAGGTGGACTATCGAGTAGGATGTAGGGATTTAACTCTGAGATAAAGGTCCCCAGCTAAAACCTATTTCTTGGTCAAAAATCCTATTAAGGAGAATTTTTGGTGAGATATGATATTTTTGAGCCTATAGATATGGTCCCAAATATAGAGCATGATTTGTTTAAAATTTTAGATGGTGTTTCTTAGTTGGAATGCATTTTTCTATTAGAGATCATTTTATGAGGGCCTCCTAGCCTAGATCCTTGACTTGAGTTCTTCTCTCTTAGGTTAAATTATGTCATTTTATTATTATTATTCTTCTTACATTTCCTTGTCCTCCTTATGTAAGAATGATTCTCTCTTCCTTCTTATTTATCTCTCTTCTAGTTTATTTTATGTGGGATATCGATTGGTAATCTTCCCTGGTTGTGCAGGTTACATCTTCGTTATTGTTGAAGATCTATTTCTTAATTCTTAGCTCATTATGTTGACGTTGGGCCTCTCTTTTGTAACTAGTTCTCTATTTTGGGTGGATTGTAAGCCCATTCTTGTTCACCCTTTTGTTCCTATTTTTTCGGAAAGGATGTTCTGTTGTTCTACATCACTTTATTTAAGGAGATATCTTTTTACTCTCTCACCACTTTGTAAGAAAATAGATTTTGTTTATGAAATACATTTTTTATTAATTTAATTTTATTTTGATAAAAGTAATATTTTCATTAAAAAATGTAGTTGTGATTCAATCTAGCATAATGTACAAAATCAATATTAGTATTGTTTTGAGATCAAATTATGGTGTTTGGTTATTTTCGACAAGGTTCAAATCTCATTGAATTTTTGTTTCTTAGTGTTTATGTAAGAGATGATTTGCCCATTTGTGATCTTACATTTTTTTATGTTCATGACAAACTATTATCCCCTTAAATTAATAAAATAGTATTTGAAGTAGAGTATGTTTTCTTATTCAACCCTATACATATATAAAGGAAACATGGGTGTGTGTGATATGATTTTTGTTTTAAATAAACATTTCAATTCATTTTTAATGAATATTTTTAAAAATGCATTGAAAGTATGAACTGTATGATTTACATTTTAATTTTTCTCTTGTGAATCATTACCTTTTGGAAAAGTTATACTTCTAATACTTGAAAGGATAATATGTAGAACCACAAGAAAATTATTCATAATTAAGCACATTAGATGCAATAAAAATCATTTTAGTATTACCTACATGATCACAAATGCCTATAAATTAACAAAACCATTAATTTAACGTTGTCTTGATAACAGAAAGTAATCACTTAAGAAAGATGCATTCTGACTCATCATAAGCTATTAAAGGCTCATTTAACCAAATGAAGATTAAAGGAAAATGGTAAAATCATTAATAAGTTCATAGTATCATAGGCACATATTAATCCAATTAGGTGGATTTATTCTCATTTTTGTATTGACACAAAAATGTCATAAAGATTCTTTTTAATCAAATTTAAAGAATGGATGTAATCAATAGTTGAACAATGGAATAGTTGAGTGGCCTAGACCTTTAAGGCTCACAGAAACAACTTATCCAAGACTTATTTTAATATTAAAAAGTCATATAGAATTAAAATTTATTTATATGGACATTTGGATCCCATTTTCCTTAATATAATTTAAATATAGGTACTATAAATCTAGTTGGAAATAGGTATACATGTAACAATTTCAATAGAAGAGGTGTGTAATGTGAAGGATTAAACAAAAAATAATCATGGTTAGTAGGCATATCATCCACAATTTTCTTAATTTAATTAAATTGGTTATAGTATGTATCAAAGGTAAAGGTATAACATTGGTATAAATATCATGAATAAAATTTATGTAAAATGCATAAACAATATTAAGAAATAGAAAAAAAATTAAAATTGAGTCCTAGAGATGAAACTAAATGAGAAGGATGGTTTGAAACAAAGTTCTTATAATGAAGCATTGCAAAAAATCCTACAAGATGGATTAGCTATGAAGTATAAGTTAAAGGTGATTATAAACAATAATAGGATTTAAAAATAGGATATGCAACTAGAAAAAAGTGATCTAATAGCTATAATAAAAGAAAACTAAATCCAAAGGCCAAAACATTATGTAGTGTTAAAAAACTCAATGTCATCAATAATGTAGGGGAAATAATATATAGCATTATGTTAAATATCCAAGATAATTCAAATAAATAAGGTAATTTGTTATGTTCTTGTCCATTATTACGATTTATTCACTAATCTAGAGGATTCCCCCATAGATGAGGAAGATTGTTTCCACCTTGTAAATATGAAGTATTTAAAGATACAAGTCAAGCTAGACTCTAGAACGAGAAATTATAAGATCTCTTGGTCACATAGTTCTGATATTGATTTTGATTATGATGACTATCTATCCCCTAATTTGTAGTCTTGGGAAGATGTGAAGTATGTCACTACATCCTATACTTCAAGACTGGTTAGGAATGAAACTGAAAAAGGGCTTTCCTTTAAAGTGGGGGATTCATCTAAAACCTTGAAGGGGAAGATAGGGAAATAGGAGAAGAAGGATAAAAGGGCATGTAGGGGTTTGGATGAGAATAAGGGGAAGGAAAGTTTGACCCACCCTATGGCATATGACCCTACCATTGAAGAACTCATGGTGAATATGGAAGAAAATGATCATCCTACTAGTTCCCATTGTGTCATTGTAGTCCTTGATGATTTCTATGTTGAGATTCATGTTAAAGCAACTAAGGATGCTAATTATGATCATATGGATGACTTTGTTGATGGGGGAGTGCTTCTAAAATACTTGGTTGATGTCCAATCCAAGTTGATTAATTGGTTTATTTTTTAAATTACTTTCATCAACGAATATGTAAATTCTATTACTTCTAGGCCAAATGACTTCAAAATGCTAAAAATAATGATTTGGAAAAGATAGCTCCATCAAAATATAATCTCTTATTTAGGAAGTTCCTAAGGATGTTAACTCCATGAATATGGGTTAGGAGGAGAAGATTAAGATGTTGGAATAAATCTTTAGGAAATTTCACAACAAGCTAAAGGTGATGGTCTCTGTTAGCAGGTCTACATTCTTGGGTATTATGGTGGGCCTTAAGATGCTTAATGAGAAATCACAAGTTTTAAAAGATGGTATTGTGAAAGAGGAAAATATATGCTTCATGGTGCTGACACTATCTATGAGGATGTGGGTGTAATCGGTGGTCAAGATAAAAAAATGTTTGGTTAGTTTGTTGGGGCCTTTGGCTAGGACTCGTCAACATTCAAAAGTTACTGGAAACCCATCCAAAATTATCAATGAGGTTACTGATATGAAAAATGAAGTTATTGAAAAAATGTGGAGGCTGCTAAAATATTTAAATAATTATAGTCGGTTGTCTTAGCTCTATGACCTTGCTTAGTTTGTTTTTCTATTATTTTGTTGATGATTTTCTAATAGGTTTAATTTTATTCTATTTCAGTGTTGGTATCCTTTTTTGAAAAGTGTTTTGGGGTCCCTAAATATCGTGTTTTACCTTAATAAAAACCTTAGGTAAATATTAAACAATTAAAATAGACATAAGAGTTGGACTGGAACTAATAAAACAGAAACTAAGTGAAGTTATATGTTATACACTTTGAATGTACAAATAAGATAATAATGTAAAAGATGCTTAGAATTGATTTACCACATCATTGTATTTTCACAGCTTTCTTTAATGATAATCTCAATATGTTTTAGCTAACTATGTTTCGTCGTGGTCTTGATTTTTTAACACGTAAATAATTCTATGCATAGACTTCAACTTTTAATGAATTGAAAAAAGACCATTGAAATTAACTCACATTTATCTTTTTAATATATAAATATTATTAATAATTAGTGGTGTTTACAAATATCTTGAGTAAGTCAACTAAATTATGTGGATCATGTTCTTCTTAGTAGGAATTTTAACTATTTTGATTCAACAACTTTGGAATAAGGTTGCAAGACAATAAACAATAATGTAACTAATCTAATAATACTATGACTCTACTCTCATAAATACTTTATGATAATTTATGTTTAATGTTCATTATGTTTTTTTTTAAACAAGGTGGCAGTAGCCACTTATTTTTAATGTTTCATTAGGTTTGATTGATAATTATAGTATATATTTTATATCAATGAGTGGATATCATCAAATGAAATAAGATTTCATCTCTCTCCACATTTTCATCCTGAAAGAATGCTATATATATGTGCATTTGAAGGGAATCAAGGGAGAATCCACCAACAAAATCATATGACAAGAAAAAGGCTTGGGCTAAAAAGGCCAGAAAAATTCATTAATCTGAGTCCACATTTTTGGGGATCTTTTACAAAATCAAAAGAGGTGAATGAAATTTTTAGGTTACACACAAAATGAGGATAAAGGATATAAAATGCCCAGATACCACATGCAAGAACCCAATGAAAAACCTAGGAAAATAATATACCAACAAAAATGATCCATCTTTACGCATTGAAGTTCTACCTGAACGCTGTGCTCATCCTCAACCATGTTGAGGAAATAATTATCTACAAGGTGACCATTAACAAGATGAGAAGGTACTATAATATATTTTTTCTTCAAAAAGAATGACAAACACAAATAACTCGCTCTCGGCCCCCGCTCTCTACAACTAGGTCCCCGCCCATTTTTTATGCTAGCTTCTGCCTCGGCCCCTACTCTACCAGGGTTGCTTGGGAGTGACTGTTCAGATCTATTCCTGGTCCTTGCGGGGAGAGATGATTTAGAACCCCTATCGACAGGGGTTGACCCCTTTTCCTCTGAGATGGTAGTCTCGCCTAATTCCCTAACTGGTATTACGGTGCCCCCTTCAAAGCTTGTGAAGCAGGACAATGTTGTTGCATTGGGGGGATGGAAAATGGCGGTGATGGGATCTGGGTCTCCTAACACCCCTGATATGCCTGAATTCTTGGCTAGAGAATTTAGTCCTGAAATCTCTGTCCCAAATGGAGTTGTGGAGGACATATCCGCTGCCCTACACCTTGCCCTTGTTGGGAGGTTTGTTGCCTTTAGGCCCACCATAGAGATGGTGCGTAGTTGGTGTATGGCCAAGTGGAAAGTTAAAGGATCCCTATCATTTTCTGCTATGAGAGGGGGTCTATTCCTGTTCATATTCAATGCTGAGGCAAATTTTACTAGTGTTTCTACATGGAGCTGTTACTATGGGAAGCACACTCTTCTAATGGCTAAATGGAAGCCTAGATTTAACCTGGAAGTTGAATTGCAAAAAGCTGCTTTGGTGTGGGTCTGCCTTCCACGTCTTCCCCTAGAATTCTGGGATGATAAAGTGTTTAGATAGATAGGGAACTCCTTTGGAAGTTATATGACAGCTGACTCGGTTACTCTGACCAAGTCATGCCTGGTGTTTGCCAGATTTTGTGTTAATGTCATGATGAAAAATCCCCTTCCCAACTTTGTACTGCTTAAGTCCAAGTGGGGGAACTGGAACCAGGCCATTGTTTATGAAAACGCCACACTACATTGCCAGAAATGTGAGAAAAAAGGGCATGTGGTGACTAACTACAAGGACTCTTCCAGGTTAGAGGAACAACCTGTCACATGCCCATCACTTAAGGCTAACAATGCTTAGTCAGCTATGCCTCAGGTGGATACCACGGTTGAACATCCTTCCAGTGGAAGATTCCCCCCTAAGATGGGGGTCTAGAGTTAGAAGGGCCAGTAAAGAACACAAAGACCAAGAAGACTAAGGCCTTAGAAAATGAGCAGATGAAGGAAGGGTCAGTAAGGAACACAAAGGTCAAGAAGGTTGAGGCATTAGAAGAAGGAGAGATTCTTAGGGTGAACACTACAGTTGAGATGAGTACGGCCCCTGAAGATGGAGAAATGGTCATAGTACTAATGGATGTCTCTAACACTCTCATTAACAGTCCTAATGGTCATGAAACTAGCATGGAAAACAAGACTCGAGTGGCTGGAAGTGCTCTGACTGGAAAATTTTGGGGAGGTACTTCTTCCACCTGGAAATGTAGTTTAGTGTTTGGGGAGGAAATAATGAGAACATCCTCCTTGTCACCTTTGACTTCTACCCTCGACTGGTCAAAACCTAAAAGGAAAACCAGGAGAAAGAAGATGGATGAAGGACTAGAGACAAAAAAGAAGGCTGATGCAGGGAGTGAAAACAAATTTAGCCGCTTGACTGTTAAGGCAACCAAAGCTAAGTAAGCAGCAAGGGCCATTGCCAGTGGAAGGCAACTAACCCTGGAATACTCTCAAAAAGGTAAAAGATGAAGTTCCTATCATGGAACATAAGGGGCATGAATAGCCTGCAAAAATAGTTCACACTGAAGAAGTATATTACGGAGCTCCGTGTCGATATGGTTCTCATACAAGAGGTTAAAATGAAGTACAACATTTTTACACCGCTGGTTGATAAAATTTGGTCGGGAGCGGCCTTCCTGTACAGTGAAGCTGATGGGGCTTCAGGTGGTGTTGCTACTCTCTGGAACCCTAGTAAGTTATCTAGAAACATTGTGGCTTTCTCTTATAAATTTCTTGCTGCATTTTTTACTTGGAATAATTCCTCTTGGTATATGTTCAACATTTATGCCCCAAACTCTAGAACGGAATGGGGTAGACTCTGGGGGGAAATCTCTGACCTCATGAATGCTGACCATGACTACCCTATTATGTGTGCTGGGGAATTTAATTCTCCCCTGTTCCCTTCTGAGAAATTGGGAGGGTCCCAAGATTATTCTCATAGTATGCAAGAGTTGGCTGATTTTATGAGGATAAATGATTTGGCTGTTATTGAGTTGCAAGGCACAGGTTTTACTTGGTCTAACAATAGAAAAGGTAGGCACCTTATCCAGGTTAGGCTGGATAGATGGTTGGTTTTTGGTGGGTGGGATATTTCCCCTCTAATTAGCCTCTCGCACCTCCCAAGGACTGTGTCTGATCACTCTCCTTTGATTCTTGACTGGAAGGAGAAGGCGCGTGCTGGACTCTAGCCATTCCGCTACGAGATCATGTGGCATTCTCACCAGGAATTTGAAGACTGTATAAAAAGGTGGTGGAACACACCTATTAGGGGTAAGGCTATGTTCAGAATTGTAGAGAAGCTTAAAATTATCAAAAGGGAGGCCCACGGGTGGAGAAAAACTAAGTTCGGGGATATCTTCCAGTGTAAGAAAGAGATAGAGGAAAAATTTAAAATCCTCCAAAATGAAATGGCCATGGGAAATTCCTCTTGGGAAGCTCATATTGAGGAAGAGAGATGGAGGAAAAAATGGAAAGACAACCTCAAAAAGGAGGAAATATTCTGGAAGCAACGATCTCGCATCCAATGGCTTAGGGAAGGAGACCGCAACTCAGGTTTTTTCCATAGATCTACTTCAATCCATAAAAGAAGAAACACTATTAAATCCCTAGTTGTCAGTGGGGAAGTGATGATTGAGGAAGAAGACATGGGTAATCATGCAGTGGATTTCTTTTGGGACAGTTTTAGAAGACCACTACGGAGGGGGGCTGATCCTAATAGCTCACATCTCCTGGAGGCTATTCCGACTGTTATTTCTAGAGAAGAGAACGATTCACTGCTTTCCAAGGTCTCTGAAGAGGAAGTCAAAACTATGGTTTTCTCCCTGGGGGCATTCAAATCTCCCAGTCTGGATGGATTTCCCCCAGCTTTCTTCCAACATTTCTGGGATGTCATAAAATATGATATTATACATGCTACCCGTGATTTTTTTAGAACTGGCAAAATACTCAAGAATTAACAAAACTTACATTGTTCTAGTCCCTAAAGTTCAAGACCCCAAGGAACTAAGTGATTTCCAGCCTATCAGCCTCTATAATACAATTTATAAAGTCCTTTCAAAAATCATCACAAATAGGATTAAACCTCTCCTGGGAAAAATAATTAATCCCAACCAGAAGGGGTTTGTTGCGGGAAGGCAAATCCTAGATGCGGTTATCACTACCCATGAAATCATTCACTCGATGGATAGAGGAAATAATACTGGTATGACACTAAATCTAGACATTTCTAAGGTGTATGATAAGGTGATTTGGAAATTCCTGTACGGGGTGCTACAAAAGCTTGGCTTTAATGCAAATTTCATTAGAATTGTCAAGGAGGCGGTGGAAACTGTTGAATTTGCGGTGCTTGTAAATGGTTCTCCTTGGGGGTCCTTTAATCTGGAGAGGGGCTTGCACTAAGGTGACCCTCTATCCCCTTAGTTTTTCCTCCTTGTGGCTGAGGTGTTGGCTCGTAACTTTTTGAGACTGGAGGTTTTTGAACACATTGCCAGATTTAAACCAACTTCCACTCTTCCTCTTGAAATCATTCAACAATTTGTGGATGACATGTTTCTATTTGGGAAAGCTTGCATCAGAGAAGCAAGAGAATGGAAAGCTCTACTGAATGCTTATGCAGAGGCTTTGGGTCAGGTGATTAATTATAGTAAAAGTAAAATTTACTTCTTTAATTCTGAACAAAGAACCCAATTGAAAATTATAGAATGTATTGGCTGTAAGGGTGGTATACTTCCTCACACCTATTTACGGCTCCCTCTCACTATGAAGGAAGTCTCCGACCCTTTCTGGAACTCCATACTTGAAAAAATGCAGAAAAATTGGCAGGATGGAAAGGTAAGGTCCTAAGTAATGCGGGGAAGCTCCAACTCCAAGGAATACCTATTTACTTCCTATCTCTTTTCAAAATCAATGACAGAACTGCAAAGAAACAGGAAAAAATCCAAAGGAACTTCCTTTAGTCTGGAACAGAGGAAAAGACTAAAATGAACCTGATTAGAGCTGAGATTCTGGTTTTTGATTGTGTGTATTTTTTAAGCATCAACGTTTCGGATCACACTCCATGATCTGATGATGGATCACGGAGTGTGATCCGAAACGTTGATGCTTAAAAAATACACACAATCAAAAACCAGAAACTCAGCTCTAATTCAATGGATTGTGGAAATCTGATCGATTGAACCTGATTAGCTGGGAAATGGTTTGCCAACCTAAGAAGGTGAGAGGGCTAGGAGTGAGAAAGATAAAAGATCTTAATAAGGCACTAATTACCAAACTTGGGTTGCAACTCTTTAAAGGTAACTCTGGTTGGTGTAAAATTCTGAAGGCCAAATACTACTTAAATGACCAATTCCCCCAGGGATGAAACTACCCCACTGGCTCTAGATTCTGGAATTTCATGGTGAAAGGTAAAGGATCCCTCCTTAGAGGCTTAAAATGGGTGGTGGGGGATGGCAAGCAGATAAGTTTCTGGGAGGACTGGTGGGTGGGAGATAAACCTCTCAGTAGAAACAAACTTAGTCTCTTCAGGGATCATTTGACTTCTCATTTTGGAGACAAAGTTAGTGACTACATTTCTCAGGATAATAAATGGAAGAACCTCACTAATTCTTACCATGGCCAGGAGCATATCCCACCCCACATTCTGGAGCTACATAAACTAATTGCTGAGATTAGGATCCCCATCTCTCAAATTGTTGACAAGGTTGTGTGGTGTCACAACAAATCAGGGGATGTTATGGTCAAATATGCTTACCTTGCTAACATCAAGGTTTTGGCCGATGAGATGAGTTGGGGAAAGGTTTGGCTTCCCCAGCTCATCCCCAAAATAATTTTTTTCTGGTGGACCGCTCTACATGGAAAAATCCTTACATTGGACAACCTTCAGAAATGGGGAGTCCAGCTGGTCAACAAGTGTGTTCTTTGTAAAATGCAGGCTGAGACAATAAACCATATTCTTATTCACTGCCCTTATGCTTCTCAGGTGTGGGGAAAAATAATGAGAAAACTGCAGCTGGAATGGGTCTTTTTGCAGCACTTAGACCAATTCATTGATAACTGGGGTCAAATAGCTGAGCACCCTCTCATCAATATCCTTTAGCACCTATTAGCCCCACATGTCTACTGGAGTCTATGGAAGGAACGAAACAATTGGATTTTTAGAGGAGAAGACATCAATGTTGAAGGAACAGTGTGGCGGACTATGAATCTACTAAAGGAAAACCTAGATACTTGTCACTGGAAAACACCCCCCCTGGTCCCCCCAACGGAGTGGAGTGTATGATAGCTAAGGAATGGGATCTTCCCACCTCCTTCTACGTGATGGACAATTCAAAAATTCTGACAAGACTAAACACTAAATGGTCACCCCCAGAGGAATACATAACCAAGTTAAAATTTGATGGCGCTGCCTCCAATGGTATTGTTGTGGGAGGAGGTATTCTTAGAGATAAAAAAGGTCACCTGATCCTGGCCTAGGTGGTCCACCTAGGGAAGGGGTCTAATAATTTGGCTGAGATGTCTGCCCTCTTATGGGGTCTAAAGGTGGCATCTAATATTTGGATTAAAAGATTAAGCATAGAAGGCGATTCTAAAATTGTAACTAAGCTAGTTAAAGGGAACTATAGTACTGGTTGGATTCTAGCAAATGTGCTACAAGACATCTGTTCGTTGCTCCCTAGGTTCGATGACTTCAACCTTCAGCACATTTAATGTGAAGGTAATGCGGTGGAAGACATGCTGGCAACCATGGGTCTTATGGTGAATGGCTTAAGATGTTGGAGAAACTTAAACTCTCTACCCAAGTATGTCATTCGGCTTGTGGAAAAAGAAAGCAATTAAATGAAGTCTAACAAGGCAGATGGGGATTGGTCGAGAATGACGGTGGGAAAATTCCTGAGGTGCCACGTCATTTCAAAATTTTATAAGAGATACGGGATTTGGTCATATTAATTATTGCCAGCTTGAAAGATGGGCTATCAATACCGTTTTTAGAAAGAGTACGAGCTTTTTCAAATTAAAAGAAGATGTGAAGCATAACATGCACAAGGGAAAGAATGAAATGACTGATGTGATTAATTGCAACATCAAGCTTTTATGGTGATATCATATCTTGATATGCAAAGCTTATTCGCTTATATCGGCCAACCATGTGAATAGTATGGGTAAACTTTGTGAGAAGGCGGACATTAAAACCACCTGGTTTTTTGTCTGGAGACAAAAGTGCTACTTTTTTTAGGTTAATAGCTATGCTCTGGTGAGGGTTGTGCTGAAAAGAGGAAGGAAAGGTGGGATGTTGGTTGAGACCAAGGAGGAAGACTTGCCTAAATACAGCTCGGAGATGGGCGGAGATATGGTGCGGGTGGAACCTGCTAGGATCAAGGATGAATTAATCAAAAATTTGTGCATTCTCAACTACCTTAAGGAGGTGGTTTCTTCACATTCATGAAGGCTATGGGTGACAGTGATGAACTGGTCTCTCTACAGTTGGTAAAAACTTGGGATGAGCGCAAAGTAACAATAAATGGCATAACCTTTGAGATTAATGAGGAGGTTATCACGCAAGCCACGGGTCTCTCCATAGAGGGTAAAAAATGGAAGAAGATCACCAAAAGCCGAGATGACACCCATATGAAAAAATTCTTCAAAAAAATGGAGATTCCTGAATGGTTTAGGGAGGATTCAATAGAATGACTCTGCCCAACCCATGGAATGAAATGTGCCTCATTTTGATGAAGTACACCACTCTAGAAGGCTAATTTAGCACCTGTTACAACTCCCATTTCCCTCTCCTCAACCACTTCAGGTACAACAATTCCATCTCCTTTCCATTTTTTCTGCTCCATTCGATGGAAGCTTCTATTTTGGAAGTCAGAGAAAAAATGAAATCCAGGCAAAATTATTGTATTCTACACCAGGATTTAATGCTATGCCTTTACAATTTCCATTTAGCCCTCTACCCGCCTAGGACTGTTTCTCTCCACAACTTTATGCAGTATCCTGAGAACCCTAATGAGCTTCAAGTGACTCTCTCTAACCCCACGACTTCTTCCAAAACCCCTAGTTCCAAGAAGAATAAGCTGACTTTGGCTGACGGTGACCAAATCACCATTGATTTTGAAGGAGAGGAGGAGGAGAACGACAGTAGACAAAAATCTAATAGAATCGCTACCAAAACCAGATACAAGAAAAAATCTATGAGAAAGAGGTGTACTGAAGAGGATGAAGAGGAGGAAGATTCAGAGGAGGAAGAAGATATCAAGCAGGCCACCAGGGGGAAATCTAAAGTGGGGAAGAAAGTTAAGGTCGAGGAGAAAGAAAGGGAAAAAAAGAAGCAAAGCCCTACTGTGGATGGGTCTGTGAAAAGCCACGACTCTCAAGTCTCTACCAATTTCAGTCTCCCCGCCTTTGACCTTTCGAATAAAAAACTCTTCGAGGAGACAAAAGTGGACTCTCCGCTCCTAACTTCATAGTCCCCTAGCCCTTAGGTGGTTATAAATATTACCCCAGAGGACGCTAAAAAAATAGAGGAGAAAATTCTTGACGCTGTGAGTGACACCCCCATTGTTACTACTGGTCCTCAGGAGTCTGACCCTAAGGTGGAGCTAATGGAAATGAGGGTGGAGATTAAAAATCTTAGGGAAAGCTTTAACAGGATTGCAGACTTTGCTGTGAAAGTCATGCATGCGGCTGCCACTACGCTCCAACTCCTTCATATGGAGAAAACGAACTCGGGAGGTGAGCGAAAGGAAGAAGAATTGTACCAGTTCCTCAGGGACGACTGGCTTAAGCTCCTGTTGAAAGGCGGGGAAGGTAACCTCAAGTATCTTCCTTTTCCTTTGTTTATGGTTAAATTTTTTGTCTGGACTTTTCGGTTGGGCGATATGGGCCTATTAGATCTTCAATTAATCTCTATTTTTTGTAATATGTTGGTTATTAATCTTAATGTAAACTTCACTGTTAGCTACTACCACAAGATGGTTACCAACCTCATGGTGAGGTTGGGGCATGTTAGGACTTTCAGGATGTTTATTACTGTTAATGATAGTTTACTGGTTGATAGTTTATTACTGTTTATTAATAATCTTCTGGTCATTAATGTTAATGCAAACTTTACTGATAATTACTACCACAGGCTGGTTACCAACCTCATGGTGAGGTTGGGGCCTGTTAGGACTTCCAGGCTGGTTACCAGCTCCATGTTGGAGCTGGGGTCTATTTATTTTCTTTCTTGGTTTTTGATTGTTAAAATTGGCATAGGCTGAGGGTGTGCTGTGTGCTGGTTATCAGCACTCCTTGTGCTATTTTTTTTGTTCGGGTCAGCCCCGAGTTTTGGCTTCTTTTTAAAATAAAAAACAAGATGAGAAGGTGACTCAAGCACAAAAATACCCTTGACTCATCTTGCAAAAATATAAAAAATGGATAAGGTAACTAAAACCCTAAGTAGCTAAACATACAATCAAGGGGCCAAAGGGCAACCATGGTGAACAAACCTGAACAGGCCAAAAATCAAAGACTATCATCCATTAATGGTGATGCAATATGAATAATATCTGAAAATAAATGGCATAAATTAAAGGAGGTGAGAACCAGACCCTAGCTCTTTGAGCATGGAAATAATAAAGGGTCATTCGATACTGTCATGGGCCTTTACAAAATTAATTTTGACCAAAGTGACATTTTCTTTAGAGAAATAGGTCCATTCCATTCCTTCACAAACAATAATAATGTTATCTAGGATAAGCCTAGATTTTATGAAGTTATTCTACTTAGGACAAACAATTTATGGAAGAAGATGTGAAAACATGAGGGCAGAGACTTTGGAAATGATTTGCTTTGAGACATTGGCTACAGTAATAGGTTGCCAATTACAAATGTATTTCAAATTTATTTTCTTAGGTATAAATTTTATCTTTCACTTATTAATAGGTTAACCAAGAGAATATAAATAGAAGACTTCTAGACATACTTTATGTAGATTTGAGCCAACATAGTGCCACGAGGCCTTATATAATTTGCATGGAAAACAATCATAGTGAGGCACTTTTTCATCTTCCATCAAGAACCCATCTTCTTTGAGGTCCTTAAGGGTAAGAGTTTGATCGCAAAACACATTTTGACATTCAAAAATATGAAATGGAATGGAAGAGAGACATTGCTTCAAGGCATGATCTTGTTTATAGGAATCTCCTTACATAGTGAACACCCTCTCATTGTGTCTAATAAAATCCTATAGAATATTTTCTAGCTCAAAGAGCACCTTCTATACATTCTTGATACACTTAATTCCAGGTGAGGAGTGATGTGCTCTAAGATCTAGGAAAAAATATTTAGACATACCATTGCCAACTTTGGACTACTTTTGTTTGGGTTTGATTTTTTTTCCTCACATGACATAGCTATTAGAAATTATCTTTTGGTGGAAAAGTTGAGCAACCCAGACCTACGACACATGAGAAAAAAGATTGTCTACTAGAGGTTCTATGATATTATGAAAATCCATGGTGGTCGCCTCATAGAACCGATGATGGTTAATGGCCAGTTGCTTTCCATAAATGCAAAGAAAATGATTCGTGCACTAGATAACATCATCCCACCATGTGTTTTGGATAATGGGTTGAGTGGGTAAACTCTTAATATTTCAAACCCTCTAAATATAGGCCACTGAGGAAGGATTATTCAACAACAAAGTGCTTAAAAAATGGGTTTTGATGGGCTTACATGACCCATATGTTATATAATGCTAAACTTGATGGGGCAGTATTCTGACAAGGCTACCTCAGGGAGAGGTAAAATTGATAATTCTTCATCTTCCCTAAAAGAGAGAAAACATTGTGAAAAGATCAAGAAACAATCAACTTGTTTGAATATTCTATTAGAACTAGCTCAAAAATTACTCCTAGTGTGCCAAACACATTGAGGCCGGTGACAATTAGTATTTGGGGTTAAAAAAGACCCATTTTATTCCATTGCCAAAGATGATATCTTTCTAAAGCATCATTAGGAGCATAAATATTAATGTTACCAAAATAATGATTATCAACTAACATGAGGACCCATGTGAGTTGTTGAGTGGGATCCAACCCATGAGCCACAATAGAAGAATGCCAGTGTAGAAATATGAAGGTGATAACACTACTCCTCAACTAGCTTTGTACTCTAAAAAAAATTAGGCTAGTTGGCCAAATCACAAGGCATGCATTAGCTAGCATAAAAGTTACAATTTTGGTTTCATGAAAGAAAAAAACATCTATACTAGGATATATTTGTTGAGTTTCTACATAGATAGTTCCTCACCAAGTCAATTAGACCTTGTACATTCCACATCGTGAAATTCATGATTCAAAATATTGCATGTCATTCTCATCATTGAGAGAGGAGAGGCTATTCTGCGAGAAATTTGAAGCCAATAGAAAGTTGGGGTAGGATTCTTGTTGAACCACCATGCATTATTCTAGATATTTGTTACCATCTACTTCTTTCCTAGAAGGGCTACAAGATCAGTGTAAAATAAATGATTGAGCGGGAAAACCCGAGGAGGCCTAAGGGTAGTGAACCCATACTAGACGAGAAACACCCTCAATAGCGACATTTTTCCTTGAGATCTAGGGTTTGGGTTGTGACAACTACTAATTTGGCTGCTAAGATTGTCACTATGTAGTATATGAATTAAATTGCTTTTGAGAAGCACATGAAGAGCCCTTTCTATTATGAACACCTATAGTCCATCCATCCTGATTCTTAGAAAACTAAAAAGAGCATAGAGGGGTGGATTCACTGGGCTTTTCAACCCTCAATATGGCCAAATGGAAGTCCTTAATTTTATGCTTAGAATATTGGCACCGACAACATGTATTGGGCATGTTCAGATAGAGCACTTATTGAGAGTAGCATTAACCTCTTTTCCAAATTTCAATAGTCTAGTTGAGGTCTTGAGACAAATGAACCTCCACGCAAACCCTTTTTTGGGGATGGACATGAAAAAAGTGTTTGGGTTCCATGCAAACCACCTTGCCAATGGATTGAGAAATGGTTCACAAAAAAGACTGAAATAGAAAAGGGAGACTAGGGCACTCTATCTAGACTAGGACCTTGAGCTTCTTTTCATCTAAGATAGTGAAGTCTCATGACCATGGTTGAAAAAAAGAAATGATAACTAAACAAACTAGGGCCCATAACAGAGGACACCCTTAACATGGGTAGGATTGGAAATGAAAAACAAAAAGAAACCCTTGGCAATATTTTGGATGCCATCAAGTCATACCCCATGGGGAGCCTAGGATTTGGAAATCTAATGATGCAACATGATTTTAGGTGGAACCCTCCCCACAAATTAATCTATCAAAGTAAATTGTTCAAGCCATTAGTATGCACTATCAAAGTGTTAAACATGCAAAACAACATCAAGAGTTTTAGATGACGTACCTCATGGAATACCTTTCGGACAAACTTGTGAGCTCTTTTTTTTCAGGGGTGCCATTGCTTCTCATTACGAAAGCTCCAACACCAACATCAATTATTGGGCTGAGGCTAGCCAAGGCCATTAAAAAGTTTAGGATTCCATAATAAATGTGGTACGACAAGGGAAAAACTCAATGAACATATAGTACACTGAAGTAAGCAACCAAAACTCTCTGTTTAGAAAATTTATTTAAATCATATTAGATAAATATCACACTTGACAAGGAAAAGAGAACAAGGTGTATAGAAAAACTTTAAGTGGTGTTAAACCAAGTCTTTTTCAGAAAAATATAGGATAATCAATCTAAAATTTGATTAATTTAATATCTAACTAAATGATAAATGGTCAATAAATAATCAAACCTAATAAATAATGATTTGAGATTGATAGCTGAAAAAAGGAGGTATATAAAGATGTTTAGGAAGTACAAGATGTTTCTTATAATGTGATTTAGTCCCATCTCTATGTTCTTTTCCTATGTAGAAAGGCCATTCCTTTTTAAGGTGAAGGATATAAAATCTAGATGATAGGCTTTTTTATCAACTCAAATACAAAATAAAATAATTTAAGAATAATGAAAATTTATTTAAAGGATAATTTTTAAAAAAGAAAATGCAAAGGGTATTCATTATTCTTATATGCATTTATATTCTTATGCAATATGATATATGTGTTATAAGAGCTATATGTATGCGTAGAGTTTCCACTCTACAATTTTCTTAACTACAAGAATCACAATTT
Source organism: Thuja plicata (assembly GCA_018584345.1). Classification (NCBI taxonomy): domain Eukaryota; kingdom Viridiplantae; phylum Streptophyta; class Pinopsida; order Cupressales; family Cupressaceae; genus Thuja; species Thuja plicata. The sequence goes on from MU227927.1 coordinate 584,863, forward strand.
GGTAATTGAACTTATTTTGATGGTTACAATTAAGTTACAATGACATCAGCATCTACGTTTTAAGTGGCTGATTATAGTCTGTTAAGTGGATACCTATGTCAAATGATTCCTTTGACTAAGCTACCATAGCTAAATAGATCAATAATCCACACCACATAGCTACTGAAATTTATATCTTGATAGATGCTACGACACATATCATCTTGAAATTTATATCTTGATGGATGTTATAACACATCACAAATAGTAGTAGTTTGTTTAGCGAAAAATAGTGTTATCTCATTACAGAGAAGGAAAACAATTGGCATATGATTTATTGACTGAATTATTTAAAACAGAAAGTAAAAGGAAATGACCACCTTCTAGATCCACCACCTACCAATTGCCATTATGCTAATGAGTCCCTTATTGAATTTATCCAATTCAAAAAATCAAACCCACATTTTATTGAATTCAAAGCTTAAATTCATCTGAATACAGAAGTGAGATCAGATAAAGTGGTAAAATTCTCTGATGTACTTTGGCCATGTCGGCCTATCATGTACCCACTGGTGATAAATAACCAATAAAGCAAAAGCAAAAACAAAATCTACCGAAATACTCTCAAATGAATTATTCAGCAGACTAATCTATATCAAGAAAATCTAGCAGTGAAGAAACTTTGCACTTTGGACACTTGAGACATTGACCAGACACCATGAAATACATTAAACATGTGTGACAACCAACAAGCTTCATGGCAGACTCAGCTTCTTCTGTATCAATACCATCATTAATTTTGATTCCAGATTTAACAGTTTTTGAGTCTAATAAATTCATCGTAAGATGTAGTCTACCTTCTTCGTCATCATCTTCTTCAATATTGGAGCTGAATTTTGAACTCTCCTGAACTGACACAACTTCAGAGCTTGTTTCAGTTGCTTCTTCTGAACTCAAGTAATAGACTTCTCCAGTCTGCACCACAAGAATCATACAACATTTCAGAACTAGAAGAATATAGTGATAGATCAATAGCCATGAAAGCAAACTCCCATATTGACTGCAGAACATGGATATATTATATAAAACTTAATTTCAACTCTCTTCTTCAACTCTTTATTATTCCATGGTTGATCATGGACTGTTATAGAAAATGTTTATTCAAAAAACCCCACAATCTAATCTAAAATCTACAATGATCAAGATTATGAATTATAGAAATCTAATATCATTGATTACATAAATTTACTGTTATGGAAAATGTTTATTCAAAAAGTCTCGCACAACCTAATCTAAAATTTACAATGATGAAAATTATGAATTATATGAGTTATAGAAATCTAATATTATTCATTGTATAAATTTACTCACCTTCAAATCTAGAAGTTGCTCCCTTGGTGAAGAAAAGCAATGCTCTTGATCCACTTCCATGAGATCAAAATCTATTGATTCAGATCCACATGAAGATGAGGAAGATGATGTATTCCTTGCGCTCCTTCCCTTCAGATTAAGAGCTGTTGGTTTTTCCTGGTTATTGAAATGTCTCAGTATAAGCTTAGAGACCTTTATCTCATCTTCACCCCAACCAAATATCTTCTTGTCAGCACTCTCAACACCTATTTTTCACTGGGATCAGATTCCTTTCAAAATCCTCACACTTAACCTAAAATATCCATATAGAGAAGCCTTGAATTTGTACAATATTTGAAATGAGAGGGTTTGGAGGAAAATTCATTAGGTCAACTATTGGTTCATAAATGTAGCGGAGAGTTGTTGAGTTGTTTTATTCTGGGTCACTTTTCGCATTAACCCGATAACATTAAATGAGAGCAACACAGAGTTAATGGGCTGTTGAATTTGAAGCATGTTAGTAATAGCCATGTTTGTGACATCTCAACGGTACGGCTAAATACACTATTCAATGGTAGGCCAAACTTGATAACAGTCCTTCAAATTTTGAAATCATTTAACAGGCGAAAGATGAAGCTTCTCGTCTTGTTTCATGTGTCTTCCGCTTAGGTATGACTTACGTCTGAGACGGATATCTTTCTTTATTTTCGAAAGATTTGAACGGTCTAGAACATTATAATGATTTTTGTTTAAATCTGTTAGTGTAGATATCGTACATATGCATATTTCAATAATATTGATAGATATTCTTCCTGTGTATTAATTTTATTATGTCAATTAGATAGATGTTTTTAGATAATTAATTGATATATAATTTTAATAAATATTTTATTTCATATTTCAAATTTATAATTATTTAAAATATAATATAGAGTACAATATAGACACAAAATACAATTATAAACATTTGTTTAAAGAAGAGTAAGAGGATGATGATATGAAAGTCGATCATTTGATTTGTCTCTTACATCAATTGGGTATAATGTTTATGTTGATGGATACCAATTATATTTTCATCTTTATTAGTACTATCTTGTTTATCTTCAACAACATGAATGTGAAAAACAGCAAGGCCCAACAAAGATAAGTTATGAAAATTTAACGAGCAAATATTTCTACCAATAAAAAAGTGTTGAAGAAGTTACATGGTGGATAGGAGGCCACAACTGTCCTTGCTAAACATGATGTCTTCCTACAAGAGACATACATGCCTAATAATAAGCATTTTAATTACTAGTTGCACCCTCGTTGACACCCACATGTTGATTGACCTCTGCTAGAAGTGGGGAATAGAGAAACCTTGGCAAAAACACATAGGAGATTAGGTCAATGATCTAGCAAGATTTGGATGTGAGCGTGTCCATGCACAACAATATTGACTTGTACTCAAATTTATATAAGCACACTAGAGAAAATCATGGTTCTTAATATAAAATGAAAAATAATGTTAAAAAGAATATCTAAAGAAATTGAAAGTTTTTTATGATTCCAAATATTGAAGATAATCTCATGTTGAAAGTTGAAGTTTAGTGAAATGGGGTCTTAGACTAGGGGCATACACTAAGATCTCGATTTCCAAATCTCTATCATTCATTGGAGGAAATAACCACCAAGATTCAATCTTAAAGGAGAGTTGAATATTGTATTTGATAATTTTCTCTTTTTGATTCAATTCAATTTGATGTGAATATGTAGTGACTAGGTATGAGGATGTAAAATTGATGATTTCCTGCTAAAACAAATAGAACCTGAACTAAAAGAATCATGAAAAATGAATCTAGAAATGAGATGCAAAGGGGAACCCAATACCATAAATAATATAGAGTTGAAAGTGTGATGTAGTGAAATGGGGTCTTAGACTAGGGGCATACACTAAGATCTCGATTTCCAAATCTCTATCATTCATTGGAGGAAATAACCACCAAGATTCAATCTTAAAGGAGAGTTGAATATTGTATTTGATAAT
>MU227927.1:607083-668585 GCA_018584345.1 Thuja plicata
AACCTTAGGAAATATTGAAATAATTGAATAATTGAATTAATTACAATTTGATCAAGGAAATTGATTTGAATTGAAAATGTTCCAAAGCATTGATTCAAGAAATTTGATAAAATGATAAATGGGGCCCGAAGTCTAGGCGACCATTTTAGGGTGCATACACAGCTTAACATACCTCAGTGTCTTTGGGGTTTCTATAGGCTCATCCAAACATACCTGAATTTCATTCTCAATCTCAAGATCCTGTTAATTTTTCAATTTTATGCAGATTCTCTGGGATCTAAATCTAAAACCTATCATCAATTTTAACATTAGAAATTTCAACAATTTTTCTCAATCTCAGATTAAAACATTTATAAGCCTTACTTTTAGTAGAATAACCAAGGAGAATTCTTTCATCAGTTCTAGCATCAAACTTTCCAATTTGACCATCTCTTTTGATATAACACTTGCTACCAAATATTCTGAAGTATTTTACAGTAGGAGGATGACCAAACAAGAGTTCATAGGTTGTTTAACTAGTACCTCCTCTGATATGAATTTTGTTCAAAGTGTAGATAGTAGTATTTACTAATTCTCTACAATGCATATGAGATGTACATTACCTTCAAGAAACATTGTTTTGGCGGTATCCAGTATGGTTATATTTCTTCTCTCTATTATCTCATTTTGTTGTAGTATCCTCAGAGAAGAAGTATGTCTGTATATCCCATGTTCTTTGTAGTAAGCATTGAAAAAATATAATGTAAACTCTCCACCTCTGTCTAACCTCAAACATTTTATATTCAGACCTAATTCATTCTCAACTTTTTCTTTTTAAATCTTGAACTTATCAAATGCTTCACACTTTTCTCTAAGAAACACAACCCACATCATCCTATAATAGTCATCAAAAAAATGTATAAAGAACCTTTCTCCGTAGTAGGATCTAGTCCTTGTAGGACCTCAAAGATCTGTATGTACTAGATCCAACGTTCCTTTTGTTGAAAAGGATTTTCTCTAAAAGCTTCTCTTACTATGTTTTCCCATCACACATTCTCTACACATAGTGTTGGTAGGCTTCACAATTTTTGGCAAATCTATGACTGCAATATTGGTCCTCGCCATCACAATATTACCAAAGTTTGTATGACAGAACCTTCTATGCCATAACCAACTTTCATCTATCTTCTTAATAAAGAAACATGCCTTTGTAGTATTCAACTAAAACACATTAGCTCTTGTCTTTGTGCCAGATGCAATCAAATCTTCTATCTGAATTTTGATAGTACATTTCCCATCCTTGAACTGCAAGTGATATCCCTTGTCTACAAGTTTTCCAACACTAAGAAGGTTGTTCTTAAGTCATCCATCAACAAGTAAGACATCATCAGTGTTATTTTTTCCATCAAGAGAGATTGATGATATTCCAATAATGAACTTAGGAGTGTTATCACCAAATCTGACTACACCACCATTATATTTATACAGCTGAACAAAATTATCTTTATCACCAGTCATATGATGTGAACAACCACTATCAATGATTCATTATGATTTCTTTTCAACATGTGAGACTAGGTCTTTTTATTCATGAATAAGTTCACCATCTTTAATAGCAATAAATCCAAAATATTCTCATCATTCACATAATCATCATTAGGGGTGTGTGCACCAAGTTGTGGCCCAAACAAGCGAACACATGTTTTCAAAAAATTCAGATTTCACATAACTTGATCAGGTTATTGAAATTTCAAAATTGTGCTAGGCTTGGTAACCAAGCCTAGACAATATTATTAAAAAATTCTATCTTTCTAATAACCCGATTGGGTTATTGATATTTCTAAAAACCCAATCAGTTTATTAGAAATATATTATATTTTCTAATGCCCGTTGCTTAGGCCATTTCTAACACCTAAACTATAGAGAAACATAGTGGAGGAGGGAAAAAACATATTAGAACCCAATCGTGCTTTGAAGAAAACAACGTTTCTTCAACAAATTGCACATTTTCAAGCAATGGTGCCCCGTAACAAAGGTAAGTTTAATTGTTTTTGTTGTTTTTTTTTGCATTTGTAATCAAATTAGGTTATCTTATTGATTTTTTGTTTTCTTTTATTAATTTCGTATCAGATTCATCTAACAACCCAAGAAGAGGAAAAAGAAATGAAAGAGCACCCCCACAAACTCTCCTCAAAATTATCCTCATCTGCCACCATCGCCACCTGTAAACCCTAATCAAAATTCTCCTTGTCCACAACCACCACCACCCATACACCCTCCACATGTTCCATTAGATCATGTAAATGCAACACAAGAGGACCTCGTGCAATGCCTTAACCAAAATAGTGCACAAATTAATATATTAGTGAATAGGTTGAAGGCTTCCTGTCTTCAGCATCACTCTACCCTCGCCACTACATTAGGAAAAATTTCCAATAGTGCAAATGAATTGTCTCAAGAGGTGACAAAATGTGGTTCATGGAGGGATAGGTGTCATACATATTATGCTGATGGTTTATCATATGAGGATGTGAAAAGAAAAGGCATACAAAAATGTGACATATGTGTCCTTTTACCAATCCTAATACTAGTAATTCCCTAGAAGATAATACAAAATGGTTTCCTATACATTGGTGTGCTCATAGGGGGATGAAATCAGCTTTTTGAGATAAGTGGTACATGAAATTTGACCAACCATGTTGTAATAATAATGAGGTGCCTTTATATTTTTTGAGGAAGCTATAATGTGAGATTATCCTCGGCGAGAAGCTGAATTACTTTGACTTTCATGAGTTCCAAGGCAGAGGGAGAAGCTCTGCATAGGATAGAGCTGGGGCACATAGGATTAACCGACCATAAGAGAGGAGGTGCACTGCGAGAAAACCCCTCATTCATGTTGTGGTCCCAGTAGTGGTGAAGGAGTATATGGATATGCAGAATCTTCATGTAGCCACATCATTGATTGATGTCATTATCCAGCATGGCACTCAGTTAGTTGGAGAGGATGGATCAGTGCCTGTGCCACCTCCATATTCATCAGATGTTCCATTAGGATCATCTCATCCTACACTAGCTCCATCTTTATCAGATGCACCATTAGGATCATCTCATCCTATGCTAGCTCCATTATCATCATCTATAGTTCTAGAGTCAGCCCATGCCATTGAGCATATCTACATCAATTGTAATGGTATATGTGATGGGATAGATAGTCAGGTGAGTGTGGATGGTTCAACATCCCATTAATGTATAAATTGTAGGAGAAGATGGCAGGCATCCACTACTGAGGATATGGCCCTCGTAGATGATCTGTTGTCAATGGTGTATGGTACAGAGCTGACACGGGTTTCTTTAAATTTGTGTTTTGACATGTTATTTTAATTAATTACCTAAATATGTTAAAAGTAAATATATTTTTTTGTATAGAAGAATCTAAATTGATACATGAATAATATGCATTGCAGGGTGTAGCTAGTGGTATGAGCACACCAAGGAGTGCTTGTTCTAGTAGATGTGGATGGGTAGCTCAAACACCTAAGGTAATGTTTTATAAATATTCATAAAATAGAATAGTATGTATTTTTCAAAATATCATATCTTAATCATTTGTATGGTGGTAACTTAGTGTGGTCAAAGAATTAGTGTATGTTTGTTCGTTATTTCTTTATGGTCAAAGAATTTGTTCTAATGTAATTCAACCCAAGGAATTCATAAAAGGATGGTACTCCCTCGAGGAATTAGGTTGAACGCAAAGGCTTCAACAGAGATCCCTATCTTTTGGACAAGTTCACTTCCTTGTCCAACCATCATGACTCAAACTAATTTTAACTCTCGCCCTCCATCCTTGGACTCAATTCAAGCAATGCTGAACTCATACATAGACTCATACCCCAACCAATCACTTATTGGATTTTGAGTCAACCTTGAACGTCATCTAGAACATCCAACCATCATTCTTTTACTCTTATTTCTTGTTCAAAATCATGAATACAATCTCTGATTGGTCACTGATTGTGAATGTCCTCAATCCTTCAATACACCTCCATGGCCTTCTAAAGACTCCTAACATATAAATTCTAAGACACCCCAAGAACCCCTCAGCTTATCACAAGGTCCTTATCCTATCACTCAAAGCACATTCACTTGCTAGTTCAGTAAATTCTACTCTCTGGCATTTCACTGTCATACTAGGATAGTCCCCATATACTAGTCTATATCTTCACCATAAACAAGAACCCGTCTACACCCTAGGTTCGTAAGAACCCCAAATATTTTCATCACTCCCCATACCACCTACTCTAAACCTAAAAGGACTCCAAATCCCCCCATGCTAAGGGTAAACACACTTAAAATACTCACTGCCAGGCTACAACAGTCCTATTACCTGCTACAAAATTGGTCCTAACCTCTGACCTCCACAAATACAATCTATAGCATCCTTCTCTAACTGTGACTACAAAATTTTTAAAGAATAGACTTGTGTGTGAAAGAAGAGAAAAATTTTATATTGTAATAATGTTTCATAAATTTTTTTTATAAACTTGTGATAATAGAGTTGTGGAGCATAAGCATTTGTGGAATTCAAGTGAATCATAATCTTCATTGTAAACTATTGCTTATATATTTAATTGGTGTTTTATAGGGCTTGTCAGGGGCTCAAATTTCTAAGATTGATGATGTCACCCTTTGTGCCATTGACTTTGGCTTACAAATCTATGTGGTATCATATTTTGTACACCTCTTGTTTATAGTTTTAATTGAACCCATGCAGTATCATATTATTTCTCTTATGTTAATTTTGTTTTTGTTAGCCTACCCCACCAAGATCAAGGTCATTAGGAAAGAGGAAGAAATCATTAGGGACATTGAAACCAAAAAGGTAATTAAGTCCAATTTAAGTATATTTGTTGAAATGTATTATGAACATTTCAATGTAGTCTATATTGATGAATGCTTTTGACTTGTTTATTTTATACATGTAGAATCAATTGGGTTTTACTAAACTAATGAATTACCTAGACACTATTGATGTTCAGGAGAGGGAGGAGGTAACATGTTTTCATATTTACTTTCAATTGCATTCTTGTTTGTTCAAAATATTGTAGAAATCATGTTCCTCTATTAGTATGTCATTTGCTATGAATTTTCATACAGGAATCGGTCATAGCTTCCTCAGATGAGGCGAACCCTTCTCCACTTCCTAGGGATCCCTTTCCTAGCACAAGAGATCCAGCTGCAGTATGCCTTTTCTTCTTAGTCCATGCATTTTTTATTTTTTATTATTTCTTGTTTATAACATGTATTTTGTATTTTTTTATTGGACCCTTCACCACTGCCCATCCTTCCTCTACCTTGTCATTTTTATAGGATTCCCTCTCACCCACAATGGAGCCCATTTTGTTAATCATTGAGCCCAAGCATAAGAGATCCAGCTGAGGCTTTGGTATGCATTTTTATTATCTAGTGTATACATTATTTGCATCATCTAGTATTTTTCGACTATAACATCTTTTCTATTTTACCATACAAGAAAAGATCCAAACTGGTTCATTAGTGGTTTTGGCCCCCTCCAGCACAAGATTTCCAACTCATGTTGTGTTATGCATTTTATTTTTAGTCCATGCATTTTTTATTTTTTAGTATTTCTTGTTTATAAAATGTATTTTGTATTATTTATTTTTCCTATTATAGGACCCTTCACCACTGCCCGTCCTTCCTCTACCTCACCATTTTTCTAGGAGTCCCTCTCACCCACAACGGAGCCCATTTCATTTATCATTCATCCCAAGAATAGGAGAAAGAGATGAGGTAATCAATAATTCAATTGTTAACAAATTGCAGCCCAATATTTATTTATTTTGATATTATTTTGAGATAAGATATATGGCTTAGCATTTGAATTGTTCTTTTGCAGAGACTTAGTGACCCAAGTGCTACTATGAAGAAGCTCAATTTTGATGATCCACCATAGTCATAGATATATTGATACATTGTATAGATCTATTTGTGGTCATTGATTGACCAAAATTTGTATGTGTGTGTGTGTGTGTGTGACATTTGTATATTGTATATATCGACCTGGACATAGTTGATGTCACTTTTTTGTAACTCTATTATGGATTTGGCATGTACACCATGTATTAATATGTACGTTATTATTGTTCATTTTGTTATATATGAAACTTCAAATTTGATCCTGGAATTTGTTGGTTGGATGTTTATGCCTTAAGTGTATTCTTGTCTCACATGACTTGCATATATGCATGTGTGTTTCTATAAATTAATGTACTTGTGTATGTACTTCATGTATATTCATGTATATGATTCATAACCTAAATTGATGTGTACATCCTACGTGAATGACGTAAGTGACCTCATTTCTATGCTTCATATAATATATGTACTACATGTTTGATCTAGGACGTAAGCAATTTTATTGTTCAAGTGAATTAATGCTTGATGTGCTACATTGTATTTAGGTGTATCTTTCATGATCTATATGTATGCACTCCATGACTTAAGTGAATTAATGTTTGTTGTTGTAATTTTTTGTGACTAAAATACAGAGTATGAGAGTTTGGTTTTTGTTCTTGGACAGTGGATGTAGGGATGTTTTATGCAATTTTGATCCCCTTAAGTAACTTCAAACATATAATTTCCTTGGGTACACCTACGAAGTTATAGGGGTCTTTGGTGCAAGTCACCCAAGCAACACCATTCATGGATAGGAGTCTTCATGGGTTCATCTTCACATATTTGTAATCATAGTTAGATCCTAGAGATCAACCATTCATTTTGATTAGATTGGTCTCATTATAAATTCAATCCATCTAAGGTGTCTTTATAAACCTAATGTTGTTTAGACTCATGACCTATGATAGGATAAGTAGGTTTGATGTTTTTGGTCTAATAAAGGTCCTACTATAGGATCTAAGGGTCTTCCAAGTCCTTTCAATAGGTCTAGAGGTCCTAATAGAAACATTTTGCATCATTGTCAAAAGTTGCACAAATGTTGTCGACCAACTTTTTCATTATTGTTGTTTCAAACCATTTATCGTGGGATCAAACCATCAGCTCCATTAGCTCCAATTGTCTGGGTAAACACTAGGGGAGACCTTTTTCTCTTGCGAAGCATCAAGAACATTCGGGCGCAAGTCAGACCCAAGTGTTCTGAAGGTGCACTAAGCCAAATTGTCAACAATTTTTGGAGAGCCATACCTAGGACCTCGTGAGAGATATCAAAGATTCATGAAGTGCACAAGGACCTTCTTGGGAAGGCCTACAAGAACATGCCTCAATTCTGGGATATTCCACTCACATTCCATTTGGCGACCCAATCTCGGTTGGTTCAAAAAGTTGCATTGTTGCTCAGTTGAAAGTTACTCAATGGTGCATCTTTCAAATAGTTCATCATGGGAGAAAACCATAAGCAACATCAGCTCTAGTTGGCTGATTAAATGCTAGGGGAGACCTTTTTTCTCTTGAAAAACATCAAGAATGTTCCGGCGCAAGTCAGACCCAAGTTTTCCCAAGGTGCACTAAGCCAAATTGGGCAGCATGTTTTAGAGAGCCATACCTTGGACCTCATGAGAGATATTAGAGATCTATGAAGTGAAAAAGGACCATCTTGGAAAGGCTTACAAGCATGTGGCTCAGTTCTGGGAGATTCCACTTTGATTCCATTTGGCGACCCAATCTTTGTTGGTGCAAAAAGTTGCATTATTTCTCAGTTAAAAGTTTCTCAATGGTGCATCTTTCAAACCATTCATCGTGCGACCAAACCGTCAGCTCCATCAGCTCTAGTTGGCTGGATTAAAACTAGGGGAGACCTTTTTTCACTTACGAAGCATCAAGAAAATTCACGTGCAAGTCACACCCAAGTGTTCCCAAGGTGCACTAAGCCAAAATGGGTAGTGATTTTTGGAGAACCATATCTTAGACCTCGTGATAAATATCAGAGATCTGTGAAGTTCACAAGGACTATCTTGGGAAGGCCTACAAGAACATGGCTTAGTTTTGGGAGATTACACTCAGATTCCATTTGGTGACCCGATCTCGGTTGGTGCAAAAAGTTGCATTGTTGCTCAGTTGAAAGTTGGTCAATGGTGCATCTTTCAAACTGTTCATTGTGGGACTAAACCATTAGCTCTATCAGCTCTAGTTGGCAAGGTAAATGATAGGGGAGACCATTTTTTTCTTATGAAGCATCAATAAAATTCTGACGCAAGTCAAACCGAAGTGTTCCCAAGGTGCACTAAGCCAAATTGGGCAACAATTGTTGGAGAGCCATATCTCAGACCTCGTGAAAGATATCAAAGATATGTGAAGTGCACAAGGACCATCTTAGGAAGGCCTACAAGCATGTGGCTCAGTTCTAGGGGATTCCACTCGAATTCCATTTGGAGACCCAATCTCAGTTGGTGAAAAAATTTGCATTGTTTCTCTATTGAAAGTGTCTCAATGGTGCATCTTTCAAACCATTCATCATGGGACCAAACCTCCAACTCCATCAGCTCCAGTTGGTCGGGTAAACACTAGGGGAGTGATGAAAGTGTCAAGGGTATGTTGATCCAATCACTGAATCCTTTATCTCTCTAAGAAGAGTAGTAACCCCTGACTCTCACACCCTTACAAATTGATGTAAAACACAACCACAATACCCCTTATGAACCTATGGATGATAGACAACTTAGACGAGTTCATCTTAAATGGATTCACTAGGATTCAAGCCACTAGACTTAGTGCAAAAGATGGCTACAAGGCTTAAAATTCCACACAAAGTTTAATGGGGGCCTTAGATACCATAGAGGCATCAAAATAGACTAGATCCATGCACACAATCAAGTTGGTTGAGACCTTTCAGTGCATTTGTTAAACTGTCCACTCGATTGCTAGTAGCCCTATCCAGGCAATATAGTCAACTTAATTTTGGAGAGTTCCAAAAGAATTAGGGATTGAATAGAATATTATAATACACTTTACATAAATACATCTAAAATAGGAGCACCAAGGATTAATGATTCATTACATAGGCTAGGTTCGGGATTTTCATAATGTGCTAGAGGGCTAATTAGGCCTCCATCAAAGAAAGATAAGATAGAAAATGGAAGTGTTTCCTTCTAAAACCAATTGCGTCACTTGGGTATCCACAAGACAATCTGAAATCCATAATTAGGGCCTTGGTGCTTGGTTCACTAGGAGTTATACACTACTGTGTATTTTCATAAATGGTGCATACATAGAGATATACACCTAGGGCTCAATCATATGGCCATCTCCCTGCATAAAAATGAAAACTACTTGCAAAATCATTGAAATCATATTACAAAGAAGCTTTCCACCAAATTTTATGCAATTACCATGGTGGAAACACTTCCAAATTGAAAAACAAAGTGAAACCCTTAGAAATGGACAAAAACTAGAGTTGCAGAGATAAAAAAAACCATGATAACAGGAGTTATAAGTAAGAGCTCTTCACCAAAAAGGTTTCATTCGAAGGCTAAGACATAGGGGAATTTGATCCAATCAGTATTTTTCATATTTGAATCCTTACATGTCTATACAATCCAAAAATAACAGGAAAAATGTAGGAAAATTGTTATTTTTATTGATTCAAGAGTCAAATTTACATCATCTGGTATTCCACCCACTTGTAAGGGCTATTAAGACCATACCCATTGGTTTTACAATAGTATTTTGAACCTCTTAGCCATTTGGGAAGAATTACAAACAACTTTTTGAAAAGTTGCTAATATTAAGCAAAGCTGCAATTTTGCAACTAATGAGCAACATGACTTGTATGAAAACTTAAGTCCCTAAAAGGAACCTATGTTATTAGTAAAATATCCTAAGATACTAACCTATCGTATAAAAAAAAACTTATTTGATCCCATGACCATAGTGTACCAAGTGTCTTATAAATTCCCAATCTCGAAACTAGGTCTCACAATTGGATCTCAATGATAAACTAACTCTAAAGCCTTGAACTACAAGATGTCTTGGGTCCCTTAGGGCCAAGAGTGCATTGAGAACATCAAGGTTGAATGAGATGAGACTTCATGTGTTAGGATGTGCTCTTGCACCATACTCCCCATGTGAATTAGAGCTTAAGTTCTTACTTGAGTTGAGGAGATCCAAGGTTGAACCATGTGCTTCTATCTGATCCACTATCATCCAAGTGGCATCTATATGAAGTAGTCCCTTCCACTTTACCAAATACTACATATAGGTGTGATTTCTAGGCTTCTTCCATTTCTTGGTTGCAAGGATCTTGTCTAATTGAACCAATAGACTTGGTGGAAGAGTTGTAACATAGGTGTCAACCAAAGATTCATCAGCATTGTCATGTATCTCATAGGTACCTACATCACCTTTAACAAGAGTAAGGTCTACAATATTAAAGATAAGAGAAATAAAAAGTGTAGGGGGAAGAGAGATCTCATATGCATTTTCACCCATTTTGTGTAGGACTGTACATGGTCCTATTTTCTTCATATGAATCTTGGTATGTCTTCCCTTAGGAATTCTTTGTGGTATGAGATAAGCCCATACTTTATCCCCTATTTGAAAATGAACTTCCCTTCTCCTTTTCTCTGCATTTGTCTTGTACTTTAGAGTGGTGTGTTCTAGTTTTTATTTCACTTCCTTATGCACTTGTGAAATGAATTGAGCATACTCTTCTCCTTGGGAAATGACTTTGAAATCAGAAGGTAGATTAGAAAGGTACAATGGTCCCTTAGGATGCACTCCATTAACTATTTGGAAAGGATTCTTGCCAATAGATCTATTAATGGAGTCATTAAATGCAAATTATGCTCGGGGCAAGATGACATCCCAACCTTGTGAGTGCTTCTTCATAAGACATCTTAATAGATTTCCCAAGAATCTATTTACTAATTTTGTTTTCCCATCTATTTGGGGATGATATGTTGAACTATATGTCAAATTTGTACCCAATTTCTTGTGGATTGTCCTCCAAAAGTTTCCTTGGAACTTAACATCTTGTCTGAAACTATAGTCTTTGGAAGTACATGAAGTCTGACCACTTCTTTGAAAAAGTGTTGTGAAATGTTTGAAGCATCATTAGTGCTCTTGCAAGGGACAAAATGTGCCATCTTACTAAATCTTTCCACAATGACAAAAATACTGCCAAATCCCTGCTTGGTTCTTGGCAAACCCATGACAAAGTCCATTGATATTGACTCCCATGGTCTCGAAGGTATTGGCAAAGGTTGATATAGTCCTTGGTTTATAGTGACACCCTTAGCTTGTTGGCAAATTGTACAAGACTGAACAAACTTCTTAATATCATGAATCATCTTGGGCCAATGGTAACTTCTTTTCACTAACTCTATGGTCTTGTCTATACCAAAATTACCACTCATACCTCCATAGTGTTTCTCCTTTATTATATTAGTCCTCATAGAACATTTTGGAATGCAAAGTTGGGCACCTTTAAACAAAAGTCCATCTTGGATCAAATATTCTGTAAAATTAGTATGATATCTATCAGAGAGAGTAGAACAAACCTTGTAGGCTTCACTAAAATCTGAATCATCTGCATAGAAGTGTTTAAAGGAGTAAATTACCATGCTTGAAAACTAAATTTCTTCTACCAAACCCACTCTCCTACTAAGGACATATGCAACTTTTTTTTCTTTTCCTTTCTTGTGATTTATTGTTAAGGTATAGGACTATAATTGCTCCATCCATTTGATGTGTTTCAGACTAAGCTTCTCTTGTGAATTCAGAAAACTTAGAGCATAGTGGTCAGTGTAGACAATAAATTCCTTAGGGAGGAGGTAGTGCCTCCATTTCTTGAGAGCTTGCACTACTGCATATAACTCAAGATCATTTGTAGAATACCTCTTCTTAGCATCATTTAAATTTTCAGAGAAGAAGGTTGTAGCTTTCCCTTCTTGACTCAAAACAACACCAATTGCTAAGTTACTTGCATCTGTTTCCATAGTAAAGACATTCTTAAAATTAGGTAAAGTTGGGATAGAAATTGTGCTACCCTATTTTTCAAGTATTGAAAAGCATCATCAACATCCTTTGTCCAAAAAAAATTTGTTTTCCTACCTCCTTTAATTATATCGAACATTGAGACACACACATGACTAAAGCTCTTAATAAACTTTTTATAGAATGTAGCAAGACCATGAAAACTTTTCACATTACCTTGGGTCTTTGGAGGTGTCCAATTCACAATTTCTTCTACTTTACTTGGATCCATTTTCAAAGTTCCTTTGGATATGACAAATCCCAAGAAGGTGAGTTCCTTTTGCATGAATGTGCACTTCTCCAAATTGATTATCAACTTTTGATCATGAATTCTTCTCAACACCTTCTCCAAATGGTTTAAATGTTCTTCCCTGCTGCTACTAAAAATCAAAATGTCATCAAGATAAATAACAACAAATTTGCAAATAAAATTAGAGAATATCTCATTCACGAGTCTCCTGAATGTACTTGGGGAATTTCCTAGCCCAAATGGCATTACAAGTCATTCATATAAGCCTTGAGTGGTCTTAAATCAAGTCTTCCACTCATCTCTTGGCCTTATTCTGATTTGATGATAACTAGATTTGAGATCTAGTTTTGATAAATAACAAGCATTGCCAAGTTGGTCTAATAAGTCCTCTATCCTTGGGATAGGAAATCTATATCTGATTGTGATCTTGTTTATGGATCTAATATCTATGCAAAGCCTCCATTTCCCATCCTTTTTAGGTGCTAGGACTGAAGGAACAACATGTGGGATCAAACTCTTTTGTATCAATCGCTTTTCTAACATCTCCTTGATTTTTCTTGAGATCTTAGCATTCTGATCAGGGGTTAACTTGTAGGGTGCCTTATTAGGTAGTGAAGCACCAAGAATGAGGTCTATTTGGTGAGTAATATCTCTCAAGGGTGGGAGGGTAGAGGGAAATTCATTAGTGGTTACATCACTTTATTTATCCAGTAGTCCTTTGACTTCACTTGGTATAGTTTCTATCTTTTTAGAGACTTCATTGTTTTTGGGTTTCAAACCAAACACATACCCTTCACTATTTGATTCCCTCAATTTTATTTCCATTTCCTTTCTACCAATGACTACAATAATAGAATCTTTATTGGGTTTTTGATTGGATAATGGTTTCATAGTATAGGTGACTCCTTCCTTCACAATGGTGTAAGTATTTTTTCTGCAGTTATGTGTGGCATCCACATCATACTACCAAGGCCTTCCTAACAAGAGGTGGAAAGAATCCATACCAATGACATCACACATGAATTTTTCTTTATATTCACCTATGGATAAATCTATTAATTCTTGTTCAGTTACTAAAGTTTGTTACCCTTTGGTGAGCCAAGATACATGATAGGGACAAGGATGGGGAACTTTATTCAAATTTAACTTTTGTATCATTTCCTTAGAAACCATGTTTTTAGTTGAACCAAAATCTATAAGAAAGTTACATACCTTTCCTTGGCATTTTATCTTTTTCTTGAACAAATTATTTCTTTGTGATGGCTCCACGATCTGTGGTACTTGTATAAATTTTTGTCTCATCATCAGACTTATACCTTCTTCTGGATCTAGATCTCTTGGATTTGGATTGTCACCTTGTGTTTCTTCATGGATTAGTTGTGCTCTCCTTTCTCCCTGATTATTGTGCCCTTTCTCAAGACATCTTCCAGCATGGTGTCTAAGTTGATTGCAGTGGTAACATCTCAAGGGACCATTCCCTCTTCCTCTGCCAAAGGGTCTCCTACCTCTGAAATTTCCTCTTGCATTGGTCTCATTCCTCTCTGATTGGTTTTTATCAAAGGATTTGCTGTTGTTACTAGACTGTCCGCTACTCCAAGAATTACCTCTACCTTTGAAGTTTTTCTTGAAGTTAATATTGCTTCCTCCACACTATTTTCTTGGTCTTGTTTTCTCTTGAACTTCTCCTCTACCTTCAATGCTAATTGAAAGCATTGTTGTACTATTGTAGGATTGGTTAGACTCAATTCATCTTGAATGGAGATCTTCAAACCTTGCATGTATCTTGCAAGTTTTACACATTCTGGCTCTATCATCTTGGTCTTCATGACAATCCTTTGAAATTATTTGGTATATGATGATACATTCATCTCTTTTTGTCTCAAACTCATCCTCCTTTTAAGGAGTTGGACTTCAGTGCATTTGTTAAATTGTCCAGTCAAATGCTAGTAGCCCTGTCCAGGCATTACAGTCAAGTTAATTTTGGATAGTTCCAAAAGACTTAGGGATTGAATAGAAGATTAAAATACCCTTTACAGAAATACATCTAAACCAGGAGCACCAAGGATTTATTATTCATTACATAGGCTAGGTTCAAGATTTTCATACTGGGCTAGAGGGCTAATTAGGCCTTCATTGAAGAAGGAAGTGCAAGAAAATGGAATTTTTTCCTTTTGAAACCAATTTGGGAACTTAGGTATCCACAAGACAACCTCAAATCCACAATTAGGGCCCTTGGTGCTTGGTTCACTAGGAGTTATACACTACTGTGTATTTTTAGAAATGGTGCATACATGGAGATATACACCTAGGGATCGATCATACAGCCATCTCCCTGCATCAACATGAAAACTACTTATAGAATCATTGAAAGCATATTACAAAGAAGCTTTCCACCAGAGGTTATGCAATTCCCATGGTGGAAATGCTTCCAATTTGAAAACAAAGTGAAACCCTTAAAAATAGACAAAAACCAGAGTTGCAAAAATAAATATCATGATAACGGGAGTTATAGGTAAGATCTATTTACCAAACCAGTTGCATTCGAAGGATAAGACATAGGGAGATCTGATCCAATCAGTCTTTTTTTTATTTGAATATGTACATGTCCATACAATCCAAAAATATTATGAAAAATTCAAGAAAATGGTTATTTTTATTGTTTCAAGAGTTAAATTTACATCATCTGGTCTTCCACCCACCTGTAAGGGCTATGAAGACCATCCCCAATGGTTTTAAAATATTTTTTTGAACCTCTTATCCATTGGGGAAGAATTAAAAACAAATTTTTGAAAAGTTTCTAATATTAAGAAAAGTTACAATTAAGCAACTTTTGCAATTTTGCAAATAATGAGCAACATGACTCGTATAAAAAATTAAGTCCCTAAAAGGAATCTATATTATTATAAAACCATCCTAAGATACTAACCTATCCTAGAAACAAACACTTATTTTATCCCATGACCATAGTGTACTAGGTGGCTTATAAATTCCCAATCTTGGATCTAGGTCTCACAATTGGATCTCAAAGATAGACTAACTCTAAAGCCTTGAAATACAAGATGTCTTGGGTCCCTTTAGGCCAAGAGTGCACTAAGAATTTCAAGGTTGAAGGATATGATACTTCATGTGTTAGGAGGTTCTCCTGCACCAGGGAGACCTTTTTTCACTTGTGAAGCATCAAGAACGTTCCGGCGTAAGTCAGACTGAAGTGTTCCCAAGGTGCACTAAGCCAAATTGAGCAGAGATTTTTGGAGATTCATATCTCATACCTCGTGAGAAATATCAAAGATCTATGAAGTGCACAAGGACCTTCTTTGGAAAGCCTACAAGCATGTTGCTATATTTTGGGAGATTCCACTCAGATTCCATTTGGCGACCAGATCTCGGTTGGTGCAAAAAGTTGCATTGTTGCTCAGTTGAAAGTTGCTCAATGGTGCATCTTTCAAACCATTCATCATGGGACCAAATAATCAGCTCCATCAGCTCTAGTTGGATAGTAAACACTAGGGGAGACCCTTTTTCACTTGCAAATAATCAATAACATTCCTGCACAAGTCAGACCAAAGTGTTCCCAAGTTGCACTAAGCCAACAATCTAGATAGTTTTCAATGTGAGACTCGCCTATCAACTAAAAAAACCTATTAACCATATAATTTTCTTCATTACCTGTTCCCATCATAGAGTTGCACCATTGCACAATTATTTCTGCATTTATTAACTCTGCACCACCTTTGTACTTCAATTCCTCTCTAGCAAGAGCTCTTTTTATACGTGTACCCACACCATCATGCTCGCCTTTTCCATGCCCCACCTCAGTGAAATTCCAAAAATTTTGAATGCCACTTGTCACATGCATCCTACTCAACCAATAAAACATCCTTGCATTCTTGAATTGTGAGGTACAATTGTCTGACCATATTATGTGTTGGTTGTACTCAATACCTCTTTCCCTTAAATTCTCATAGAAAAATTTAAAGCAACCTTGCACAAACTCTGATGAATGTGTGCGATAGTCACTGATGTAGAAGTGGTACTCTCTTAAAACCTTTCTATCTACTTATGTTCTATCATGTGCATGCAAGAATGCTATATGTACAAATATCATCACTTGTATAGAATGGAAATACAATGCTTGCACTTCATTCTGAGGTTCAAGTGTATAATTCTCAGAAAAATCAACAATGGAGACAATAGTACCAAGGGGAAAAGTGTCCTTACATATCTTTAATTTCTCATCAGACCACCTAGCTCTATGTGAATGATGTATGTACTCATAAACTATTTTCTCTTTAATATATTCGTAAAATCAGCTATGCATATATCATTTTCACTAACTCACACCTCTTAAGTTCTTTTCCGTCTTTTAGACCATAATTTACTGTCTTGTATTTTCCAAAAGAAACTAGTTTAGTTTTTATCTCATTTGTGCTCTCTAGATGGTGACATATCCGCAAATTTATCATACCACCACATGCACTACAAGATCCATTCAAACACATCATCTTATAATAAATGCAACCATCATCTCGATTGCATAATACACTTGACATAAAATCTCTTGATGACATAGGAGGTGCTTGAAGACCACATTCCTGAAAAATAGTGTTAGTGTGCAAAGTACAACAAACATGATGATATATATCATAATGCATGGAAAATTCAATATGTACCCTACAACAACATGTGGTGTGCGCATGATTAATCTTGACATAAAAGGGTTTTGTCATTTCAAAAAATCTTTGACTAATTTTAATTTGAGGAAATCTTTGTAAAAATATTTCATAAGATTGTGTTTGTTTCATATCCAAAAAGTTTTTTGGATGTGGCATATGATTTTTAGATCCGATTCTCCTCCTAACAATGTCTCATTAGTTGGGTGAAACCTTTATGTTTTCATGCCAAAAATTTTGAATTAATGTTCTTAATGCATCAACAACAACCTTGTCCTTGCATGGGAGTCTACCTGAGAATGACCAAAGAGAATTAGTGTTTAGATCCTCAAATGTTTCTTGCCTATGGAAGTCTCTCTATAATTTTAATCTACCTATCCTTAATGACTTTCTTATTTTGCTTACTACATGAGATTTTTTCATTTCCTTTCCCATTATAGTTGATGTGAGGACACATTGAGTAACATTAGAATCTTTACTATGTGATTTTGAACCAATGGCTTGGTATGCATCGAATAGATTTCTCACAATGGTTCTCTCAGTACTATTTTTAGATGTTCTCAACCCCACAATTCTCATTGTCTCTCTAAATTTCAGATTCTTAATCATTTCAAAAACTACTTGACATCTTCCACTTTGATTTAATTTTTCAAAATAGTTATTCCAAATCTTTTTTAACAATTGTTCTACAATTTATTTCTGACATTTTATCATGCATTGGCCTCAAAATATTTTCATCAATATCAATTAGAAACTTTAGTTTTCTTCAAATTATTCTAGGAGGTGTTAACACAACTGCATGCTCTACATTTTCATTAGATGAATTAGGTGCATTTATCCTCATCATTTCAATTGGTGCATGTTGAACATTTTCATTTTTATTATGTGCATTTTTTTCATTAATGACATCGAATTGAAATGGTGCATTAGATGAATTAGGTGCATTTGTCACATTTACATTAATATTTTCATTTTCATCACTTACATTTCATGCATTTGATGATGTACCTTGTCGTATTCTCCTCATGCACTTCCTTTGTCTTTCCTTTTATGTCTCTCGTTGTTCAATTTTTCCTCTTTTGTTCTTTCCCATTGTTCGTATTGAATGGACCCTATGAATAATATCATGAACATAGAATAACATGTAAACATAAAATCCTAAACAAAAGAACAAATCAACCATTTTCTTGAAATGAGAACTTAAAATGGTAAAATAACATCAAAAACACCAATAAACATCAAAATTCAATCATTGCAAACAAAAAACATGCAACAAAGTGAAAACATGTCTATTAGTGGTGCAAAATGAGAGAGAGAGAGAGAGAGAGAGAGAGAGAGAGAGCTCCCCTATTTAGGAAACTATTTTTGGTGTTACCTTACATGTATTATCTACACCCAAATTGGATCAAGAGAGTGCTCTGCACCTTTAAAAGATCCTGTAAACAATCATCAAATACACTATCCTCCTAGAGGATACTAAGTCTTCTTTAATAAAGTGACCTATATTTGATTTTAACACAAACTAGGAACGTATATGTTGTAAGGGGATGGAAAGGTTACAAACAATTCAAAAAAAATCTCCAAAAGAGATGATTTACAACACTTTAAAAGTGTCTAAGGAATCAAACAACAATTCAGGCTTATATGCCTTCCTAGCTTGTAGCCCTATTGAGCAAGTTTTTAGGACTTAGTATGAAAACTTCCTAAAGGACCTATCAAACACATATTAGATCTAGATACCCTTTATATATTTATATAAAATCCCAAAAGCATAGAATCCAAAACAGAAAGGAAGGTACCAAATGCTTACTATTGCAATAGACCTAATTAGGCCGAAAAGGGTTTATTTGTTCTAGAAGTATTCACCATTCAAACTCCTTAGGAAATACACCACTTGGAATGTGTAAAGGGACCCCTTAGAGACCACAATAAACCATTATATTGAGCTTTTCCACCCCCGAAGTGTTGCTGCTACTTCATTCTTCTCTAGACTGAACCAAGCACATAGAGATGCTTGGTCTAGGGCTTGCAAGTAAAAATAGTAGATCCGTTCCCCTTCTCCCAAGCCTCTATAATATTATAATAAATTTACCCTACTTTTTTTTATCTAAGGGTCAAGGAATTCCCAAGGTGGGAAGGCAAGTTAGGGCATGATCTCTGAAAACTATCTTTCCAGGAAGGGTTTATGTGCACCCGAGAGAGATTTGCTTATAACTTTTGATTCTGATCTTCAAAAAAATTCAAACCAATTTCATCTATTCCTTAGCTCATCCTAGATTTCAATTCATCCACTCATTTTATTCTTTCAATCTGTACTAGTCCATACATGTTCAATTTGCAGACAATATTTAGGGAAAATAGGGAATTTTATTGATTTCAAATGCAAACTTATATCAGTTTGTCTTCCACCCACCTTAAATGGATTATGAAGACCTTTCCCAATGGATCAAAATTTTTTTTGAAGGTTGTGACCGTTGGGAGGCAATTACATTATGTTTAGCTTCTTTTTGTCAAATTTTCTTAAAAACATTTCTTGCTTTGTGGAACTTTTTGCATTTCTTGCAAAAGTGCACTTTTTCCCTACTAGGACCTAAGTCTAAAATCCTAGAGATCATTATTGACTGAACATAATTAAAAATCCTAAGAACATAACTAGACTAACCTAAACACAAAGAATTCCAATTGAACATAGTCAAATCCCAAGGTTTATAAAGATACCAAGGGTGAGTAGGCCTTACAAGTTGGCTTATTAGAAATGTTTGAAAGGTTCTTAAAGACCCTTAGGCATAGAGGCCCTTGGGTGAATCCTTTTAAGACCTTAGAAGGAAATTTTTTTTGAAGAGTGGAGGGAGGTGCTCCTACACCATACTCCCTTTTTTTGAAAACTCAAGTTCCACTTGAGAGCAATTGTTGGACCAAAGTTCTGTGCTTGTTAATACACTCTTCACGCATCCATGTGGCATCAATGTTAGGTAGTCCCTTCCATTTTACCAATTAGTATTTGTAGGTCTTCTTCTTGGTTTGCTTGACAAATTTGGAGTCAAGAATCTTTTCCAACTAAAGGGGTTGACTAGGTGTAAAATCCTTGATCCATTCAGCCTGTGTATTTTCAGTATCCTACAAAGAAATATTAGATCCTGCATCACCTTTAAAAGGAGTGAGATCACAAATGTTAAATATAGGAGAAATAGAAATTGTTGGGGGTAAATAAATTTCATAATCATTGTCCCCAAACTTATGAAGTATTTAATAGGGACCAATCTTTCTCATCTACAATTTATTGTGCCCCTAGGTAGCCTTTCCTTGTTCAAGTATGCCCATACTTGACCTCCTTCTTTGAAAGTCACATGTCTCTTTTTTTTTATCTACATGTTCCTTGTACTTTGCAGTATCCCGATTCAATGTATCTCTAACTTGATCATGAATCTATTTGATCCATGCAAACATGTTTTCACCTTGTGCATTGACTTTAAATTCATTTGGGAAGTCTCTCAACTCCATGACTCCTCGTGGATGTATTCCATAGTTCACTTGGAATGGTGTCTTCCCTGTTGACCTGTTTACTGAATCATTGAAAGAAAATTCTGCTTGAGGAAGGATAGTATCCCAATTTTTTCCATATTGTTTTGTTAGACACCTTAGAAGGTTGCCTAAGGACCTGTTTACAACTTCAGTCTGCCCATCTATTTGTGGATGGTATGCATAACTGAATGACAAGTTTGTCCCCAACTTTTTCTAAAGGGTTCTCCAAAAATACCCTTGGAATTTCACATCTCTATCCGAGATAATGGATGATGGAAATCCATGAATCTTAACCACCTCCTTAAAGAAAAATTTAGAAATATGAGAAGCATCATTAGCAACTTTACAAGGAACAAAGTGAGCCATTTTGCTAAATCTATCAACTATAACAAAGATGATATCAAATCCCTGTTTAGTTCTTGGAATTCCTAAGACAAAATCCATACTCACACTGTCCCATGGCTTTGTTGGAATTGGGAGTGATTGGTAGAGACCTTGATTGGTCCTAACTCCTTTAGCCCTTTGGCAAATTTTTCAAGTCTCAACAAACTTTTTGACATCACTGGGGAGCTTAGGCAAATGATAGTTTTTCCTTATGAGTTCAAGTGTCTTATCAATCCCAAAATGACCCCCTAGTGTGCCACAATGCTTCTCTCTTATTAGATTTTCTATCATGGAGAATTTAGGAATACAAATTTGACCCCTCTTGAACAAAAGACCATTCTGTAATAAATATTTTGAATAAGTAGTGTTATATGCATCTAAGAGAGTAGATAAAACCTTGTAGATATCACCAAAGTTTGAATCATCCTTGTATAGGTGCTTAAGGGCATGAATTCCCATGCTTTGGACCCATACTTATTCAACCAAAATCACTCTTCTACTAAGAGCATCTACAACTTTGTTTGAGGTTCCTTTCTTATGCTTTATAGAGAATGTGAATGATTGGAGTTGTTCAACCAATTTCATGTACCTGCAACTTAACTTGTCTTAACTATTAAGAAAACCTAATGCATGATTATGTGTAAAAATAATAAATTCCTTTAATAGTAATTAGTCTCTCCATTTATTGAGGGCTTGAACCACAACATAAAGTTCCAAGTCATATGTATTGTATTTTTTCTTGGCTTCATTCAATTTTTCAAAGAAGAAAGCCACTAGTCTTCCATCTTGGCTAAGGACTGCACCTATGGCTAGATTACTAGCATATGTTTCCACTGTGAACAATTTTTTGAAGGTAGGTAGTGCCAAAGTCAGATATTGTGATACTCTCCCCTTCAAATAATCAAAATCTCTATCTGCTTGGGTTGTCTAATGGAATTTTGTTTTCCTACCACCCTTGATGGTATCAAGTAAAGGTGCACAAATATGACTGAAGTTTTTGACAAAATTACTATAAAAGGTAGCCAATCCATGAAAGCTCCTGAATTCTCTTGGTGTCTTTAGTGTTGTCCAATTGATGATACCCTCTACCTTTTCAGGATCCATTTTCAAGGTGCCCTTTGAGATGACAAAACCCAAGAATGTCAACTCTTGTTGCATGAATGCACATTTTCTAGGTTGATAGACAATTTCTTCTCATGTAGTCTTTGGAGGACTAGTTCCAAGTGGCTCATATGGTCTTCTTTAGTTCTACTAAAGATCAAAATTTCATCCGATTAGACCACTACAAACTTTCCTATGAAATCATGAAGAACTTCATTCATTAGCCTCATGAAAGTGCTAGAGGCATTACTAAGACAAAATGGCATTAAAATTTATTCATATAATCCCTTAGTGGTTTTAAATGCAGTTTTTAACTCATCTCTGGGTCTTATCCTTATTTTATGATAGCCTGATTTAAGGTCTATCTTAGTAAAATAACATGCTCCTCCAAGTTGGTCTAATAGATCCTCTATTCTGGGTATAGGGAACCTATATCTGATTTTTATTTTTATTTTTTTCCTAGAATCAGCTCATAGTCTCGATTTTCCATCCTTCTTAGTGGCCAAAACACTTGGAAATGCACAAGGTCTAAGACTCTTTTGTATGAATCCTTTTGTCAACAATTCACTAATTTATTTAGTGACCTCTAAATTATGATCATGGGTGAGTTTATAAGCAGCCTTGTTGGGGAGGGAAGCACCTAGAATGAATTTTATTTGCTGACATGTGTCCTTCAATGGTGGGAGTTCATCTGGTGTATCCCTTGCAACTATTCCTTTGTACTTCTACAGTAGACTGTCTACTTTGTTAGGTACCTCTTTGTGCACTATTTTCTCCTTTGGTTTAAGGACTAGGGCATATCCTACCTCTAAATCTTGAATGGTACTGATTATTTCTTTCTCTCCTATAAGCATGACTAATTATTCCTTTGGTTTTTCTTGTTGAAGATCAGGAAGAGGGAGCATATTCTACTTATGACCACCCTGATTGATTTGATACTTGTTTGTGACTCCATCATGTTTTCTTGAAGATCATACTGCCATGGACATCCTAACAAAATTTGACAGTCATCCATATCTACGACATCACAAAGGACTCTATCCTTGTAGTCTTTAATGGAAAAATCTACCCAAGCTTTTTGATTTATAAGGGTTTGTTGTCCTTTTATCAACCAAGAAACATGGGAGGGATTTGGGTGGGGTAATTTTTCCAAATTTAATTTATCTACCATCTCCCTAGATACAATATTTTTGATAGAACCATAATCAATTACTAACTTTCATACCTTTCCATGGCTCTTATAGTTGACTCTAAAGATATTATTTCTTTGAGTAGACTCCACTGGTATTGGTGCTTGGATCAGGGTCCTCTTCATCATGAGACATACTCCTTATTCTCTTGTACAGTCTCTCACACTATCAGCATCATCTTCTTGCACTAGGTTGGCCCTCCTTTCACCTTGGTTATTCTGTATATTTCTGTCTAGACACCTATTGGTGTAGTGGCCTATTTGATTGCAATTATAGCACTTGAATTGTTCATTGTTTCTTCCTCCATTTCTACCCCTACCATTTCCTCTTATTCCTCTTTATCCACCCCTTGAACTAATTTCTCCTTGGGTGTTCTCTTTATTGGATTCTCCTTGTGGTCTATTACTCTTTCCTCTTCCTCCAAAGTTTCCCCTTCCTCTATCAATCTTACCTTTTCCTCTACCACTCTATTTATTTCTTCTTCTGAACTTTTCTTCTACCTTTGGTGCAAATTGGTAGCATTGGTTTACTGTGGTAGGGCTTGTTAGGCTAAGCTAATCTTGAATTGAAATTCTTATTCCTTACATATATCTAGCAAGCTTTACACATTTTGGTTCAGCAAGCTTGGATTTCATCACCAATTTCTGAAATTCTTCAGTGTAGGTTGAGATATTCATCTCCTTTTTTCTTAGACTCATCGTTTTCTTATGAAGTTGGACTTCATAATATTAAAGGGCATAATTTTCCCTGAGTAGCACCACCATTCTCTTCCATGTGATTGAATTCTTTATTTTCTTCACCCTATCATGTGGAGTGAAGTTCCACCATGTGAGTGCAGAGACTTTGAGCTTTGACTTAGCAATATTCACCCTCTGGTTTTCATGGATGTCTTCACAATCAAAGAAACTATTTAGGGCATCCACCTAATCCATTGCAGAACCTAGCTCCATCTTCCCATTGTATGTAGGCAACTCAAGCTTGGTATCCATGGTTCTCCTCTCCATAGATTTTAGATTCTTCATAAGTATTCTCTAGTCTGCAGGACATTCATCTTCCTCCTTCTCAAGGGGTTCTTCTTCACTCCCTTCTTCAACATCTTCATAGTTACCACTTTTCCTATGAATCTATTCCATTTTTTTCCTTGTCAACTACATCTTAGTGTCTATTTGTTCATCATGCTTTTTCCTTTTATCTCTGAGGTATCTTAATATCTCTGCATTAGTCATCCTTTTTTACAACCCTCCATCATATTCTCCTTCCATGGTGTTGGTTTGATTTTTCCCTCAAGGATATTTGATGCTTTGATACTACTTGATGCACATCTCTCCCCTATTTAGGAAACTTTGTTGTGGTGTGACCTTAGGTGTCTTCTCTACACCCAAATTGACCATAGTCAAAGCCCAAGGTTTATAAAGACACCAAGGGTGAATAGGCCTTAAAATTTGGCTTATTAGAAATGTTTGAAAGGTTCTTAAAGACCCTTAGGCATGGAGGCCCTTGGGTGAATCCTTTGAAGACCTTATAAGGAAATTTTTTTTGAAGAGTGGAGGGAGGTGCTCTTGCACCATACTTATATCTAGGTCTTTTTGTTTTAGATTTTGCAATTTCTTGTGGATCATTACCTCATAGTCCTCAAGGAAAAATTTCTTCTTGATCTCAGTCACCATCCTCTTCCATGTGGTGATGGGGTTCTTGTCTTCTTCAAACCCTCTCATTTTGGAGGAATTTCCACCAACTCAAAGATGGTCCTTTCAATTTGGATTTTACTATCTTTATCCTCAGATTTGTAGGTATATCTTCACACTCAAAGTGACTCTCAAGAGCCTCTAGCCAATCCATGCATTCATCAGGGTCTAACTTACCATGGAACATAGGCATATCCCCTCTATCTTTCTCTCCCACTCTTTCTAGGGCTGCAAGTATGGCCCTCTGATCTTCAGGCACATAGACTTGTTTAGGATGTCTCTCATCCTCTTCTTCTTCTCCCTTTGATTCTTCGTTCTCTCCTCTACATACTTGTCCTTTCAAATTTTCTATTTCCCTCTTCATGGTTCTATTCTCTTCTCTCACTACTATGCTTTTAGCCATCTTCTCCTTCACAATATTGGCTAATTCCACATCTATGATCCTCAAAGGGACCTACCTATCTCCTTCCTCTCCTTAAGACACGGTGTCTTCTCTTTTGTTTCCCAAATAGATTCTTGGTGGCTCTGATACCACTTGGTGTAGAGTGCACACAACAATAAGTGTAGTTGGCCTACCCTCTCCACAAGTTGGATGATGTTCCCAACTTCCTTCAATCCCTCTATAGGATGAATTGGACTTTCCCAATTATATTCAACTCTTGAATCCCTTCAATGCAAAGTGATTACCTCTTGGATTAGCAACTTCAAGCCTTCAATACTCCTAGAGACAACTCTCCAAATAGCCCAATCTAGAGTATTGACTCGACCAATTCTCAAACTTCCACTGAGGGTTAAAACCTCTCTAAAATAATCCTAAGGATTGATTCACAACTATCACTTAGTCACCACAAACTGTCAACACCAAAATATCAATTTGGATCCTAGTTCTACTAGGTCTGCAAATAGGGTTTCTCACTCCAATTCAAAAAATGAACATTGGACCAACACTATTGAATTTTTTTTTTTAAATCCTCCAACATACCCCTCAAAAACTCCAAAGCAACAATTACCAATTATACTCCTGCACCTTCAAACTGTCACAATGACACTCTGACCTAATTGATCAAGTTAGACTAGGGTCTGATGGAATCATTTAAATATGGGTACCTAGACTTGATACAGTCACTTGGTGGTCCTCTTCAATCTCCAATGACTTCAAAACATCCAACAAACTGTCCCCAAAGCACTATTGTCTTGCTCTTGCACGATAACTCCTTCTGCATTGGCTAAATACATGTTTCATATTTAGCCTAGGGAATCACCATACAAGAAACAACCAAGCTTCCACAACTCCTAACATTTGAAGTCTTAAAATAATTATCCTTAACTTTATTTTCACCAAGGGGCATTGAATTCCAATGGTGAAAATGTAAGGGCCACATCTCCATGACACTGCCAAATAGTGAGGGTTTCAGACCTGTTCTGATAGATAAATTGATATCTTGCACAAATGAAGACCAAATAAATCCAAACCAACTATTATAGAAATAAGACTCATTCCCCAATCCTCCAATATCAACTGATCTACTTTTTCAATCCGTACAAGACCGTACAGAATAGAAAAATGCTCAGAAATTATGGTTTTCTCATTCAATTTTGCTTCAAAAGGTATCCTGACTCCATCCCTCGATTGGGAAGGATTCATACATCTTAAATACTTCCCCATTACTAATCCAACCAACTCAAATATGGTTGTTACCATTGGGATCAAAGTTGCAACAATCAAGCAACTTTTTGAAATGTTGCATTTTACAACTTTTTGCAACATCGACAACTTTTTGTCAATTACTAACAACATTGACATTTATGCATCCCAATGGGTTGGGAATGACTCAAGACTCCTAGGGATGATCAAAAAAATAAAAATAAGGCCTAAGAGACTCCTCTTCATTACAAAAGAAAAAAATGCAGAAAACACCTAAAGCAATAGTCCAGTGAACTAAGGAATCCTTGGTTTATAGATGCAACCAAAAGATCCTTGTTCACACAAGATGGACCAACACACAAATTCTAGGATGGTTCAAAGACTCATCCCTTATTAAAAATGAAAACAAAATAAGTAAATTTAAAAGAAGTCTTAGGTGCCCTGAACCAATGACACTCATGGAATATTGCATCTCATTCTTGGGGCATTCATTTCATTCTTGCATTCATCTGACTTGATCAAAATCACATCATGGAGGGAAATATATCTTCAACATGGATGAGTATCACATCTAATCTCCTTGAATCTATCATCATGCTTGATCATTATTTTTGCAACATCATTATCGTGAGCTCAATAAAAATAGATTCTAAATCAACCTTCTTCCTCATCAACATCAATCTAATCTTCTAAATTAATTCAACATTTTCTCAAATCATCATCAAACATCATTCGGTTTTCTTTTATCACATTTTGATCTCGCTCCCAAGAGGGCATCATCAATATCAACATATCCTTGAATATGGATCATCAAAAAACTTAGTTATAAAATATGATAATGCATCAAACCAATCATCAAATCAATTAGATCTTCGTAAATTCTTCTTTACCAATCAATCAACTTATTAGGTTATCCAATTAAGCTATCATTTGATCACAAATCAAAGAACTTTTCAAATCTTCATCAACAATTAAATCTACAAATCAGGTTCCATATTGAAATAGAATTTCATCACTAGGGAATCAACTTCATTAGGCATCATATCAAGTTTATGGTCCTAAATCAGTAAACCAATTGATCAAATCATGGAACGATTAGTTTCATCAGGTCCCATATCAAACTGCTCGCTCGTATCAAGTATCTATGTTTCAACATCACCAGGGGAATATCAATTTCATCACACTACATCAAATTGATAATATCCTCATCATAATTTCATGAGATAATTTACTTCATTAGGATCCATAATAAGTTAGTTATCTCGATCAAACTTTTCAACAATAATCAGTTTCATCGAATCACATCAAACTAGTTACTTGTTTAATCTCTCGGGATCTTTTGACCAGATATTAGTTTCATCGCATCACTTCAAACTGATTATAGAATCAAGACTTCAGAATCTATCCTAATGGTAATCAATTTCACTGCATCACATCAAATTGGTTACTCGTTTTGTTCTTCAACAATTGGGCAGGTAATCAATTTCATTGCATCACAACAAATTGATTATTCTGATTAGTTTTATCGATCATTCTGGAATCTCCAATATCTTCACAATTTCAATCAATTAATCAAAATATTGTGGACATTAGACATTCTTTAAATCAACGCTCTGATCCCACATCAATTCAAAATGGGGCAAATATGTTCACCTAAAATTGGTTTGGTCTAATCAAAGGCTTAAATCTCAATTGAATTTCCCTAGAGGTGCAGGAGCACCGATGGGTGGGTAAATCAATTATATGTTTTTTTTGTAAAGACCTCTGAGGAATTTTTTTTTGTTTTTCATCAAGTCATGTTCACCATATTTGTGAGTACAATAGGGATTAGGGTCTAGTTGAGTCTTAAGCCCTTAGAAAGTTGCAATTAGGGTCTAAAAAGTTGTAAAGCCTCCTGATTGGTTAAATAGGGATGATGATGTCAGTATGATGTTAGTATGGATTGGAGTAGTTTAGAACCATGTTTAGAGTCTATGATGATATTTTCTGAGTGTCTGAATTCATTTTGTTGAAAATTGGAAAAGTTGCAAAAAGATGTAAAAGTTGCATTTTGTAACTTTTGCAACTTTTAAAAGTTGCTCGGACAACATTGTTCAATTTTGAAAAAATGGTGAAGAAGTGCCCTAAGTGGAAACCAAAGGAATGGTTGACCTATTTAAGACCTCTAATGATCTAATTCCAAGGTTGGTCCCCTATTGTATAGATTTGGAATTCCTCAAATTGAAGGAAGTGTTGTTTTGTGTGCAATTAGTTAGTTATTTAGTTAAAGTAGATCGAGAATGGATTTAATCCTAAAATATAGCTTATTCATGGATTAGGGTAGTTTTTTTCTTGTTTTGTGTGCTATTGGTTTGGTAATTTATAGTTCTTTCTTTAGATTTTTGTAAATAGGTCTGCATTGCACTGTCACTAGTTTAAACCAGGCAATTTGTGAAGATGGAGACCTAGGTCACTATCCCACTATTCAATCTATACAACCTCTTGGGGATAGTGAGTAGAATCCATGTACATACCATGTATAGGAGCTTGGGACCTCAAATTTATAGGAATACTTTTTAAGGTCTTTCCCTAGGCGAGCCGATGGTGAGCTCGGCTAGGGAAGACAGTGTTGCAAAATGCTTAACTTGTAGGGGTGTTAATTAAAGACCTAATTAACTATTGGGAGTTGAATTTAGAAGTATTATAGAGACTTGGTGTTGATGGGACTTTGTGACTGGTTCCACCAATAGAGATAAGTTGTCACTGGGTACTAGGGTACCAACCAACTTTGCCTATAAAGGTTAATCGGAGAATGAATTCTCCAAGCCTTCAAGCACCTGGTAGTCGGGTCTCGACGGTGTGGGGAAGCTAAGTTGGGTAGGTGACTGTTGTTTGAAGGGATAGCTGGTTTTTACTCATCTTTTCAAGGATTTCAAAAGGGATGGGGTTTCCTACAAGCATTGGATTATCAAAGAAAACTCAAAAGATAGATCAAGGTTAGACATATATTTCTACCTATAGTTATGAAATATATATTCAAACATCAAACAATGCTCCAATGCAAGAAAACTACACTAAATACCAAATACACAATGAACCAGTGATTCATATATATTCAATAGAAAAGGGAGGCAAGATCATTAATCTAAAATAAAATATAGGAGGAAAGGACATAAGAAAACATACTAGACAAAAGATGTTTTCTAACTTTAGAGATCTAAAAAAAACAACACATGGCCACAAGATGTTCTTCCTTCTTTCATTATCTTGTAAAAATTCTAGCATCACTAGCGAGTACATTCATGGCTCTAAGGGAGCATTCTAAGCTATTGAGAACAACTGAGCATTGAGCTACTAAGAAAAGCTAAAAGTAAAATTCTATTTGCAATGAACTCAAAAATACTATGCATCTATTACTGCTAGACTGCAAAATCATCAATTTCATCGATCCTTGTTATGGTGTCAAACTTATTATTTATACACAAACTTGACCTAATCTACCTGTACACTTGCAAAATATAATACATTATCCATGACCGGTACTAACTACACCACTTACAATCACCTTGAGATGTACAGAGGTCTGACAAGATAGGATAAGAAGATAGAGGGGAAATCTAGAAGAATCGGCCTAAAGATGATAACCGAGGTACTTATGGAAGAAATTTTCTTATCTTGGTAACCTAGGCTACATGCCTGATTAATGAAAATTGTGGCTCCCTGTCTTTGATGTGCACCAGGTAGTTAATGTGGGAGGGGCGCCTTGGGGGAATAAGAAGACATTTGTCAGAACCATCTATCTATCAGGCATGTCATTATCTAGATCACCTGCATTCTGACCCTCATTAAATGATGATAGTGATCAGTCGGCTCCAATGAACCTTGACACAGATTTTTGTGAATGAATACAAAAATTGGACCTGGAATTTTGGAGTTTGGGAGCTTACACTCAAAGAAAAGCAAATTTTCAAAACTTTTCCCTGTTGGAAAAAATCTATGGAGACCGGAGGACTTTATTTCCTTATACTCTTTTGAATGCCTCCAAGATCTAGAGGATTCCTTCTTCATCTATCTCTTTCGAACAATATTGGCGCCCTTTGGCCACCTCCAACTGGTCGTCCACAACCTGGGCACGCTCTTTGAACTCTGCCCCCATCTTTGTTGCATCGTGGCCTCAGAGCATCATGCAGGAGAGACATGAAATCTTTGTTGAATCAAAATCTCCAGGAGTCCAAAACCGTGACTCCATTATTTCATCAAATTTTCTCACAACAAAATCCACTAGAGTGCATGTCTCAGTGCTGAAGGGATCAACTACCGAAACCCTTATGACAAATGCCGCATATAAATTTAAAGAATTTTCAATTTTTGGGACTTTACCCTTTAAGGCCACTACCAGTTGCTTTCTCATCTCGATTTTGAAACCAAGTCTAGAGTGTTGGACCTAGAGGAACCCAAAATGTTCCTCCCCCAAAAATTCTCATCTGTATGACAATATCCTTCTCGATGTTCATTATTTCTTCCAGTTCACTTATCCATTCTTCATATTTTTCTCTCCCCCTCCCACTGGGAAAAAATACCATTCACTTGGCCCAATATGTTACTAGCCTAATGGAGGTCTGTGAGTGTGGATGTCAGGAAGTGCCTTACAAATCCTACCTGCTCAGCCACCCAATCATCTACTACTCGTGCTTTCCTTTTCATTTTTCTTAGTGCATCTATGTTACCTTGTAGAAGCGGTGTTTTGGATGTGGACACCTCTATAGGAATTGTAGCTAATGGCTACATTAATTTTGTAAGAAGCCCGAGGATATTGGCATTTTCTTCTCTTGCCTCCTTCAATTTCTTGGCTTGTTTGTCATATCGGGACTCAATTGCCTATCTGGCTTCTCTCAACAGGTCTAATTTTTTATGTTTGTCTTTCCTCCCAAGAGGTACCTCCGTGATCATATATTCTACAGCGCCTACTACTGCTTCTTATGAATCTGTGGGAGGCTTCACTACCATCGTGATGGTATTTCCTCCCAGACCAGTCCGAAGGGTATGGAGAGTCTAGGCCTTCTTGGGCTTCTTAGCCTCTTGTTTTTGTGTCATTATTTCGGCTAGAGAGAGGGGAACTCTCACTACTATAGGGGCCTTCCTTTTTCTTGACTCTACCAGCCACTATGGTGGCCGGGGTGGTCTTGCGAATAAGTCCTGGATAGTAGGCTCTCCTTTGGGGACTGGCCGCACTTCTTTGGCATCTATAGTCTCTATGGAATCCTCTTCTCCACTCCCAAGCTTCCATGTTTCTCCCTCCTTAGTGGCATTTTCATCTATAGTATCTGGGACCCCACCTTCCCCAGCAACTGTGGCATCTATATCCATGTCTTTAGGGTTCTCCCCTGCATCTTTTTGCTACTAGATTTCTTCAGCATTATCTGTCAGGACATTCTCCTCCAATGGCACATTTTCTAGAGGGGGCGAAGGCATCTAGCCTGGATCTAATAGTTGTGCTACCGAGACCAACTTTCCAAATGTCAAATTCTGGGGTTAAGGGTCACCTAGAGTAACAAGAGGCATTTGGAGCGTGATGACTGGGGGTATTGTTATTCCCGAGGGTCCGGTTTCCCTAGCCATAGTCAGCTACTCATCTTGTGTCTACATTCCTTCTATCTTGGTCCCCAAGACCAATGTTTCTTCCACACTTGGTATATCTACCTATTCCTTCTCTTTCTCTCTCTAGAGAAACTTCTTCTTCTTTCCTTTCCCCCTCCCTGGGGATATTCTCTACTTCTTGCGTGACAATATCCTCTACTACCCTCTCCACATCTTCCTGTAGATTTACCAAATCCTCAGCCTGGAAGATATCAAAACTCTCATGGGGAGGGGAGGCCTTCGGAGGATTCTCTACTTCGGGGGAGGAATGGATGACCTCCACCAAAACATTTCTCATTATTCCACGACCTGCATCTGTGCTCTGTGGAGGGTTATTTGTTGTTGGCTTCTTCCTCCTTGTTTGTAGTGGGACCTCGATGTCCAGAGTATCTGCACTCTCATCCTTTGTATTTACTACCTGGCTCATAAGTGTTGCAAGTGATGGTGAGCTTGTAGGAAGGGCCAATCCTACCAAAGTGACTGGGAGACCGAGAGAAAGCCTTGCGCTTATTGTTTTGCCTAGCTGTTGGGATGACTCAAGCTGGGTGTGAAGTTTTTCTATGATAGGGGGTGGAACCGAGGATGGGATCTAGGTCAGGGTAGTCTCCTTTGATTTCCCCTTATCCCTGCTCTATCCAGATGTTTCAGAGGCCGAAGTGGACCCCAGCAAAAGTGGACCCTCCTGACAGGTGCTTTTCTTGCATACTTGTGCAAAATACTCATGACTTCATTGTACGATGCCTTGGGTGATGTCCTCTATTGTCAAAACCTTTGGGATGTCCCAATTCACCAGAGGGAGATCCAACTTATCAATCCCCTATAATTTCTATGACAGGTCCTCCAAGGGCCTGCTATTTGAAAAGTCCTTTGGAAAGGTCTTAAGGCTGAGGCGCTTCATCA
This sequence comes from Thuja plicata, assembly GCA_018584345.1. Lineage (NCBI taxonomy): Eukaryota > Viridiplantae > Streptophyta > Pinopsida > Cupressales > Cupressaceae > Thuja > Thuja plicata. The sequence goes on from MU227927.1 coordinate 640,029, forward strand.
TTCCTTTTGTCATCCTTTTGTACTTTTGACCTCGGACGTCGAAGTCATCTTGGAAATCTGCCCAAAAATCCTCCAAGTGAAGCTCGTGGGGCATTTTTGTCTGGGTTAATGTTGTGTTTATTTTGCCAAGCGGATCAAAATTGTTCTGCGCTAGATAGAATTCTTCCAGCCCTAGACTTTTTAACTCATTATCGGCTTCTTTGGCCGCTAAAAGGGTGCAAGAGTAATTCCCGCAAGTGATCAGGATAGGGATGGAGGTAAATTTATTGACTCCATAAAATGTATGGAGCTCTAGGATCTGTCTGCAAAAATCCATCAAAATAATCCTATCCCAATAATTCTTGGGCAAAAAGTAGGGCTTTTCAGAAAACCTAGTTACCCAAATATAGGAATGTTGATGAAATTGAATAAAATAATTTATGTATGTGCTCACCAAGGCCATAGCCTCTTTTGACATTAGGTAACCAACATCCTAAGATAGTATCAAAATGTTTTAGTAAATGAAGGTATCATTTACTCAACAAAAATTAGGGAAGTTGACTTCACATTGAATTTGGGTAAAATGATCCTGAGGCACACTCTAGCTAGGCCTGGTCCCAAGGATTCCCACTATAACTAAACCCTAAATTTTGGGTCTCTATTATGGCAGTGATGTAGAACTTTGATGTCTCGCTGACCTTTTCAGCTGAAAATTTATATGATTGGAAACAATGATTGCCCAGTAAAAATTCTGCCCATTGGTGGTGATGTTGTATAAAAATTAATACATCCAGGCTGAGAAATCCCAAGCATATGATTCCCAAAGACCCAGCATAGAAAGATGATCCCTGCCTGTATGGTTTCTTAGAAATCTATGTCTGGGATCTCCAACTTCATCTTCTTATAGTCCTTCCTTAGAGTCATCAGCCAGTGGGTGTTGAGGTGCTGCCTGGTAGCCTTATGCACATTATTGAGCTATTGTAGCAATGTGGCCCAAGAGATGACAATAGAATTAGAAAACTAGGGGATTCCCAGTCCCAAATCTAGGATAGCAGTGTCGAGAGATACTAGGGGTATTGGGTAGCCCGTTGGAAGGGGAGCAGAAAGTATAACGGACCAGATGGTGGTGTTGTAATGTTTGGCTAGAGTTACGATCAACTCTATGGCCTGCATAGAGTAAGGGAAGCAGGCGGCTTTGATGATGTCGAAGGCGGCCACATTCTTCACCATACTATCTCCAGCGGAATGCTGAGTGAACATTGTTCTTACAATGCCCTATAATTTGGCCCATGGTTTTATCTCTATGTCGGTGATCATTTGTAACTTAGAATCCACCTTGGATCCCACAAGGAAACCATCCTTTGGATATTTGGACGTGAGCAGGAGCTTCTCTAGTGCTTTGTTGGCCCTTGACTTGGTGGCTGCTCTTCTTGAGGTGGTCAGAAGTTCTGGACTTCTAGGAGGGAAAGCTACCTTAGACATATTGATTGATCTATTTTTGATAGCCCGCAAGATCAAACAATCATTAATACAAGTAATTAAATAAATTTCTGGGTTCCAGAGATTTCATAGCCATTTCACACCTATCCTCAAAAGATGTTATCTTGTATCAAATCCTGGAAATGTAATAAATAATAACTTACTTCAAATTTTATCAATACCCAGGTGTTCTGGGGATTCTGGTTCATGCAACAAATGAGATGAAGATTGGGGATTCTGGTGAGCCCAGAGTCTGAAGAAACTAGTCATTATTGAAGTGACCGGGCAATAAGTTGTACTGGGCTGACGTTGGTTTTCACATGGTCATGCAATAAATGGAGTAATGGCATTTAAGGTGATAGTTTTCTTGACACTGATGGAATGAATGCCACTAGTGATTGTTTTAAATGCTCACGTGTGGGTAATTTAATCCCGCAATCAATCTTAAAGTGATGGGAGGAGAGAGAAAGGCTACAACTAGAATAGGTGAGGTACCGAGTTTGAGTCCAACAAAAACTAGGTGGGCAAGCTTGAACTGGATTCAACAATATAGAGGTTGTGGTGAGCTCGCCACTGGACGGGTCAGACACAACGGAATAAAAATACAATGATATAGAGACACTCACTATGAACATCATTTACATAGGAGGCTAAAGAACAGTGAAATTACATCAGACACAACTAACTAACCTATAGACTACTAACACCTTACAGGAATTTACAACTTTTTACATATCTACAGAGATTTACAACTAGCTTACACTATTCTACAACTATTTACATAGAAACCTACATTATCAACAAATGTACATAAATATACAGTGTAGAAAAGGCAAAAAACCTTCCTGCAGAGCCATCCCTCCAATGGGAGGCGATGATGAAGACTTGAAGATGAAGGAAGCAAAAAAACAAAAACAAAGAAACAAAACATGAACCAAAAGAAAGTGAAGAACCAGAAGGGCCTACCTCAAAACTAGGAATACAAAGGGAAGGGCACGGGAGGTGTTCCATAGAAGAATAGCTCTATAAACCCATGAACATGCATAGAACACCACAAGATGGATTGAACGCACATAGGTCTGAGCACTAAATCAATGTTAATCATTGTCAAACTCTCGAAGCAAATTACACTTAGCTCACTATTAAAAAAACAAAAACAAAGAAACAAAACATGAACCAAAAGAAAGCGAAGAACCAAAAGGGCATACCTCAAAACTAGGAATGCAAAGGGAAGGGCACGAGAAGTGCTCCATAGATGAATAGCTCTAGAAACCCACGGACACACTTAGAACACCGCAGGATGGCTTGAATGCACACAGGTCCGAGCACTAAATCATTGTTAATCTCTTGAAGAAAATTGCACTTAGCTTGTTGTTAAACGCACAATTCTCTCTTAATCACTCAGAGGGTAATTTGTTCTCGATAAGTGTAAAAATGACAAGTGAAACCCAATTTATACCCTTTAGGTGAAAATGCACCACTTTCTTTCCACAAACCCCTAGAAAAAGGCAAACCTCCAGACTTTGGGCCTGGGGGATCCTACGCGATCACACCCTCTAACTAAAGAGGAAGCAATGGCATAGGAATCCCAGAGTCTAGAATCTGGCCGGCATAAAAAAAAACACTCTGGGACCAGGTCCTAGAACAAGGAAGAGAAAAAATAAACACAACAAGGGTTGCATGGAGGCAAAGCCCGGAGAAAACAAAGGAGCGAAAAGAGATAAAGGAAAGGACCAAAAGAAAAAATGGGCACCCAACATTTGGCCAACAAAATGTAGGGATGGGTATGCAAGGCATAACAAATGGTGACTCGCTGGGATGAATGTCTTAGCACATTTGAGAACCACAAAATCTTTGGTTAGCAAAATTGGGACTCATCTTTACCTAAAGCATTTCACTTGCAAGGCGTGAGGTGTTTGAGAAAATCTAACTCGCCATGATTCAATCCTTCAATCTCTTGTCAGTCCTGAAGTGTGTGCTTTGGAAGAAAATCAAGACAATGACTTCTAGGAGGAATAGAGAGATGGCACTGAGTGCATCATGCCAAAATCACTATATCTTAAATGGTCCCCGAGATCCCAGAATTCTCTATTCTCTAGTTTTCTTTCTTTTCTTTTGAAGATGGGGAAGGTGATATTTCTTTCATCGTGAACCTTAAGCTTAGATAATTTTATGGTGGTACTTCTTTCACATTGCCATACATTTTAATTTTTTGAATAGGAGAGACATTCCAAACCCAGGATATTCTTTTTATTTTTGGATATGGCCAATAACCAATCCAACCACTCTTCTCTCAAGGATCATACATTTACTAGCTCCTTATTTCTATTAACAGATGTCAATAATTCTGAGATATGAATCCGATGAAGATTTCCAATAACCTTTTACCATGTGTGTAAAATAACTCCAGAGTGTGGATAAATTCCACCATGCTAACAATAGATTCTGGATTAACTAAAATGCATAAGGCACCACTACAGGGACTAGATGTCATGTGAAGCATACCTTTCTACAAGAAGGGGGCATCATGTCGGGAACCTGAAAAAGAAAGACACATAAAGTGAAAAGAAAACCAAAGAAAAAACAAAACAAAAGAAAATAAAATGGCCCCAGAGGACTGCTGACAACTATTTACAAGGGAAACACACTCCCAAGGAGTGCCGGGAAAAACAAATAGGCAGGGAAATATACATATAATGCAACTTTGGGAATACTTACCTGGCCATCATTTGAAGTAGTGTTTGAGAAACTATCCATTGATGGGAAGTGGAATGACTTCTCCAGTCATAGTGCTGAGGTGGTAAGTGTTGGCCCCACAAATCTCTAAAATTAAGTAAGGTCTGAGCCAGAGCCTTTGGAACTTAGTATGCTTTCCTTTCTTCTCCAAGGCCTTGTCCAACAAAAGGACTAGGTATGAAACCCAAAAGGCTTTGTATTGGTCTCTCCTTTCAAACCACGTTTGACGACTGCCTAATGATGCACAAAATTTTAAAGTGTTGTGTCTCTTTGTTCTTCCATTCTCGCCAGGTTCAAGAGGTGAACCTCCACGATATTATCCTGGGCATTGAACTCCTGCATGAATTGTAAAATAGGGATTTGTAAGTTTATTGGGAACATAGGACTTTAGGCATAAACCAGGTGAAATGGGGAAGTTCCCAAGGCTGCCTTAATTATGATACGGTCTTCCCAAAGGGTGAACCTAAGTTTTTGGTGCCAGTCTCGGGGATTTTTCTCTAGCAAATGTTTGATCACCTCTAGTAGGTTTTTATTAGTAGACTCAGTAACACCATTACCCTAGGGATAATAGTTGCTAGAAAACTTCAAGGTGATCTTCCTCTGATAGTTCCATTATAGATGTTCCACTGAAGCAAATTCTAGACCATTGTCACACACGATAGCAAAAGGCATTCTGAATCTTGTTACGATGTTCTCTTCCAAGAACTTGATGACTACATCCATAGTATTGTTTTTGCATGGGATTACCTCATACCACCAGGTACAATAATTGGTAGTAGTTAAAATGTATTGGTAGTTGGAAGATGATTTGGGGTTTATTTCCCTGATAAAGTTGAATGCCCATTGGGTGAAGGGTCAAATTTCAAAGACTGGCTGTAAAGGCATTACCGGGTTCTGCTCATGGGAAGTGGTGGTTTGATAAGTATGGAACTTCCTTGCATGTGCATGGATGTCTTTGAAAATAAAGGGCCAATAATATCTGGCTTGGATAATCTGATGGGCAGTGGCGTCAGTGGAGCCATGCCCAGTTCTGAACTTCCCATGGAATTCTTCTATCATTTTGGCAGCTTGGTCTTTGTCTATGCATCAGAGGTATATCCCCTCAAAATTCTTGTGGAAAAGCATCCCATTTTTTACTATGAAGTGTGCGCTTTTCAATTGCAAGGTGTGATGTTTTTTAGGGGGGAGCCTCTCCAGGCATCGATTGTTGAGTAATAGGTATACCAGATCGGTATACCACAGATATTGAGTGATAGATTCCATAGTATAAGTTTGGCACTCGATGTTTGGGGTGGTTTCTTCTATTGCCTTACATAGTCCTTGGCCTCAAACTATCTTCATCAGTTGCATTTCAAGATTGTATTCTTGGAGGATGGCCATCCATTTCGCCCAGTGTTTCCCCAGTTCACTCTGCAGCAGTAAAAACTTGATAGCCTGGTCCAGGATAATTGCATGCACTTTGCTTTGGAGAATGTAGTGCTAGAATTTCTTCATGGCCTGGAATAGAGTAAAGGATTTCTTTTCCAATGGTGATTTCCAGACTTCGGCGTTCTTAAAGGGGGAGCTCATGAAGGAAATAGGTCATTCCTCTCCCTCAACTTTCTAGGTTAAAACTATCACGGTAGAGTGCAGTGAAGCTAAGGAATAGATGTGGAATGGGAGGAAACAGTCTGGACTTGGCAAGACTGGGGCCTCCACTATTTTTTTCTTAATTTTTGCAAATTCCCACTTCACTTCAGAACTCCACTCAATCTTGGTATCATTCTTCATCATATAATTGAGTGGTTTGACAATTTTGGTGAATTCGGTAATGAACCAATGGACAAAATTTATCTTTCCAAAGAAAGATCTCATTTCCTTCTTACTGTCAGGAATTTTCAAGTTTAGCAGTGCTTCTACTCTCTTAGGGTTGATGGATATCCCTTTGTTATAGACGATATTCCCGAGCAATTTACCTTTAGTGACCCTGAATATGCACTTCTTAGAGTTAAGGGAGATACCATACCGATGACATCTCTCATAGATCTCAGTGAGGTGGGCGGGATGATTATGCCTGTCTCAGGAAAAGACTTTTAAATCATCCATGTAGATGATTATGCATTTGTTAACCAAGCCTTCAAACACAATTTCCATGGCCTTTTTAAATGTGGCCCCAATGTTGATCAGACCAAAAGGCATTCTTCGGTATGTAAATGTTCCCCACTTCGTGGTGAACGTTGTTTTCATTCTATCTTTGAATTTAACCATAACTTGGTTATACCTATAGTACCCATCCAGAAAGGATGTCATTTGGGAATGATTTACAATTTGCAACACCTCATCCAATGACGAGAGAGGGTGATTGTCCTTCTTGGAGGCCTTGTTCAAATTGCAGAAATCCACAAAGGCAAATCTCACCACTCTTTTTAAGTACAAGGAAAAGGTTGGAAACCCATTTTGTATGCCAGATAGGAAAGATGATCCAGGCTGGCAGTAATTTATGAACCTCCTGATGGATCAGGGGTTTGATCAAAGGGTTCAACGACCTCTGCTTCTGCTAGAAAGGTTTGGCATCTGGTTTCAGGGGGATGGTATGTGTCATGATAGAGGTATCATAATTCTTGAGATCCTCATATCCCCAGATGATAACATCAATTTATTCTCAGAGAACCGCGAGAATCTTCTCCTTCTCTTTCGGGGAGCGGGAGGTACCAATGTGAACAAATTTTTCTTCACTGGCTTTGCCGATGTTCACCTTTTCTAATTTTCCTCCCTCAGAGGAGGATGATATCTTGTCTTGGCCAAGGGGTCCAAATGGAAGATTCGTTCTAGAGTGACCATCCCCTTAAGGATGGTGTTGGTGGGTAGGTCAATGATCCCATCATCTTCTTCCCCCTGCCCGATATCATCATGATCAGTTTCTTCCACGATCTGATCTTCAATGACACCAACATTTTTCATGAAGGCTAGAATATGTTGGTCATCTTCAAAAACCTAGAAGTGCATTATATTGTCCAGGATGGATGGGGTGGGGATCATTTCAACAAAAAATTTCTGGGGTCGGGAGCTAGCTATTGGCTTGAGGGTACTAGAAGACATAGCAAGGGTGTCCTAGATACAATTACGTTTCTAGGGAACGAGTTCGATGCCAAAAGCATCAAAAAAAATTATTAGGCTTCATGCCCGGTTGCGATATGCCGCCAATTTTTTGTCATGACACGTGTATTGGCTCCGGACCTATTTCACAATCAGCTCTGAATCACCCATTCCCCGAAGGTGGGTAATCCATTTTCTCAATGCAAAGAGGAGTTCGAGGACCAAGGCCTCATACTCTGTGACATTGTTGGTGTAGTCAAACTACAATTTGTAAGATGCAAGGAACAATTTTCCTCACAAGTTGATCAATTCTACTCTAGCCCCACAGCCTTTTTTGGACCTGGATCCATCAAACTTTAGGATCCACAAATCATTACTCATTTTATGGGGCTGGGGAAGTGAAATTTCCTTTGGATTGGTTTCGAGGTTGGGATGTTTTCTAGGTGATTCCTCCAGCTTGGATGGTGTGCAGGTGAGGCTTTTCTCTAGAGAATCTTCTGGTTCAGGTTCCTAGATGGGTGGCACTTCAAGCGTTCCCATGGGTGGATTACTTGTTTCGGGAAACCCTACTTTGCATTTTCTCTCTTGGAGGTTGGTGATGTGATGGGTAACGGTGGAAATACATGGATCACACTCTAGCTCAGACTATTTTTGGTAATATACCTAACACCAAGTGTCAGATAGGAGGGTGGCCAGAGTCGCCATGCTACCTTGCAAGTCTACTTTGCACTTCATTTTTGCATCCAAATATTGCATCCTCTGAGTGATTATGGGATCCTCCCCAAGGCAGGTATTGTCGGGGATGAAGTTGAAAGTCATGATTTCCCACGATCGATATACCCTGAATGAGGACTCAAAGAAGAAGACTTCATTCACCTTGTTGGCTTTGGTAAGGGCTTGTTTCATTCTAGGCTTTCTCTCTACCTAGATCTGATTTGATTTCCCCTTCCAGGGGATCCACAAGTGGGAGAATTCTATCGAGCACTACCCATTGAGGGCCTTAGACCAATTTTGACTAAATAAAATCCTATAGGTTTTAGGGATGTCAACCACTTGGATGTCAATGGTGCTAGATATCCGGGGATCTTGGATGAGATGAATCAAGACATTCTTTAGCTCACCAACCATTTTCACAATAGTTTTATCTAATTAGACTGCTACACCTTTAGAGGGTGTGGGAGTGAGTCCAAGCTTCTGGCAGATGGATAAGGGAATGATGTTACTTGAAGCACCAGAATCCACTAGGCAATTGTACAAATTCTTCCCTTGGATGTTCAAACCTAGCAAGAAGGGAGGATCTTCTATATTTCCCCGAAAGACTATTGGAAGACTGTCACATTGGCATCATCGAAAGTTACAATCTTTGGTGGATGACTAACAACTTTCAGGTTCCCTAAGAGCTATAAAAGGGACTTCTTCTACTCGGGTAGTTAAGTAAAACTTCCATCAAGGTCATGGAGGTGGTGGTGTTTTCTAATGCCTTGGTGATATCAAACCACCCCTTTGGATGAAGTTGACTCCCCCCAGCTAGATCCCTGGTGTGGATAGGGCCAAGTCCTTTTGGTGGGAAGGAATGACCATTTGTGTTGGATTCCTTGGGGGTGGTGTTCTTGGGAGGCATTCTCATGTAGGATGGCCCTTTTCTAGCCTGACTCTGAGTGTTGTTGGGATTCCATAGGTTGGTGAAGATGTTGGCCTCAAATGCTGGAATAGATTTGTTAAAGAACCCCTGCACATCGGTTCTTCTTCATCCTCTTCATCTATCCCGAAGAAGATGGTCTCACACATAAAAGTGGTGTGAGGGGGGACTACTGAGGAAGATTCCAGGGGAGTAGGATCAACAAGTTGTTGTCTGTCTGACTAGGAGATCATGATGATCTTCTCTAGTGTGGCACAGTTCACCTCAGAATGTGAGCTAGTGTCATGCAATCTATACCAAGTAGTCAAGGGGTAGAATTCCATGAGATGCATAGAATGACTGGGTCCAGCACCTCCCTGAGTGGTGTTTTGATTCAGAGGAGGACCTCTAGTGTTTGCATTATTGTTCCATTGCTATTGGTTGGGTCAAGGCCCGCTGTTGTAGATTTGACCTCCAAAATTGGCATTCCATTGGCCTGAGAAAACATTCCCTCTCTAGGAATTGGGATTATGGGGCATAGAAGGCCCCACCTTCAGTTGTCCCATGTCTGTTGTCAATGAGTACACCAATCACCAAAGGGATTAAACCTTAGCAGACAGCTGGGTAGTGGTGTCACAATGCGATGACTATTGTGGTGGATTACCTAGGAAAGCAGCAGTAGCTCCTGGAGTCAAGGATGAAAATCCTCTGACTGCAGAAAATTGGAAGAAAGGTACTCTGGGGGATTGTGTCAAAGGTTGTTGCATTTGTTATGGCTAGCTCTAGGGAATTTTTTCCAGACCCATTATTGTCTATCCTTGAGATGGGTAAACATATCGGGCTTGTTGGTGATGAACAATAACCGATTAAATATTTGAAAATGTTAAGTTGATGATCATGCAAGGAATTAAATCAGTTAATGTATTATATTGTCATTGATGTCAACTTGATATAATTTGTATGGTCATGGAAATACTGCCAAAGATTTCAAAGAACCGATGAATCAAAGGCTATGCTATCAGTAATACATGTAAGTCAAGTATTCAAAAAGTGACTGCATACACCGACGGAGTGCACACCGATGGTCAGAGTAAAAGAGAAAAGTCACACTATTACCCAATGAGAAAATGCATAGCATTAACGATGAGCAAAGTTACAGTGTTGCCCGACGAGAAAAGCACAAAGTAACCCGATTGACAGAATTACAGTGTTGCCCGACGAGCAAAGCACAAAGTAACCCGATTGATAGAATTATAGTGTTTCCCGATGGACAGAGATCCCAAAGACAACTAAAGTCACACCAACAGAAAAGTCAGTTATCACCAATGACTAACTAAAGTGTTGACCGACAGAACAGAGAGTTCAGAAATGAAAAAATGCTTAGCTGTCAAGAGCTATAAATAGAATTAACCGATACTTATCATTGTTTTAATCAATCAGATAAATCCAAGGATAAGTAAAGGATTTAAAGCTTCTTTGTCCAGTTGGCAAGAAGATCTCTATGAGATAAAATTGGAGTTTTTCATTAAATCTAATTTGCAAGAATTGTGGATCATGCCAAGAATCAACAAAGCCAAGAAATGGTGAATCATGTCTATAAAGAGAAAAACCCAATTCATTATGAATTGTGGGGTGAAAAAGAGAAGAGAAAATAGATGCTAAAGAGATTCTAAAGAAGAAGAAAGTCTTCATTCAGACCTGATCAACAAGCTAAGGAAAGAGCTAGATTTTGCAGACACCGACGAACAGTGAAACAACATCACAGAGCAGAACAGTGTGGAGAAAAGGTATTGAATTGATTATATTGATTAGAGAGGTAATGCACTTACAATAGATCTAAAAATCTGCAATTCAAGTTGTATGTGTGAACTGATCACTTTAATGTTTCAGTTTAACCATTGAAGCATCAAGTCTCTTAACCGAGCAGGACTTAAAAGTATTTTGTAATTGAGATACATCCCAAGGAGTATCAAAAATTTTGATCATAGAAAGTAGCATTGGATATGCCCGATACCTATTGACAAGCCAAGTGAGTGCTTGATCAAGGATAGTAGCATTAGATGCCAAATACTTGGTGACAAACTATCTTTTAAATCCTCTAACAAGGTCACACCTAATAGTGTGTTTGTAACCTTTAACAGGGTTGGCCCTTAACCGAGCTCACTTTAGAAGAATGAAAAATTGGGTTACCAATCCCAGTGGTTTTTTCCTTAACAGGGTTTCCACATTAAAAATCCATGTGTTATGTGTTTATTTTTCATTACTTTACTGTTTTACATTTCACATATGTTGTTCTGGATTAATCAGTATCCTCTAGCTATTTAATATGTTTCGATAAATGTAAGACTGCTTATCGGTAAACATACAGAAGGAGGTATTGCAAAGCATTCCGACAAGTAGTAATTATTTATAAGTATTTCAAGTAATTCATCTTGTAGGACTGAATATAACTAGAGGCTTAAAAGTGGTGATAAGTTTTAAGGGTTGATTTAAGGATTAATTTTTGAGGCCACTGATTCAGCCCCCCCTCAGTTATTACTAACAGTTGGTCTATTGACGGTGGTCCCATGGCCATTATTAGGGAACCCATTGCCGAATTGGGGTTGTATCCTCTGGTGTAAGGATTTCCATCAGGTAACATGTTGAAGGGTAAGCTTTGTCCAATCCTATCGGGAGCCTTGCTCAAACTGCAAGACAACTCCAGGGCTAAGTTGTAAAAATTTTCCAGAGTATCCCGGTCATTAGCGGCAGTAGTTCTCCAGAGGAGAGTATAAATAATGGGGTCCATGGCATTCATGTATGTTTGGATGGTCACATCAGTGGATGGGATGAAAGGGCTCATGCACCACTTCAAAGCATGTTAGAATCGATGGTTGAATGTAGTGAGAGGCTCGTTCAGTTCCTTCCTGATGGAAATAAACTGGTTGTGGGACCAAGTTGGGTCCATGTGAACGTGGAAGGCTGCTAGAAACGCATCTTCCATATCCTGCCAACTAATAATGGAGTTGGAAGGCAAGTTTAGGCACCATTTTAGCTCATTCTATCCTAGGGACAGAGGAAACATCAGGGTTTAAACATCTTCATGTTGTATCCAGTGTCAATTCATGGCATCTTTATAGGCCTGAAGATTTTCTTCTGTAGTTTGGGGGCCTAGATGCTCATATTTGGGGCAGATCTTCTTCAGATGTGGAGGAAGATCATTAGTAGCACTGGGGAACTGCCCCATTAGGGACTCGGTATTACCGAAGTACGTAGCCATTGGGACTATTTGGTTTTGGCTAGGTTGGACGTTGGTCCCTAGGATTATCTGAAGGATTTGGGTATTTTGGTGTGTAGAGGATCCCCAGATAAAATTGGTTGGTTGTCTCATTTGTTGGGTCCTTTTCTTTCAGATGGGAGGTCTAAGTTCTACAAACTCTCCAGGATTCAGGGCTGATCAGAGGATTCTTTCAAAGCGTAGGGGTGAAAATGACCCTATCCCACGAAAAGCTTGGTTCCTAAAACTATTTCTTGGGGAGTCCTCGGGCGGTGTAAAATTGAAATCTTTTGAGGGAGATGAGCTCATGCCCTCCTTCTAGAGCCAATTTCTATTGACGGGACTTTGTGACCGGCTCTACCAATAGACATAAGTTGGTACCAGGGTATCGGAAAACTTTGCCTGTAAAGGTTTACCAGAATGAATTCTCCTAGCCTTTAAGCACCTGGTAGTCAGGTATTGATGGTGTGGGGAAGCTAAGTTGGGTAGGTGACTATTTTTTGAGGGATAGCTTGTTTTTACTCATCTTTTTGGGGATTTCAAAAGGGATGGGGTTTCCTGCAAGCATTTGGATTATCAAAGAAAGCACAAAAGATAGATCAAGGTTAGACATATATTTCTACCTATAGTTGTGCAATATATATTCAAACATCAAACAATGCTCCAATGTAAGAAAAATACACTAAATACCAAATACACAATGAACCAATGATTTGTATGCATTCAATAGCAAAGGGAGGCAATATCATTAATCTAAACTAAAACATAGGAGAAAAGGAAATAAGAAAACATACTGCACAAAAGATGTTTGCTAACTTTGAAGATCAGAACAATAACAACACATGATCACAAGATGTTCTTCCTTCTTTCATTATCTTGAAAATGTTCCAACATCACTGGCGAGTATATTCATGGCTCCAAAGTAGAATTCTAAGCTACTGAGAACAAATGATCATTGAGCTACTGATAACAACTAAAACTAAAATGTTATTTGCAATGAGCTCAAAAATACTATGCTTCTATTACTGCTGAACTGCAAAATCATCAATTTTGCCGACCCTTGTTATGGCATCGGACTTCTTATTTATACACAAACTTGACCTAAAACTTGACCTAATCTACTTGTACACTTCCTAAATATAATACATTATCCGTGGTTGGTACTACCTGCACTACTTACAATCACCTCGACATGTACATAGGTCTAACAAGACAAAAGAAGAAGATAGAGGGGAAATATAGAAGAATCAACCTATAGAAGAGAGATGAGGTAATTATGGAAGAAATTTTATTATCCTAGTAACCTAGGCTACATGCCTCATTAATGAAAATTGTGGCTCCCTATCTTCGATGCACACTAGGTAGTTAATGTGTGAGCAGCACCTCAAGAGAATAAGAAGATGTATGTTAGAACCATCCATCTATTAGGCCTATTGTTATCTAGATCACCTACATTCTTACCCTCATTAAATGATGATATTGATCATTCAGCTCTGGGAAAACTTGACGCAAATCATTGTGAATGAATACAAAACTTAGACCCGAAAATCCAGAGTCCGGGAGCTTACACTCAAAGAATAAAAAATTTGCAAAACTTCGCCCTGCTGGAGAAAATCTCTGGAGACTGGAGGACTTAATTTCCTTATACTCTTTTGAATGCCTCCAAGATCTAGAGGATTCCTTCTTTTTCTATCTCTTTTATACAATCTTGGCACCCTTTAGCCACCTCCAACTGCTCGCCCACATCCTGGGCACCCTCTTTGAACTCTACCCCCATCTTTGCTACATCGTGGGCCTAGAGCATCATGAGGGAGAGATGCAACATCTTCACTGCATCAAAATCTCTAGGAGTCCAGAACCATGACTCCATTATTTCATCAAATTTTCTCACAACAAAATCCACCATAGTGCATCTCTCAGTGCTGAAGGGATGGACTGCCGAAACCCTTGTGACGAATGCCGTATATAAATTTAAAAAAAATTCAACTGTTGGGACTTTACCCTTTAAGGCCACTACCAGTTGCTTTCTCATCTTGATTTTGAGACCAATTCTAGAGTGTTGGACCTAGAGGAACCCAAAATGTTCATCCCCCAAAATTCCTGTCTCTTTGACAATATCATCCTTGATGTTCATTATTTCTTCTAGTTCACTTATCCATTCTTCATATTTTTCTATCTCCCCCTCCCACTGGGAAATGATGCCATTCACTTGGCCCAATATGTTACTAGCCTGATGGAGGTTCAGGAGTGTGGCTTTCAAGAAGTGCCTTATGAATCCTACCTACTCAACCACCCAATCATCTACTTCTTGCACTTTCTTTTTCATTGTTCTCAGTGTGCCTATGTCACCCTACAAAAGTGGTGTTCTAGATGTGGAGGCCTCCGGAGGAATTGTAGCTAATGGTTGTGTCAATTCTGTAAGAATCCCAAGGAGAATAGCATTTTCTTCTCTTTCCTCCTTGAGTTGTGGGCTTGTTTGTCATATCAAGCCTCAATTGCTCGACTGGCTTCTCTCAACAGGTCTAATTCAGCCTGTTTGTCTCTCCTCCCCAGAGGTACCTCTGTGATCCTATATTCCATAGCCCCTACTACTACTTCTTGTGCATCTGGGGGAGGCATTGCTACCATCATGATGGTATTTCATCCCGGACTGGTCCGAAGGGTATGGAGGGTACGGGCCTTCTTGGGCTTCTTAGCCTCTTGGTTTTGTGCCATCATTTCGGCTAGAGAGAGGGGAACTCTCACTGTTTTCAGTGCCTTCCTTTTTCTTGACTCTAGCAACCACTGTGGTGGTGGGGGTGGTCTTATGACTAGGTCCTAGATACTGGTCTCCTTTAGGGGCTGGCCGCACTTCTTCAACATATGTAGTCTCTGTGGACTCCTCTTCTCCACTCTTGGGATTCCCTATTTCTCCCACCTAAGTGAAATTTTCATTTGTAGTGTCAGGCACCCCACCTTCCCCAGCACCTGTGGCATCTATATCCATGTCTTTGGGATTCTCCCCCGCATATTGCTACAATATCAGATTTTGGGGTAAAGGATCACCTAGAGTAACAAGAGGAATTTGGAGCGTGATGACTGGGTGTATGGTTGTTCCCGAGGGTTCAGTTTCCCCAGTCATAGTCAGCTGCTTGTCTTGTGTCTTCCTTCCTTCTGTCTCGGTCTCTGGGACCGGTGTTTCTACCACACTTGGTATATCTACCTATTCATGCTTTTGCTCTTGGACTTCCATCTCCAAAGAAACCTCTTCTTGCCTTTCCCCCTCCCTGGGGACATTCTCTGCTTCTTGCACGGCAATCTCCTCTATTGTCCTCTCAACATCTTTATGTAGATTTACCAAGTGCTCAACCTAGAAGATATCATAAAAATTTTCATGGGGAGGGGAGGCCTCTGGAGGATTCTCTACTTTGGGGGAGGAAGGGATGACCTCCACCAGTATGTTGCCCGATATTCTAGGGCCTTTATCTGTGCTCTATGGAGGGTTATCTATTCTTGGCTTCTTCCTCCTTGTTCGTAGTGGGACCCTGACATCTAGAATAGCTGCACTCTCATCCTCTGTATTTACCACGTGGCTCATAAGTGTTGCAAGTGATGGTGAGCTTGTAGGAAGGGTGAATCCTACTGAAGTGACTGGGAGACCAAGAGAAAGCCTTGCATGTATTGTTTCACCCAGCTGTCAAGATAACTCAAGCTTGGTGTGAATTTATTCTAAGATAGAGGGTGGAACCAAGGATAGGATCTGGGTTAGGGCACTATCCTTTGATTTCCCCTTATCCCTACTCTGTTCAAACGTTCTAGAGGCTGAAGTGGACCCCTGCAAAACTGGACCCTCTAGGCAGGTCCTTTTCCTGCATACTTGTGCAAAATACTCATGACTATGTTGTACAATGCCTTGGGTAACATCCTCTATTGTCAAAACCTCCACGGTGTCCCAATCCATCAGAGGGAGATCCAACTTATCAATCCCTTGTAATTTTTATGACGGGTCCTCCAAGGGCCCACTATTGGAAAATTTCTTTGGAAAGGTCTGAAGGTCGAGGCGCTTCATTATTCCTTTTTTCATCCTTTTGTACTTTCGACCCTGGATGTTAATGTCATCTTGGAAATGTGCACAAAAATCCTCCAAGTGAGGCTCATGGTGTGTTTTCACCTGGGGTAATGTTGTTTTTATTTTATCAAGCAGATCAAAATTGTACCGTGCTAGATAGAATTCTGCTAGCCCCAGACTTTTTAACACATTATCGGCTTCTTTTGCCGCTGCAAGGCTACAAGAGTAATTCCCGCAAGTGATTGGGAAAGGGATGGAGGTAACTTTCTTGACTCCATAAAATGTATGGAGCTCTAGGATCTTCTTGCAAAACTCCATCAAAATAATCCTATCCCCACAATGCTTGGGCAATAGGTAGGGCTTGGCAGAGAACTCGGTTACCCGAATATAAGAATGTTGATGAAATTGAATAAAATAATTGCCATATTTACTCACCAAGGCCATGTTAGAATAGTCCCAAGGGATAACTGAGAGGGGGGGTGAATCAATTATCAGTAACTTTAATTATTTTTACTTCCTTAACTTCAGAATACAATAAAGTAAATGCTTAATCAGATAACACAGTACACAACACACAATTTGATTACGGGGAAACCAAATGGTAAAAACCCCGGTGGGAATTGCCAGCCACAATGAACTATACTTGTTTATAGTAATCCCTGTTAGAAGATATTTCAACCCTGTTAGGATTTTTAATTTATAATGCAATAAGTATAGTGACCTAGTTAAGGGTCGGACCCTGTTAGGAGTCTTTTACAAATAACCCTGTTAGGAGTGGTGGACTCACTATCCAAAAGCTCACTACTTCAATGGTGAAGGATACAACCTTCTGTATAATAGATATGCACTATATCTGATGATGAACTATAGAGTAGACCTGCTATCTTGATCAGTTCCAGTGTATTACAATCTTTCACTTCTTCTTCACATAAACTATTGATGAATGAACCATATCCGATATTCTGCTCTGTACATCTTTTGTCTCTTTTCGTATCATTCACACTTAGCGTATCACAAATGACTTTCTATAAGTATCTTCCTCAAAGTATGAGATCATGGGACCTGTAAGAAAACTCTTCATAACATCCTTTTCAGCTCTACTAAGCACGCAAGCATAATTACAATTGTGCAAGTATAAACTGAATAAATGCGATGCTTCACTAAGTCGGCCTCACCAATTTATCTCTAACTTTACAATATTCTTGAAACACATTTAGCACCTTTAGATAACTATCATCAACTCATAAATAATCATGAATATACACACACATATCCTGAAGATAGGCGCAACTCAAAAAACATGTTACATACATTGGCTCTAAACAAATACTCTTCCAGAACTGTAACTGCCAATAACAGAATTACACAACATGACTGAAACATCATATCTATATCTACGTGTATGAACATAACATAATAAACATGTCTAAAACATGTATCTAACCATGCAAGTCTTCATGTCATCATTCTGATAAGTACATACAGAATCACTACTGTGTATTATATGTTGTCATCAATGACAAACATACAATCAATCAACTAAATAGAAACAAATCTCCAACAGGACATAGCCTCCTTTGACAGCTAGTAACCGACATCTTGAGATGGTATCAAAATTTTGTAGTAAACAAAGGTATCATTTACTCAAAAAAAATTGGGGAAGCTGGCTTCCCATTGAATTTGGGGAAAATGAACCCAAGGTGCACTCTGGCCGAGCCCAGTCCCAAGGATGCCCACTGTAAATAAACCCCAAATTCCAAGTTTCTATTGTGCCAGTGCCCATAAAACATATAAATTCATGTAGAACTTTAATGTCTCACTGACCTTTTTAGCTGAAAATCTATAAGATTGGTAACAATGGTTGCCTAGTCAAAAATTTTCCCATTGGTGGTGATGTTGTATAAAAAGTAACACATCTAGGCTGAGAAATCTCGGGCATGTGATTTCTCGAAGACCCGACATAGAAAGATGATCCCCGCCTCTATCCTTTCTTTGAAATCTACATGGGAGATCTCCAAGTTCATCTTCTTATAGTCCTTCCTTGGAGTCTTCAGCCAATGGGTGTTGAGGTGCTATGTGGTAGCCTACTGCACATTATTGAACTCTTGTAGCGACATGTCCTGGGAGATGATAATAGAATTAGAAAACTAGGGGATTCCCAGTCCCAAAGCCAGCATAGAAGTGTCGAGAGATACTAGGGGAATTGGGTAGCTCTTTGGGAGGGGAGTAGTAAGTATAACAGACCGTACGATGGTGTTGTAATTTTTGGCTAGAGTTAGGATCAACTCTGTGGCTTGCACAGAGTAAGGGAAGCAGATGGCTTTGATGATGTTGGACGTGGCCACATTCTTCACCATACTATCTCCAGTGGAATGTTGAGTGAACATTATTCTTACTATGCCCTGTAATTCAGCCAATGGTTTGACCTCTATGTTGGTGATCATTTGTAACTTACAATCCACCTTGGATCCCATGAGGACACTATCCTTCGAATATTTGGATGTGAGCGGGAGCTTCTCTAGTGCTTTCTTGGGCGTTGACTTGGTGGCCACTCTTGTTGAGGTGGTCGGAAGTTCCTGACTTCCACGAGGAGAAGCTACCTCAGACATATTGATTAATGAATTTTTGATAGCCTGCAAGACCATACAACCGTTAATACAAGTAATTAAATAACTTTTTGGGTTTCTGAGATTTTATCGCCATTTAGCACTTGTCCTCAAAAGACGTTAGCTTTATCAAATCTAGGAAATGTAATAAACAATAACTTACTTTGAATTTGATCAATACCTAGGGGTTCTGGGGATTCTGGTTCATGCAATAAATGAGATGAAGACCGGGGATTACGGTGAGCCCAGAGTCTAGAGAAACTAGCCCTTAATGAAGTGACCAGGCAATAAGTCATACTAGTTTGACATGGGTTGTCACATGGTCATGCAATAAATAGAGTAATAGAATTTAAGGTGACAGCTCTCTTGACATGGATGTAATGAATGCCACTAGTGATTGTTTCAAATACTTGTGCATGGGTAATTTAATCCCACCATCAATGTCGAAGTGAAGGGAGGAGAGAGAAAGTATGCAACTCAAACAGGCGAGGTGTTGAGTTTGAGTCTAGAAAAAACCAGGTGGGCAAGCTCAAACTGGATTCAACAATATAGAGGGTGCGGTGAGCTTGCCAAAGGATGGTTCGGACATGATGGAATAAAAATAAAATGATACAGAGACACCCACTATGAACATCATTTACATACGAGGACAAAGAATGGAAAATTTACAGCAGACACAACTAACTAACCTACAGACTACTAAAAACTGACAGGAATTTACAACTTTTTACATATCTACAGAGATTTACAACTGACTTACACTATTATACAACTATTTACATAGAAACCAACATTATCTTAAAATGTACATAAATATACAGTGCATGGAAGGTGGAAAACCTTCCTGCAGAGCCATCCCTCCAATGGGAGGCGATGATGAAGACCAGAAGACGAAGGAAGCAAAAAAACAAAAACAAAGAAACAAAACACGAACCAAAAGAAAGAAAAGAACCAAAAGGGCATACCTCAAAACTAGGAATGCAAAGGGAAGGGCATGGGAAGTGCTCCATAGACGAACAGCTCTGGAAACCCATGAACATGCTTAGAACACCATAGGATGGCTTGAATGCACACAGGTCCGAGCACTAAATCATTGTTAATCAATGTTAATCTCTTGAAGAAAATTGCACTTAGCTTGCTGTTAAATGCACAATTCACTCTTAATCACTCTAAGGGTAATTTGTTTGCTGTAAGTGTAAAAATGACAAGTGAAAACAAATTTATACCCTTTCGGTGAAAATGCACCGCTTCCTTTCTACAAACCCCAAGAAAAAGGCAAACCTCCAGACTCTGGGCTCGGGGGATCCTACGCGATCACACCCTCTAACTAAAGAGAAAGAAATGGCACAGGAATCTTGGAGTCCAAAATCCGGCTGGCACAACGAAAAAAAACACTCTGAGACTAGGTCCTAGAGCAAGGAAGACCAAAAGGAAACACAACAATGGCCATGCGGAGGAAAAGGCTGGAGAAAACAAAGGACCGAAAAGAAACAAAGGAAAGGACCAAAACCAAAAAGGGCGACCCAACATTTTGTGAAAAAAATGTAGTGAAGGGTATGTGGGGCATAACACTTGGTCAAGAGGAGAATCTTGTGCCAATAAATATTGGGACCTAAACCTTGCATACTATCCAAGCAGCTAGTGAAGTCCTAAAACCCTTACAAAACCTCACATTTTGGGTTAGGGAATTGTACGGAGGGTTGGAACCCTAAGACCCCAAAAATATTTGAGAGGTTGGAAAATGAATCTAAGAACCCAATAAAATTTGTAGGGTAACTTTGGAAGGAAGTGGATAAAATCCCTATTTTCTCAAAATAGGAGGCCTAATAGGGCTACTAGCCATTAGGTCTATTTTGAAGCATTTTGCAGAAATCTACTATCAAGTTAAATCAAGAGGGACTCCCAACTCCTCTAATTTATTAAATTAAAGTGTCAAGAAGAACCTCCTCACCTGTGCAAGAGTACTTAAAAATAATGGTGGTGGAAGTCCTTTAGGTGTGTTGAAGGGATAGTATGTTGAAGGCTAGTAAGCACCAAGTAGAGTTCTTAGTTTGGTGATTCTTTGTTGGTAGTTAGGTTGGTTAAGGAGACCAGTGGATCCATAAAATTGAAGATATCCTATAGGTGATTAGGTGTGTAGAAGAAGCCCCCTAAATTCTATTAAGAGACTAGGAGCATGAGCTTGTGATTGGCTCATCCAGCCTCCCTATCAGATTGGTATTAGAGCCCAAAAAGATTTGGGTTTGCATAGTGTATGTTAGATTCTGATTCCAATGGATATTCAATCATGGTGACTAATGTGGAATTGGCCAAGAAGGTTGATGACCAGGAGGTAGACAATAGCCTATTGAGGGAAAGAATAGCCCAACTAGATCAAGCATTGAGTGAAGTGCAAACAAGGACTGATGAAGTTAGTGACAAACTTGAATAAAATGAAGCTAAGGGAAAAGAGGTTGCAAAAAAGGATCAAACTATAGAACCTAACCCTATGTTGTAGGAAGATCCCTTATTGAAGGCCTTGAAAGCCATGAGTGGGAAAGCTCTTTAAGATATACCACTATTTAGTGGAGGGATGGAAGAAGATCTAGTCATGGACTAGATAGAGGGTATGGAAAATCACTTTGAATGTGATGGAGTCACAAAAGCACAGAAGGTAAGGGTGGAAAAATAAATACTTAGAGGCTCTGCCTTGACATGGTGGAAGTTCATACAAGAAGAGAGGGAGAAAGAAGGAAAGAAACTAATTTCCACTTGGAAGGGAATCATGGTCAAGGTGAAAGAGGCATATATGCTTAATGACTGGGTATGTGGAAGATCATGAGGGGCCAAAAATTGGGGATGTAAAAAAAAACCACTTTTCACTCGTCCAAAAGTGCATGAAAATGTTTGTTGACTTTTTAGTAGGCTTGGGTGTCAGTACACCTGGGCAAACCTAACACCAAAGCACAAGCCTAATTGAGTACCTAAAAATATCGGGTAACCAAAACCTGTGGCATAAATCAAAACCCGCAAGCTGTTTTCCTCATTTGTATCATTGTTTAGGATTGGAAAATGGCTCTATATATCCTATACTCAATTTTTTTGGGTATGTGATTTCTCTAACAACAAATTTGACTCTACAGTATATACGGCAAGTAAATTCTTTGTATATTTTGATTAATTTATTTTATTTTGATGTTAAATGTAGTTTTTTTGGTTGAAATAGGGTTTTGTATTTATTTTTTTAATAATATATGAAATCAAATTGAAATTTATATTTATTTTTTATTTAATCAGGTATGGCTAACAACAGTGAAGAAAATAACCCTCCGCACCAAATAACAATCCCCAAAACAATCCCGAACCACTTCAAAACCTTTTAGCTTTAGAGGATTTCATACAAGATAATTTGAACACTATACGGGGGTTCCAAAACACATATCAAAATATACCTACATTAGGTCCCATGCTTTCCACCCTAAATACTATTGTTGAAAACATTGACACACTTATGCCACAAGATAATGTTGCTCTTCATTGGCGTGATGATATGCATGCCCAATTTGATGAATGGCTTGACCATGATGGGGTTGCAGACCTTAATATAACTAAATAATCTATATCCTCCTTTTTTGTGAATCCTAAAACTAGATTAAAATTTAACCCCAAAAAGCCTAAATTCTCAATTAAATGGTGCACAAATGATGCAATGCATACATAGTTTTGGGATTGTTGGTGGATGGTTTTTGATAAACCACCCCATAGAAATTTGGAGCTCCCTTTCTATTTTATAAAAAATTGTATGCTAAGTTTGTGCTTGGTCACAGTGTAAATTATTGGAGCATGAGGCCCAACATGGGCGTAGGCAAAGGAGCTCATCAGACTAGGCCATTTTCCCAATGCAAAAAGGCCACTACCTTTGTCCCCCCACTGATGTCACACCCCCTCCTCCAGTCCAGCATCCTGATATCATTGTAGAGGCTACCTCACAGAGTATTAGGGTCATTCACACGCTAAGTGATCAGTTGATCGCGCAGACCAGGTCATTGTTGCCTCCTGGTGTCGATGATGTTGGTGCATTGACATTTGGGAGCAGTTCACATGTATGTGTGCCCCATACTTGCATTATGTGCAAGAATTTGTACCTCAGACCACTTACTAATGCTGATACATATCAGTATGTTATTTATGAGGATACAAGAGATGCAGCTATAGAGGCTACAACACCTCATGGAGCATCTGTGTCTCATGAGAGTGTTGAGGAGGGGTACGTAGAGCCATGGAGTCTTTTTGATATGGTAAGAGTAAACATTATAAATAAATTTGTCACATGACTTATTTAATTTAAAAATAATTTATTTATTTAGATTATTTTTAATGACTGCATGCACTTATGTATATATATCTAGTCCATTTATTTTCAGTCGATGATAGAGGAGGAGTTGAGATAGGTGGATGAATCCACACTTTCAGCCATTTCATTTGGCCTTGACACCTATATGGTATATTATAAATTATGTACCCATTAGTTTTTTTTATATCATTTGGTGTACATGCTTAAATCTCTATCAATTAGAGCAATAAAATTCATACATTTACTAATATATTTGTAGACACCTAAAATTGACCAGGTGTATCTCAAACATTCAAAACTATATATCTCAGCCAAATGCCTCAAATCTCATCTCAATGCATTAAAATGGATCAAATCAAATGGACATTTATCAAATCAAGAGGAAAAAAATCAAATCAAATTAAAAGATCAAATAATCATGAAATCAAATAATTAAGTTCAAGCCTAAAGGGATTAATCAAATTATGCAATTGATTTTTCAATTGTATAGTTCAAATCAACAAGATCAAATCCAACCCATTCACCCTCCCATGGCTAAATTAATTAAATGATTGAGTTATTTAATTCCTAATATCTTTGAGACAACCAACCAACTTTCCCTCCATTTGAGAACACCTCAAAGCTTTTGACTTAACCAAACTTTGATCATGATCAGCTCACTCTACCCCCTACCCTTGGGAAAATGCTATAAATACAAGCCATTTCCTTTTTTTTTGGGATCCAAGAATTTCAAGAGAAAAATCATCCTTATTATAGGCATTTGGAGAGCATTTGAGAGCTTTTGATCATATTTCAGCATTTGCGTAGCATTTTAGAGTATCATCTTTAATAGCATTTATTGGTTTTATAACATATCTTGGAGCATTTTGAGCTAGATTAGAGCATTGTTTATCATTTATTTCTCATTCTAGGATAGTCCTTGGGAGAGATTAAGACTGAGAGCTCTTTTAACAAAGCTTAGATAGAGAACCAGGAGATGATATGGATTTTTAGCTTCAATTCTTAGATTAAATCATAGTTTCTTTCCATAGAATTGTTGTTATTAGTCCTAATTTCATGAAGGTGTTAATCTTACACACACAAATGGTGCCCACCATGGGGCTCTAAGCCTCATTTCTAACTTTTTTATCATAATATTTTGTGTGTTTTTCTTTGTTCTTGGTGTTATTTTTCATAAAATAGGAGAAGAGCTGCCTATGCAATATTCAGAGCTGCCTATAAACAATAAAACGCTGCCTACGGAGCTTCTTTCGTCTCCATCTTTCGTTCTTCAGGTGCGTGCTAGATAAAGTGGGCCACCTGATAGATAAAGCATTCCGCCGGCTAGATAAAGTGTGTCACCTATTATTTTTCAAGAGCTGCTTACCAGCAACCTTTGGCCGCTTCTTATACTTTATGTGCCACTTGTTAATTTTATTTAGCCACCTGTGATTTTTTAAAAGCCGTGTAGTAGGATTTAAAAGCCGCTTAGCAAGTTTATATTTACACGTGCTAGCATTTAAATGCCGCCTTTTAGTTCTTAAATGCCACGTAAATGCTTTTTCTTTAAATCAAGTTTTTATTGATTTTCTCACTGTTCTAACTCTCTGTGTTTTTCTGTCTCATAGATGAAAAATCACCCAAAGGTACAGAAACCAGAGAAGCGGGTCACAAAGCTTAGCAAAGAGGTGAGCATAAAAACTAAAAATTACAAATAAATACATATAGCCAAACTGTTAGAGAGTTTATTTGAGGAGGAACACTTGTATGATCATTACATTAAAGTGTTTTTTGCTTACAAACAAAAATTTCCCACTCTTTAATTGATTCTCATAAAGATTTGGTTTAATAAGATTTTTATTAAAAGAGCTTTTAGGAGGGAGTTTTTCATTCTAGTTTTTCCAAGTTTTCTTCACTTTGTCTCTCTTTGTGTTGACTAACTTGTTGGAGGAGCCGGAGTGGGAACAATCACCACTAGGTGAGTGGAAAATAAGCCAAAACACTCAAAAATGCGCCTAGCCTTGCTAGCTTCGAAAAATCAGGTATTTATCTAATCAAGCTTGCATTGCTTAACTTGTGGAAAATTATTTAAATCTAGTATAATTAGGGACACCCTACTATTTTCTGTTCACACGAGACATTAGGTATATGCTCTCAACTTTTCAAAGTTGATCAAAAAGCCAAAAGTGTCAAGTTCGGGTGGTAAAAAGAAAGGGAGGATTAATTGAACCACACATCTCATTTTTTAAGAACCTCCTTATCAAGAGGTTGAAAATGAACAAATATATTTGAGGTGTTTGGAACAAAGAAAAACAATAGGGATATGCTCTTCACTCTTTGAGTGAATCAGATTCCCAAACTTGTTGGACTGAGTTTGGTTCTTGCTTTCCATATTCATGCTAGTTAAATAGAGCTTTAAAGGGCCTGCCTCTCAAGAATTGCCTTATGAGGATAGTGAGAGGGAACGACCCAAAGTGGGATATATTTTCTTTTACCGTGATGTCGTCTGACCCACTATAAATAAATGCACTTCTCGTTAATCGAAAAGTGACTAAAAATTGTGCAAGCCATCCTCACTTCCCCTAGTATTCTTTTGGGATTGTGCAAAATCATACTTTTGTGCATGTGGGAAGCCCACAAGGGGGTAAAGGATCTTGTCGAGATTTAGACCGGAATAATTTGAGACCTTGCTAAAGTAGAAGACCTACCTTTGTAGAGCCATTATTAAAAGCCAAATTTGCTGACTCTAAGGTAGACTGTTTGGAAGACATTCTTGTGCAAACCTATCAAAACATCCGAGAACATACACTTTTAGTGTGGTTTTAGGGATATGGTACAATTTTGATGTGTGTATTGATCTTGTACTCTATATTCACACAAGAATCCTTTTTGATAAATCCGATCAAAGATTTAAAACTTTTAAATCCATAAAATACAAAAAAAAATTGATAAATTTAACTTTGATCAGCAAAGCTCCGCATACCATCATTTCAAAGCGGCGTACAAATGGAACTGGGCTGCTTATGAATTATAAAATGCCACTTGAAATAATTTAATAGCCACATAAGCCACTAGAAAGTGCCATGTATAAACATTTTAAAACCACCTATCAACAGGCAAACGTCGCCTGCTAACTACAGAGCGCCGTGTATAGGATTTCTAGTGACCGCGTACTAATAACTAAAGGCCGCCTACATGCAGGTAAGAGCCGCCCAAAAATTTAAAAGGGCAAATAGTGGGTATATGTCGAGGGGTTGAAAATAAGAAATTTTCATTTTTGGATACCCTTTTGGATGTTTTACCTCTGCGAATACTTAACTGGATTGGAATCCGCCATTGTTGGATATTTTTCAAATTTATCCATAGATTGATCATTTACGTGAGTTAAAAACCTAAGATCTTCATTTGATATATGTTAATGTCAGTTTTTACTTGATCCCATTACATCAAGACTACCCTACAACTAGACAGATCTTATCTGAGGCAAGAATGTCCTTTTCTAGGTGATCCTTTCTCTTCAAGACCCTTACACGAACCCATCAAAGAAGCAAAACCGAGGATGTATTTCCCATTTGGCCATATAGATCCCGATCAAATCAATCATGTGAGCAAGGATATGAACAAACAAGGAAATGTTGATCCTAACAACAAAGGATCCAACAATAATACCAATGGAGGAACAAACATGGACCCTAACAATCAAGGGATGAACAATACCAACAATGGGGGAAACATAGACCCTAATGATGAGGAGTTAACCGATGAAAAGGTTAATGAGGCTATGCAAAGACCTTTCTTCATGAAACTTATGGAAAAAGTGTTGGAAAAAGACAAGGAGAAGTACTTCCTAGACCTTGCACAAACAGGTCTCAAACTTCCACGTGATTATGATGTCACCAAACTCAAACAAGAAGTTGAGGCTAACCCCATTGAAATCATGAACAGACAATTCCAAATTTTCCATATGCAATTGGACATAATAAAACAAAGTGGGGCTCCTAAACCCTTTTTTATTGAAGCTTTGTGTCCATTTCCATTTGATAAATCTTTAATCATGATACATTTCCAGCAAATGCTATTTATCCCAAATATGACAAATATGAAGGAACATTTGATCCTCAAGATCACTTAAGGGAATTTTTTCCCCTAAGTATAGAGTTCATGCATGACACAACTTACCTTATGAGGTTTTTCCCTAGAAGTTTGGGAGGTATGGCAATGGAGTGGTTTTTCAAGTTACCCTCCGACATTCGAACCTTTGAGGAATTGGCCTCTAAGTTTGTAACTCACTATTCTTATAAAATCAAACATGAGGTTACAATGCTTAATCTATGCAAAACCAAAAAAAGAGAAGGGGAGGGATTCCTACTTTTCCTACAATGATGAAGAGCGGTATTTGCTAGATACCCTCGAAGTGTACCCGAAAAGGAAAAGATGGATATTTTTGTAAGTAGCTTGAATAATGAAATGAACTATCGACTAAGGCTACAATGTCCTAGGTCATTCTAAGACCTAATTGAGAACAGGGTGACAATGGAAGAGGTATTGATAAAAAGTGGAGAAATCAAACTTTACAAAGATAACAAGAATAACAACAACAACAACAACAATACCTCCAACACTAATCAAAATCGAAGTTCCAACAACAACAACTGATATTGGATGAATAATAACAACAATAAAGGAGTGGTTAACGATGGAGTGGTAGAGGCTAAGACTTTAAAGGCTACCCCTTTTAATCTCACTCAAAACTCAGCTCAAGCCAATAATGTGAATCAGGCACCCAAGGTGCCCTTCAACAACAACAACACTAATAACAAATTTGGGAATAATCAAGGGACTCCCAAGCCTAAACCTTGATTTGCACCTACACCCAAAAGGACATTCACTAACTTGGGTGAACCATTGGAGAATGCATTAAGGACACTTATTGTGAATAAACTTATTGACCTACCAAAGGTTCAACCATACGAACCTCACATAAAGCCAAACTGGTGGAATGAGAATAACCATTGTGACTATCATCAAAATAGGGGACATAAGACCAATGATTGTTTGCGTCTCAAACATGTGGTACAAGATCTCATAGAAAATGGTGTAATAAAATTGGACGGTCCTCAAACTAATGAAGATCACACAGCCTTTAAAAATCCTTTCTATAAGCATAAAAAAGGAGAATCTTCCAACTCAAACAATGGAGGAAACAGTACAAATAATGCAAGAGGCAATCATAATATTAACTTTGCTCATACTTATGACAATACTATCAATGTTGTTGTGGTTAAAGATAAACCTATTCAAGGGTCCGCTAATGCCATCACAAGGAGGAAAGCCTCAAAGGTTACCCTACAAGGGGGTACTCCTATTACTATTGGCCCTAAAACACCAACTATTTTGGCTAAACAAACACCACCCACAACAAAGCCTTATAGTTTGGTGGATCAATTA
>MU227927.1:674134-684202 GCA_018584345.1 Thuja plicata
TCAGCATCACCTTTGTACATGGAAAAATTCAAAAAAATACCAAAAAAATGAGAAAAGATCAAAATGCAAAAAAATTAGAAAGTTCAAAAATCCAAAAACATTTGAAAAAGAGAAAAAAGTGCCTTGGTGAAAACCTAGCAATAGGCACCTTGGTAGCAAAAAAAAAGAGGAAAAGAGAAATAATCCCAAGAGGTGAAAACCAGGAAATAGGCACCTTCTGTCCCTTAGGTCTTTCCTAGTTGCATTTGTACATATTGTGTTTCATCATCTCACTTGTCCATATCCTCATTGCATCTGTCATTTGTGCATCATCCTATTGAAGTCTCAGAGATGCATTTTTTGTCACATTCTAGGTTCAATTGCCCTAAGTTTCACATTAGTCACATTTATCACTTGGGGGCATCCAGCATAAATTTTTGGTACCAACCAGATTCAATAGTGCAACATCTTGATCACACATCATAAGTAGATTTTCAGATTCAGAAGAGAGATTTTTGGAACCTTTGATAAATATCATTGTTCAACCCTAAATAGTTTGATCGCCTAACATGATCCTTGAGTTTCATTGACTTATTTTATTAGGATTAAAAATTGACATACCCTAAATGATTAGACTATCTGGAAATCTTATTTGAAAATCTTGATACATTTCACAAACACTTGGAATTTTTGATGAGTTTTTCATTGACTTTTTTGAGTCATGTTCATTTTAGCTAATCAATGATGTTTCGACTAGATTGGCAATGATAGAGACATGATGTTTTCTAAAGCTTCTGAGTGACTATTTTGAGGAAGATTCTTTAACTTGTGTGAATTAGTCTAAGGACATGGTCATCAAAGAACCATAGAGGATATTCATATGGGACGGAGGGTTAACCTTTGTTTGTTTATGCAAAAGGATACCTTGGCTATTTAGATTTTCCATATCTTAATACCAACATCCAGTTGCAACATTGAATCTGATTAAACCAGTATTCATACTCCCATGGTTGGTCTTTCAACTAGTGCGGGTTGTACTTGGTTTCGTAGAAAGGGTTACCACATGAGAGAAATTCATATTCATATTCTTATGCTCGCAGTGGCAACAGTAAGGATTATATTGACTCCTAGTTCCACAACGCTCTATGATAAAAATATATCTCAGTTTGCATTTCTTTCGCAAACCTCAAGGACAATTAGTTGCATCACATCTTCATGTTAGATTAATTGCATCTTCATGTTAGATTAATTTTCTTTCTCCAAGTTAGTTTTCAAATGGCTTGCCTTTCTAGCAATTTTCCAAGTTCAAGGGGGGATAAAAGTTGACAACACTTCATCAAATTTAATGGTTTCAAGTCATCAATATGAGATTTTACTTTGCATTCATACTCATTAATCATTATTCATTACATATTCATATCAAGTCAAAAGAAAAAAAAAAAGAAAGACACATTAATCATTATCCATTTATCAGTATCATTTAGCTTTGCATACCATAAGTTAAAATTGCATACATCCAAAAATCAAAAAGATAGTTGCATTCATTTATCATAGCACTAAGTATTGCATCCATAGCATTGCATAATCCATACATCATCATTAAATCAAAAAAGCATGTCGACATAAGTTGCATTAACATAATTTGCATCCATTTATCTATGTCCTACTCTAAGACATTGCATCCATAGCATAATAGAAATAAATGCACCATAGAAACATGTAGATATGCATAAAATGAAATCTCATAACATCATCAAAGGAGGAATCAAAGATCATCAGAGATAGATTTCCATCATCAATGTCTATAACATAAATCAGTACATCAAAGGTACATCAACAAAATGATCCATACATCAGATTCCTGATCACAAATACATATGATACATCATCAATGCCATATCAAGATATCATAGATCCCGAATCTATCTCATGACCTAGCAGGGGCACTTGATCCATCTCCATCTATACATGTGCCTGAACCCCCTGCACCATCGAGATCCCTATCACCTACTCTATCCTGTGTACTGGGAGGTGCCTGACTAGTGCTCGCACTGGTAGGTAACTGAGCCAAAGTAGTCAAAAACTGTTGTAACATGGTAGAAACCTGATCTAATTGAGTAGTCATTGTAGTCATCCCTGCCTGTAAACCCTGAACATCCTGCACTAAACCATCCGCAATGGGTGGAACTAGAGGGGCCTATGATGTTGGAGGAGCATGTGGTGCCTGTGGCACTAATGGTACCTACGGTATCACCAGAGCTATGCTGCTCTTTGGATCAACTTGTGGAATTTGTCCATGCACTAGAACCTGTCTGGCCACCTAGACATGTCTATGTCTATTTCTATATCTGGCCCAATCTGCACCAACTATCAAAGGAGCCTAACCCTAAGGTACCTATACCCATGCTAATCTCTGCCTAGGTTGCTTGAATCTGCCACCTTGGCCTCTTACATGTCCACCTCTCATCTGAGGTCCTACAGCTCTTTGTGCTTAAGGCGCCCTAGGTGCCCTCTGAACCCTGCATCTACAAGGTCTCCTGCCATCATTACCATCATCACAGTCATCTCCATCATCATCTAAGAGCTCATCTACATCAGGAATAGTCTCTTTTGGATTTGTGAACTAGACAAAATGATGTCTCATGAACCACTCTCGATACTCAGCTGACATCCCTGCATTTGCAACATGTGTCATCATATCCCACATGGCATAACCTAGCTGATCAATCTGCAAATAGGACAACTGATAGTCCACCTATGACCCCCACATTGATCTCTCAGCCTGTATCCTGGCATAAAGAGCCATACCCTATGGCATCCTGAACCCATCCGAACTGACAGAGTAATCTCCCAAAGAAAAATCTCTCAATAACTAATGGTGATTAGCTGATCTTCCATCAAGGAGAAAACATATATGGTAACTCATCATCATCCTCTCACCAACTATCACACTGCAGATATGGTCTCCATATGACCTGATCTATTTCATCTATAGTGTGTCTCCAAAAGTCAACCTTGCCCAGACGATGTTGGACAACCATGCCATCATACAAAAATGCATACAGATACCCTCGGGCCCGCACTCCTACTGAAACTAGTCTCATAATGGGGATATGCTTCCAAGTCCACAACTATAATATCACTGCACCTGCAGAAAGAGCTACACTATGCCTGTATACAACCTCATGCAAATCATGATATAACTGCACCAAAACACAAAAACCCCAATCAAATCTCTGAGGATGTGCAATCAAGTCCTCTAATATCTGGCCCCATCTGACCGTAAAGCCACATCCTCTCCTATCTAGAAGAATTAATCCTCCAATCATAGCTCCTAACAATGCTGGTAAAGTGGGAAAAGAGGCAAACTATGCCCAAGTAATGCAATCAGCCGCAATGGTGTTATCTCCAAACACCCGTCTGCATACACTGCTATCATACACTGAATCATAATACACCCGCTCTCCATGAGTTGGGATCCTCAATAATCTGTATACATCCTCGAGTGTGATAGTCATCTTGTCGAGGGGTAGATGAAATGTATTATGGCTAGAGTGCCATCGCTCTACCATAGTTGTCAAAAGACCTTGGTTCAACTAAATCCGAGGGAGATCTAGAAGAAAACTGAGACCACATATCTAGATAGTCCGCCGCTTAGGTGCTGTAAGCTCATCAACCAAATCAAAAATCCAAGATGCTACACCCCATACCCTCAACTTACGGTATTGTTTCTACATTTTGAAACAAAGTAAATCATATTAGTCTTTCTCTTGGTGGACCATTCTACGTTAATCAAACACATTAAATCTATCTTTGCTCTAACTTGAGCGCATCAACTTATTTCTCCTAACCTCTATATCGTGAGACACAAGGACAATTTGTAATCATTTTTAATCACTTCTGATTGACCTATCAAACATTCATCACTATGAATTTTCTAATATCCTAAACGCTAAGTGACAATCTGGACGAACATTTTCTAGCTTGGAATCTAATTGAGTTATCGGGACGATCGATCCAAAAGACTTCATCTATTTTCTATCTCAAATTTCAAACTTCATGGTAGGTGGCACTTTATTTAGTGTACGTGGCTTTTCAAGCCCCGTGGCATTTTAGTCATTAAACGCGACACTTTAAACCATGGAAGCGGCGCTTGGCTAATCAGGCAGCCTTTTAAACTCCTACGTGGCTTTTTACATATCATAAGTGGCTTTTAAAAACTAGGATTTTTAAGCAGCTCTTTGCTATTTGGGTTACAAATTCTGCCCTAATTCTTACGCAGCTAAGGATTGCTCCTACATGGATTTTTAACATGTAGAGGCGGCTTTTCTATGCCCTAAGCTGCACTTTATCTATCCTACGTAGCTTTTCACTAGATTTTATCTAAAAAGCATTAAAATCATGTAATAAATGCTATTTAAAGAGCAATAAATGCACTAGGAAGGTTTGAACCACTCATCGGAGGCCCGTAATTAGGAGGTCTTTGATATCGGGGTACTCGCTCGAACCTATGCTCTCAAATGGGGACCACCATTGATGTCAATCTTCAGAGGCTCAGAGCAAAATCTCAATAGTAAAAAGTAAAAATGAATAGTAAATTTGGGTTTTTCACCCTATTTAAGCTATTTTACCCTATTTTGTAAGATTTTTGAACCAGTCAAACCAAATCTGCATATTCTGCACACTGGGGCATTTGTTTGACATCTTTCAACATCATTGTTTATCAGAAATGCAATCATCTTGGATCTTTTTCTATCAGCAGAGCTCATCCAATTTTTTTCACATCTAAGATCAATATGATTTCATTTCTGAGGGGGCATCATCATATCATCCAATGAGGATTCATTATCATATCTTGTATCAAATCTGGGGCATTGAAATTTCAAACTTTATCAAGTTTCATATCAGGGTTTCATATCAGAGTATCATATCAGAGTTTCATATCAGGGTTTCATATCAAAGTATCATATCAGGGCTTCATATTAGAGTTTCATATCAAGGTTTCATATCAGAGTATCATATCAGGGTTTCATATCAGGCTTTCATATCAGATTTTCATATTAGGTTTTTGTA
The DNA here is from genome assembly GCA_018584345.1 of Thuja plicata. Classification (NCBI taxonomy): domain Eukaryota; kingdom Viridiplantae; phylum Streptophyta; class Pinopsida; order Cupressales; family Cupressaceae; genus Thuja; species Thuja plicata. The sequence goes on from MU227927.1 coordinate 679,187, forward strand.
TTAGTCAATCAGCTCATCAGTATCAAATCAACAATCAGGACATCAAGCTTTCTCTGAATCAATGTGCTTCGCACATCAATTCAAAGAGGGACATTTGAAGACACCTAAAATTGACAAGGTGTATCTCAAACATTCAAAACTATAAATCTCAGCCAAATGCCTCAAATCTCATCTCAATGCATTAAAATGGATCAAATCAAATGGACATTTATCAAATCAAGAGGACAAAAATCAAATCAAATTAAAAGATCAAATAATTAAGTTGAAGCCTAAAGGGATTAATCAAATTATGCAATTGATTTTTCAATTGTATAGTTCAAATAAAAAAGATCAAATCCAACCCATTCACCGTCCCATGGCTAAATTAATTAAATGATTGAGTTATTTAACTCCTAATATCTTTGAGACAACCAACCAACTTTCCCTCCATTTGAGAACACCTCAAAGCTTTTGACTTAACCAAAATTTTATCATGATCAACTCACTCTACCCCATACCCTTGGGAAAATGCTATAAATACAAGCCATTTCCTTTGTGTTTGGGATCCAAGAATTTCAAGCGAAAAGGCATCCTTATTATAGGAATTTGGAGAGCATTTGAGAGCTTTTGATCATATTTCAGCATTTGCATAGCATTTTAGAGTATCATCTTTAATAGCATTTGTTAGTTTTATAACATATCTTGGAGCATTTTGAGCTAGATTAGAGCATTGTTTATCATTTATTTCTCGTTCTAGGATTTTCCTTGGGAGAGATTAAGACTGAGAGCTCTCTTAACAAAGCTTAGATAGAGAACCATGAGATGATATAGATTTTTAGCTTCAATTCTTAGATTAAATCATAGTTTCTTTCCATAGAATTGTTGTTATTAGTCCTAATTTCATGAAGGTGTTAATCTTACACACACAATATTATCATCTTATTGTACTCTTGCAGGTATGAGTTGATGTATGTGGGGGGCACGAGGGGGTTCCTTCTTTATGTGTCAACAAAGGAAAGGTAATTAATTGTTTAAGATTAATTATGCATGCATATGTATGTCACTTGTGTGTAGTAATAAATATTTTACATGCACTTTATTGTATAGGGTGTGACTCTTGATGATGTCCCAACACAGGTTCGGGAGCCTAGGCTGACAAGCATCTCGATTCAAAGTGATAGCCCGATTATACATAGATTTACATATTGGTATTTGTATTTTGTAACCAAGGTTGTTATGATGAAGTACATTTATATATATTTGACTATCTTTTTTACTCTTATAGGTTACTCCCAGTGTGAGTGAGGCCCCACAAGAATCTTTCATATCTTTGTTGACCCAGCCCACTATTTCAGAGGAGGGATCAGTGGACGTAAGTTTTAATTTTAGTTCAATCAATTTGTAATTTTATTACGCTATCGTCCTATTTTGTAAATTTGTTACTCTATGTTGCACCTTGGGCCCCTGCACCACTCTACTAATCTCATTATTGCAAATATATATTTATAGGTCGGAGTTGGTATTGGTGGCATTGTCCCTTCACTACCAAAGGCTTATGTTAGGACACTTGATCATGGTAGGTGACCGAGAGGCCAGGTACAGATGTTTGTATTTAGTCATAATTTATAATTAAATTAGTGTTTGAATTATGAGTTATATATATGTCCAAATCATATAAACTAAGCAATCTAACTTGGGATTGAACTCATTTTTGATGCAAGATCAATTAGAGCCAAATAGTTCTTCAAAGAAGCTACATTTTGATGATCCCCCTATGACATAGGATGTAATTTTAGTTGTGGTCATTTAGAGATGCCACTTGGCACATTTTGAGATGGCATATATGCCACATTGTACACCTTGAAACATTGATTTTATAGACATTTTGAAATGACATGTGCCATATTTGTATATGGAGATACTTTTGATACTTTCTATATATAGAACATTTTCATTTTTATGTTATATTTGTGTCATCTTTTATATACACATTTATTATTCATGTATATGGAATTGAATGGTGAAATTATATCTTGACTATGATTATGACTGTTATATCTTGAAGTTATATTTTGAACTTATATTTGATTATCATTATGATTTAAATTATATCTTATTGAAGTTATATGTCAATTTGTTTAAATTTGTTATAATAGATGTAATAAATTTTTGAGATCACTCAAATTCTCCTTTGTTTTGTAACAATACCCAAATCTTTCCTTCAATAGTAAATCAACTTCTAGACTATTTTTGGTTGTTTTCTCCAAAAAGTTCAACAGCAACTATTTTTTGTTTTTTTCTCCAAAAATTTCCAAAGGACTTCCAAAAATAATAAGTGTTTTAGATACCCTTTATCAAGTTATAAAACATATGTCAAACTCAACCCACATTGTTTTGTAACATCATGCTCAACATTTGTTGTCCTCAGGTACATACCTTGGGGACACTTGGGTCGAGCATGGTCGTGAGCATTCCAGTGACTCCGTGGGTGAATGGGTTTGTCACTGGCATATACCCATCCAACTGAAGCTGATGGAATACATGGTTTGATGCTAGGACAGATAGTTTGAAAGATATACTATGAAGCTACCTTCAACTGACCCTCATTGCAAGTTTTGACATCGACTGAGATTGCCTTTCCAAACGCAAACGAATTCGAATCGCCCAAAACTGGGAGAGATTGTTGTATACCTCAGAAACACTATCCTATATCCCCTAATAGTTTTTCGATACCTCTCATGAGGTTTGAGATACGAACCTTGGAAGATTGCTTCCCAGTAGTGCTTAGTGAATCTTGGGGTCACTTGGGTCAAGCATAGTCGTGAGCAATCCAGTAACTCTTTGGGTGGAACGGGGTTGTCACTGGCATTTAATCAACCAACCAAAGCTGATGGAGTAGACATTTTGATGCCAAGACTAACGGTTTGAAAGATATAATATGGAGCTACTTTCAACTAATCCTCACTGCAAGTTTTGGCATTGACCGAGATTGCCTTTCCAAATGAAAACAAAGTCGAATCATCCAAAATTGATAGAGGTTATTGTAGAACTTAGAAACACAATCCCATATTCCCTGATGGTTTTCCAATACCTTTGTGAGGTCCAAGATACAAGCCTTGGAAGATCGCTGCCCAATCATGCTTAATGCACCTTGGGGACACTTGGGTTGAACATGGTCACGAGCGTTCCAGTGAATCCGTGGGTGAAATGGGGTTTTCACTAGCATTTAACCAGAAAAATGGAGTTGATGGAGCAGATGGTTTGATGCTAGGATGGATGGTTTGAAAGATACACTATGAAGCTACTTTAAACTAACCCTCACTACAAGTTTTGACATCGACTAAGATTGCCTTCCAAAATGAAAATGAAGTCAAATCACCCAAAATTGAGAGAGGTTATTGTAGACCTCAGAAACAAAATAATGTATCCACTAACATTTTTTTGATACCTCTCACGAGGTCTAAGATATGAGCCCTGGAAGATATCTTCCCAATCGTGCTTAGTGCACCTTGGGGTCACTTGGGTTGAGGGTGGTTGTGAGCGTTCTAGTGAGTCCATGGGAAGAACAGGGTTGTCACTAGAATTTACCTGGCCAATCGGAGCCGATGGAGCAGACGATTCAATGCCAGGACTAACGATTTGAAAGATACACTATGAAGCTACTTTCAACTGACCCTCACTGCAAGTTTTGACATCGACTCAGATTGCCTTTCCAAATGCAAATGAAGTCAAATTGCCCAAAACTGAGAGAGGTTATTGTAGACCTCAGAAACATGATCTTGTATCCCTTGACAATTTTTCAATACCTCTCATGAGATCTGAGATATGAGCCTTGGAATATCATTGCCCAATCATGCTTAGTGCACCTTGGGGTCACTTTGGTCGAGCATGGTCGTGAGCATTCCAATGACTCCATAGGTGGAATAGGGTTGTCAGTTGCATTTACCCGGCCAACCAGAGTAGATGGAGCAGACGGTTTGATGCCAGGACTAACGGATTGAAAAATACACTATGAAGCTACTTTCAATTGACCCTCACTGCAAGTTTTGGCATCGACTAAGATTGCCTTTCCAAATGCAAATGAAGTCAAATCACCCAAAACTGAGAGAGGTTATTGTAGACCTCGACAACATGATCATGTAGCCCCTAACGATTTGTTGATAACTCTCACGAGGTCTGCAATATGAGCCTTGGAAGATCTCTGCCCAATCATGCTTAGTGCACCTTGGGGTCATTTGGGTCGAGCATGGTTGGGAGTGTTCCAGTGAGTCCATGGGTAAAATAGGGTTGTCATTGGCATTTACCTGGCCAACCAGAGCCGATGGAGCAGACGGTTTGATGCCAGGACTAACGGTTTGAAAGATACACTATGGAACTACTTTCAACTGACCCTCACTGCACGTTTTGGCATCAACTCAGATTGGCTTTCCAAATGCAAAAAAAGTTGAATCGCAAAAAAACAAGAGAGGTTATTGTAGACCTTGGCAACATGATCTTGTAGCCCCTAACAATTTTTCAATACCTCTCATGAGGTCCAAGATACGAGCCTTGGAAGATTGCTGCCCAATCGTGCTTAGTGCACCTTGGGGTCACTTGGGTCGAGCATGGTCGTGAGAATTCCAATGACTCCATAGGTAGAACAGGGTTGTTAGTTGCATTTACTAGGCCAACTAGAGCCGATGGAGCAGACGGTTCGATTCCAGGACTGACGGTTTGAAAGATACACTATGTAGCTACTTTCAACTGACCCTCACTACAAGTTTTTGCATTGATTGAGATTGCCTTGCCAAATGCAAATGAAGTCAAATCGCCCAAAACTGAGAGAGGTTATTGTAGACCTTTATAAGATGATCTCGTAGCTCCTAGAAATTTGTTGCTAACTCTCACAAGGTCTCCAATATAATCCTTGGAAGATCACTGCCCAATCGTGCTTAGTGCACCCTGTGGACACTTGGGTCGAGCGTGGTCGCAAGTATTCCAGTGACTCCATGAGCGGAATGGGGTTTTTACTAGAGTTTACCCGGCTAACCAGAACTG
>MU227927.1:714784-734571 GCA_018584345.1 Thuja plicata
TTAACCCTTCTTTTGGGTTGATCAACTTGGATCTTCCATTTGTGCATTTGAGGATAGAAAAGGAGCATCTTATCTTCTCCCTAATCACAATTTTAATACACAATCAATACAATTCAATTAAGTGTAAAGTAGGGTTAAGGAAATCAACACAAGTAACAATTAATAAATCAACCCCCTTACCTTATTAACAAATAATCTCCTTTACCCCTTTTTCTTCCTTTACACATGCTTCTTGTGATATCAGTACAAGAAAGAGATAGAATATACAAGGAATTAAAACCTCTGTTAAGGACCAAGGCAAAATTGTTGAAAATCATGGCGAGGAAGTATGATGAAGTCACTAAGTAAACATAGAAGGAACTAGAGAAGATATTGATGAATACTACTTCTATTAAGACCCCACCTCCTAGGACCACTTCACCTACACAATTGGGAATGGGTGAAAACTCAAAAGAAACATAGACAACTTCTGAGAAGAGCGGAGTAGATCCACCACCAGATTTCTATGTTTTTGGTGTAGCAGTAACTCTTGACACCTCTCAAGATGAAAAGGACCATTTTACAGGGAATATGGACACTTCTATAGTAGATGAGGCTGAACACAAAGAGGAAGAAGAACAGAAGAAGGAAGAAGAGCAAAAGAAGGAAGAAGAACAGAAGACAGATCAACAAGAGGATGAAAAGAAAGAGGTAAACACATCATCCATCTCATTGTTGGCAAGCAGTGATGTAAATGTTGATAGCATGGATGAAGTTAAATTGGTAAAATTGGCATTTACTACTTTGAACAAAGCCAAGGAAAGATCATAACAGAAAGGAGACAAAAAGGCCAAAGTAATTACAAGAGCAATTGATACTATAAACAAATTTCTTCCAGTAGCTTTTTCTTTTCATAACAAAGATGACATTGTTCAAATCTGAGGATTACACTTGATGAATTTGATGGGCACTATGATAATTTATTGAAGATTGCAAAGGAGAAGGAAGAGAAGACATATTCATAGAAGAAGTCAACAGCAGTTTGCAAGTCTATCACATGGGACTTGGGCATTGTAAAAACATGCTTAAAAAATGCAAAGAGATGCATTGGACATGAGAGAAAATTGTTTAGTTATTGCATGAATCCAATAAGGCATGTTCAAAATGTAGAAGACATTATTTCCAAAGAGAGGGCAACTCTAAACAGTATGATGGATGGTTGTGAAACATCTTCACAATCCACAATAGAGTTAGACAAAGAAGTCACAAGAATTTTGGCTAAACTCAGTGTATTGGATAATGAGAAAGGGAGAGTGTTGACAAGATTTAGTTTGCTGAAGAGCTTTATCACTCCTAAGCTATCCATACTTGAGGTTCATCTATCAGACTTGGAGAAAGTAATAGATTCAATGAATAAATCTATGCCCACAGACTTGAAAGAAGTAGAGACCACATCATTTGCACTGAATGGCTTAATTTACATTAGCCAAATATTGTTCAAAATATGGAATGCAAAAGTGAAGATCTTGGAAGATTTTTTTCACGATATTTTGAAACTGGTGAGCAAGCACTAAAACCTATTATTTTGTATGCACCTTTGTCATTGTTGTCAAAGGGGGAGAAGAGAGAAAAAAAATATAGGAGAAGAGAGAAGAAGAGGAAGGAGAGAATATAGAGGAGACAATTTTGTTTTGTTGGAACACTTATTCATTTTTTTTGTTAAGTGTTGTCATCAATGCCAAAGGGAGAGATTGTTGGAAAGTGATCAATTTTGTGTAAATGTGATTCACTTTTTGGTTGTCATTTATGGTAATACATCTAGGTTTCAGATCGATCCCAGTAAAGATAAGTTTTCATGATTCAGAAATCAACTAAGTATAGAAGAAGAGATACAGAAGTGTTTTGGATGTCAAAGATCAAGATCGATGATTTAGGGCAAGAGAGCTTAGAGGAAGACAGTATGAGGAATGTATGACCTCCACCTAAAATCAATTTGGTTTTGGTTAATTCTACGGTGACTTAGAAAGAATTGAAGACAGAAAGACTGCAACAGAACAGCGATACAGAGCATTTGGACAGTAGTGAAGATTGAGGAAGTATGACTTGGACTCCCGACAATCGAAGTTATATTTTGGTTGTTGATAACCTCCACATTGACTATGCAAGAGCGCCGACTATGCATTTGATATTCACTATATTAAATGTATTTTGTATTGAAGGCCGACTTTGTAATATTTGTAATATTCATATAGAGAGTTGAATTTGTAAAGTTGTGAGATATATATGTAAAATATTTTTGATAAAGATAGAAAAAAGTGAGTTGGACAATTGGATGAGTTGTTGAGTGAATAGCAGAGCAGATAATGACATAGATCATTGAAGAACTATAAAGGAAATATCTAAGCACCAGTGTTTCTTATTTTTGTTCATGACTGAGAATATTTTGTAACCTGAATTATTTTGTAAGAGTTGTAAGATCAGTTGGCCCCTAATAGGGTGTTGTGAACCTTGAACAGGGTTGTAATTCCTTTAACAAGGAAATGTGCTATGTAATATTCAGCTCCTAACAGAGCTAGGTCTCCTAATAGGGACATTATATTTTAGTACATACTTGTGGGTACCATCCCCACTAGGGTTTTCCCTTGGCCAGGGTTTCCTCGAAAACAAAATATGGTGTTATGAGTACTGTGTCATTTTCTTATGTTCTTTTCTTTACTGCAAGTTTATGGTTAATATATAAATGGTTAAAGAATTTAATTAAGTGCTATAATACTGATTCACNTTCCCCCCCCCCCCCCCCCTCTCAGTATTATCTAATCCTAACAAAGACATACAAAATACAGTCTTTACTAGATAAAGAAGGAGACTAGTCAAAGACTCCTAGTGTGTTACTTAGCAGTGGAAAAGAGTTCATAGAGACTCTTAAACAAGAAGGAAGTGAGGACTATGCCATAGTTGTAAATCCCAAGGAAGTAGAAAAGACTACACAAGCACCTATACCAATGGAGGTGCAAGCATTGATTGAAAGGTTTAGAGACATAGTCAGTGATGGTACACCAGCAACCCTACCTCCTAAGAGGTCTAAAAGTAATCAAATAGACTTTATCCCAGGGGCTTCATTGCCCAACAAAGTATCTTACAAGCTCACACCACAAAAGAACCAAGAAGTAGCAAGGCAGTTGTAGGAGCTGCTTGACTAAGGATTGGTAAAGAAGCGCATCATCCCATGTGCATTACTTGTGGTTTTGGCATCCAAGAAAGGTGGTAAGTGGAGGCTTTGCACTAATTCTAGGGCTATTAATAGGATTACTATTAGATATAGATTCCCTATACCTAGAATTGAGGATTTGATGGACTATCTTGGAGGGGCCAAATATTTTACTAAGTTGGATCTCAAAAGTGGATACCACAAGATTAGGATAAAGGATGGGGATGAATGGAAGATAACTTTTAAACCCACTAAAGGGTTGTATGAGTGGAGAGTTATGTCATTTGACTTACAAATTCCCCTAGCGCATTCATGAGGTTCATGAATGAAGTGCTAAAGGAGTACACTAGCAGATTTTTAGTGGTATATCTTGATGATATACTAATTTTTAGCAAATAAAAGGAGCGCCTAGTTCATTTGGAGATAGTGCTCAAAAGGCTACAAGAGGAACAATTGTCTATTAACCTAGAGAAATGTGAACTCTTCAAACAAGAACTTGTATACTTTGGATTTGTAGTATCTCAAGGCTCATTGAAGATGGACCCAACCAAAGTGGAGGCTATCTTGAACTGGCCAACACCAACCACAAGGACAAAGGTAAGGAGTTTTCATGGGTTAGCTCAGTTTGTTACAGAAAATTTATAAGGAATTTTAGTGGTATTTGTGCACCAGTGCTAGACACCATTAAAGGTGGATTAAAAACCAAGTTCAAGTGGACTTATGAATTAAGAAAATCCTTTGAGAAGTTGAAATAATAGGTAGCTACCCAACCTATCATTTTGTTACATAGTTTTGATAAGCTATTTACAATAGAGTGTGATGCAAGTGGAGTGGCAATAGGAGGAGTGTTGAGTCAGGAGGACATTACGGAGAATGATACTAGGGTTTTTTTTTCATCGTAGGTCAATTGGATCAAGGACCTAAGTCCCCAATTGAATTATACATTATATTCATAAGAGAACCATTGTAGCACCTTTATGTAAACCTTGTACTCTTTATTTATTTGTCGGCTTCCTAGAGTAAGCCTAATTTTAGGGGGGGTGTATGTAGTGCCCACCCATAATTTACTTTTCAATATTGATGCAAGAATATTTTAGTTATTTTCATGACGATTATGCATATGTTAGGATGATTTTACTCACCCCATACTTGCATGTGTATGGTTGACATATATATTTTACATTACTATGTGGCGTGTTTATCTTACATTTCTGTATGATGTGTCTGATGTAGTAGAGGACGGAGACGTAGTTACTTGCATTGTGAGATCCACATGATCGACCGATCCCTATCATAGTTTGGTATTTATATTATCTACATGCTTGACTTTGTGATACAGATTTGCAGGTACCAGGCATCGACTTCCCTGAATTGTCAGGATGAGCGTGCCCTATCGCAATATCTCAATGGTAAGAGAGGGGAGATAACAAACATGACCGAATCCCAACTTAAGCCATTATTATCCTGAAACAGTGGACAAGTATCTTATTTTCTACCTTCCGAATTCATCAAGGTGACGTCATTCGTGAACCCTTCCTTTGTGCTTGTTTGTGGTATTTTGGGTTTAGTCAGTTTTGTTGTCACGTCGTCTGGTCATGTCGTTTGATGTGATTGTGGTGTTAATGGTTAAGAATATATTAGATTAATTATGTTATTAATTAATTAAATCTTATTAAATTTAGAAATATTAAATATGATGGTATTTAATTAAATACACATGTTAATTAAAAAGACTTAATTAAAAAGTCTAATTTTGGAAATAGAGGATTTAAGTAATTATTAAATTCAAAATTGAAATTTAAAGCATAATTAATGAATTAATATTTAATTATCAATTTGCATGTTATTAATATGCTAAAAATATTAATTGCTAATTAAATAATATTATGCAATTAAAGCTGCACATTCTATTATTAAAATTAAAATATAAATTTAAAGTAAAAAGCTGAGTTAATTGGCTAAATTGGAAAGTGCTTGTAATTATTAATTATTAATTAAATTAATTCTTTTTCGCTCAATTTTAAGTTGAGTTCTGATTGGAGTTATCAGTGGAGTTGGCTTTTAGGGTTGCATGAGTTTTGGAAACCCTATGGTGAGTAGGCTTTCTTTATTAGGGTTATTTTGGCCAAAATTTGGAGACACGGGTTTTTACAGGTTTTGGCTCTGGTTTGGATTAAAGAATATTGTGAAAGCTTAGGATTTATAAGGTTTTGGATTGTTCTTTGTGGCTTCTGTCAATTGGAGGTTTGAGGTAGGGTTTGAATCCTTGATTTCAGTACTCAGATCCTCGTCTTCTATGCGTCTCAAATATTGAAATCCCCTTGTGTGAAATTCCTTGTCTTCTTCGTGTTTTTCAAATCTTAGAATAAGATTGTTGGTATTATTTTGTGTTTATGTTTTCCTTTCTGTATGTCAGATCTGTTAGCCTTTACATTCAATTTAGATAAAACTATATTTAAATGAAATCTATTAAAACCTTAGGTTCTTCTTTGAGAAAAATGAAAGCAAACAATTATAAAAATATGAAATTTAAACAACGAGGGTCTTGATTTAGAAATCTTGGTAAAAATTAAAAAATAAAAAATTTGGTTTTAGAATAAGAATAATAAAAAAATAAATTAAAAAAAAAAAGAATAATAAAAAAATTTAACAAAAAAAAATATAAAAATATATAGTGGGGCCGCGCGAGTTCTCACCCCACCCCATCGCTTTGTTTTTAGTAAAGCACACCCCCCTTTTTATTTTTTCCCTTACGTATGGGAATGGGTGTAGGGAGGGTAAGGTAGACCCCACCTATCTCCCCATATCTTTAATTTATTTAAGTTTTGGGTTAGGAAGGGAGTGGGGCCACGTAGCCCCTCCCCATAAAAAGGGCTTTCCTTTTATTAAAGTTTGTTTTATTATTATTTTATTTATTTTTATTAACTAAAATAAGTTTGTTTAATTTATGAGTTAGCTAATTTTAAATTAGTTTATAATTAATAAAATTAATATATATAATATTTAATTTGATATATATTAATTATTTAATAATATTTAATTAATGTATGGCTTAAGTTGTATTTTTATTTTAAAATACAATTAAGCGTACATTTATTTTTAATTAGTGTTTTATTTAATTATTTATATTTTATTTTTGAGTTGAAATATAATTAATTAATTAAGAATTTATTCTTGAATTTGAGCTAATTTGAAGAAATTATTAGTTTAATTGGATTATAATTTAAATGGTATCTTATGTGTTTTATTGGAGGTTGCTTGTCAGTACCAGTAGAGTTATGCTTTAGCTCGGGAATGTGTTTTAGAGACTTGAAGTCCTTTCATGGTTTTATTCTTTTACTTTTGATTTGTGTTATAAAGTGTTCATTAATCATTTTGATGTCACGATTGGTTCACGTGTTGTTTTGGGTGTCTTTGGTATAATCTTATGCGTTCTTGAGTCTCGATCCTTATGTTATTTAGGTGATGACCATTATTGTGTTGAGTCTTAATTAACTTGGTCATCTTGTTTCTTCTATTGTGACTATTATGTGTTCTGAAAGATGATATGATAATTTATGTTCTACTCCATGTTGGAGAGAGATGCTTTGTTACGATACCATGTGGATTTAGTACTTGATCATTGAGATTTCCAGTATGGGATGGACAATCTAGATCCTTGGATAGGATGTACTATTCTTTGTTATACTCTAGCATTTTTATTGGTGATTTCCATGACTTGATGCTTTATAAGAAGTCCTTTATGGTTTTGGCTTTGTCTTCTTTTTGGTCCTATGGCTGGGAGCATTAGGGTAGGTTATCTAGGAGCGTAGAGGGGAAGTGGCTTGCAATGGGGGCCAGGGCCCTAAGAGGCTACTAGGGTAACTCATTGTAAGTTGACTTAATAAGTGATAACTTAATGAAATTATCTGAGAGGAAACATTAATAAGATAAAATGTGCCTCACCCATACCTTGAGTGCTAGTACGGGCTAATGATGGGAGTGGGAGAAGATGCTTGATAGAGGTCTTGCATAGTTAGGGTCCTTGTCTGCATGAAAGGATTCCTGAGCCAAATAGAGTCACTTGGGGGCCAGGGTCTAGAGAGACTACTAGGGTAACTCAAGGGTGGAATTATGTGATGAAACTGAACCCTATATGTGTCCTAGGTCCCTACGTGAGTATTTGGTACACTTGTTCTGGTCTCTTGATCATTTTATACTTTTAACCTTGAAATCTTCTTATTACCTTTTTATTCGGTGTACCTTTTCTTTAGTCTTGCTTGTTTGGTTGTTTCCTGTGTGTGGGCCTGTTTTTATCTCCTCAGCATGGTGGGAGTGGACCTTTGGTTCCACGAGGTTGGGTGGTAGTGATTCTTATTACCATTGACATCCAACATTCGTGACTTTTGCTTCGATGATCCTTGTTGCAGTTCTATCTTCTTGTTCATCATTATTGGAGACTTGCTCTTATCTTTCTTATGTTGTATTCTTGTATCAATTGTATTAGTTGTGATATCCATGGAATACTATATTGTACTTTATATTGTGCTTTTTCACATACCCTGCAACTTGTGCTATCGATGTTAGTTCATTATGTATATCTTAAATTATCACTTGTATCTAGGTTTCATTTATGAAATGATGTTTTTGTTATTCATTTTCATTATATGGTGTTTGTATATGTTTATTGCATTTAGTAGATTAGTTAACTTAAGTAATTCTACGTCATGGACCCTCGAGATTTGTAATCTGTTAATGAGTTGCAATTATGAGTATGTATTGTCTTATGTTATATTGCTTCTGCATTGTTATTCTTTATCAATTGTAAACTCTTTAAAAAAAAATTGTTCTGCAAAATTAGTAACATATTTTAGGTTAATCTCTCTTGGGTTCCTTGGCAGGGCATTACATATAACATTCTTTCGTGAGAAGCTCAACAAAGCAAAGAAAAAGTATTCAACTTATGACTTAGAGTTGTATGCTCTAGTCCAGTCACTTAGGAATTGGAGACATTATCTCCCACCTAAGGATTTTGTGGTGTTCACAGACAACCAAGCCTTGAGCTATATTAACACCCAAGACAAATAAATAAATAGGAACCTAAAATGGATGGAGTATCTGCAAGCCTTCACATTTACTATTAAGCACAAGAAGGGACAGTTGAATAAGGTGGCAGATGCCTTGATTAGGAGATTGTTGATAATTCAAGAAGTTCAACTCCAAAGCATTGGCATAGAGAGTTTTAAGGACCTCTATAGGGATGATGAAGACTTTTCTGAAGCCTACAAGGTATGTTCTGATTTCCAAAATCACTTTCACAGTCAATTTGTAGAATATACATTACAGAGTGGTCTTTTGTTTAAAGGTAATTAGTTGTGTGTCCCTAAGGGTTCAATGAGAGAAAATCTCATTCAAGAGAAGCATAATGGCAGCCTCAGTGGGCATTTTGGCATCAACAAAACTATAGAGTTATGTGCACGACTTCCATCATTTCCCCAAGTTGCCTAGGGATGTCAGAAGGTATGGTGAACAGTGTGTTGTGTGTATGAAAGCGAAAGGGGAGCTAGTAATGCAGGTTTGTACCAACCTTTTCCTATTCCCAATAGACCATGGGAGTGTATTAGCATGGATTTCATATTAAGGTTCCCTAAGAAAAAGACAAGATTGGATATAGTCTATGTGGTGGTAGATAGGTTTAGCAAAATGAGTCAGTTTATCCCTTGTAAGACCACCCATGATGCCAGTTATATAGCTCATCTCTTTTTCAAGGAGGTGGTGAGGATACATGGACTTCCCCTAAGCATTGTGTCAGATAGGGATGTCAAGTTTATGGGTCACTTTTGGAAGACTCTATGGAGCAAATTGGGTACCAACTTGTCTTTTGGTTCAACTTACCATCCACAAACAGATGGTCAAACTGAGGTGATTAATAGGGTGTTAGGTAACTTTCTTAGATGCCTAACTAAAGAGTATGGGAAGACATGGGATCTAGTTATTCCACAAGATGAATATACCTATAATGATAGTGTTAATCAGACTACTGGCATAAGTCCTTTTGAGATAGTATATGGGATGCACCCAAGGGGAGTATGTGAGCTTAGAGATCTAGGAGCCATGGAGTATAGCAGTGGTCATGCATAAGATTTCTCTCAAAAATTGAAAGAGGTTTAGGATAAAGTCAAGAAGAATATAAAAGAGGCTACTCACAAGCTAAAAGCCAAAGTGGATGGGAAAAGAAGAGATGTTCAGTTTGATGTGGAAGAATATGTCATGGTTCATCTAAATAAATCTAGATTGCAGAAAGGAGTGCCTACAAAGTTGTAGATGAAAAGAGTGGGACCATGTAGGATGCTAGCTAAGTATGGGTAGAATACCTATAAGGTGGAACTTTGCTAAGATTTGGGCATCTCCCCAGTGTTTAATGTGGAAAACTTGGTGAAGTTCAAGGGACAATTGTCTGAAATAAACCAGAACAACCAAGACATCTTGGAAGATGTCAGTAAAGTAGCTTTACCTCCAAAAGCTAAGCCTCAAGCAGAGAATATTTTAGAATCCAGACTGAAGAAGAAAATGAGGCATAAGGTGTATATGGAGAAATTGGTCTAGTGGAAGGATAACCTTGAATCTGAAGCTACATGGGTGGAGGAAAGAAACTTCAATAAGTTTGGCATTGATATCTCTCTAATATCCCCTCATGTTCCTTAATCTTTGTGCAGAGAGGAAGAGTGGTCCAGGAGCACCCATGGGCAGGTAAATCAATCCTATGTTTTTGTTGTGTAAAGCCCTCTAAGGAATTGTTTTTTTCCATATGTTCATGTTGACTATATTTGTGAGTACAATAGGGATTAGAGTCTAGTTGAGTCTTAAGCCCTTAGAAAGTTCTAGTTAGGGGCTAAAAAGTTGTAAAGCCTCCTGATTGGTTAAATAAGGATGACGATGTCAGCATGATTTCAGTAGGGCTTGGATTATTTTAGAACCATGTTTCAACCATAGTTAGATTCTATGATGAGATTTGATGAGTGTCTGAACTCATTTTCATGGAAATTGAAAAAGTTGCAAAAAGATGTAAAAGTTGCATTTTGCAACTTTTGCAAATTTTAAAAGTTGCTCGGACAACATTGTCCAATTTTGCAAAAATGGTGGAGAAGTTCCCAAAGTGGAAACCAAAGGCATGGTTGACCTATTTAAGACCTGTGATGACCTAATGTTGAGGTTGGTCACCTATTGTATGGATTTGGAATTCTGAGAATTGAAGGAAGTATTGTTTTGTGTGCAATTAGTTAGTTATTTAGTTATAGTAGATCAAGAATGGATTGAATTCTATACTGTAGCTCATGCATGGCTTAAGGTATTTATTTTTCTTCTTGTGTTTTCTATTATTTTGGTAATTTGTAGTTCTTTCTTTAGCTTTCTATAAATAGGTTTTCTTTGCACTGTCACTAGTTTAAACCAGGTAGTTTGTGAAGATAGAGACCTAGATCACTATCCCACCATTCAATCTATACGGCCTCTTGGGGATAGTGAGTAGAATCCATTTAAATAACATGTATAGGAGCTTGGGCCCTCAAATATAGAGGAATCCTTTTTAAGTTATTTCCCCAGGCGAGCTAGTGGTGAGCCCAGCTAGGGAAGACAGTGTTGCAAAATGCTTAACTTGCAGGGGTTATAATTAAAGACCCAATTAACTATTGTGATTTGAATTTGGGAGTCTTATAGAGACGTTTCCAAGAGGAGAATGTTATGCCAATCAATATTGGGACCTGAAGATTGCAGACTATCCAAGCAACCAGTGAATTCCTAAAACCCTTACAAAACCTCACATTTTGGGTTAGGACGTTGTACGGAGGGTTGGAACCCTAAGACACCAAAAATATTTGAGAGGTTGGAAAATGAGCCTAAGAACCCAAGAAAATTTGTAGGGTTACTTTGGAAGGAAGTGGATAAAATCCCTATTTTCTTGGAATAGGAGGCCTAATAGGGCTACTAGCCATTAGGTCTATTGTGAAGGAATTTGTAGAAATCGACTATCAAGTTGAATCAAGGACTCCCAAGTCCTCTAATTGATAAAATTGAAGTGTCAAGAAGCACCTCCTCACCTCTGAAAGAGTACTTAACAAGAATGGGGGTGGAAGTCCTTTAGGTGAGTTGAAGGGATAGTATGTTGAAGGCTAGTAAGCACCAAGTAGATTTCTTGGTTTGGTGATTCTTTGTTTGTACTTGGGTTGGTTAACGAGACCATGGGATCCATAACCTTAAAGAGATCCTATAGGTTATTAGGTGTGTAGAAGAAGCATCCTAAATTCTATTAAGAGACTAGGAGCATGACCTTATGATTGGCTCATCCAACCTCCCTATCACCTAGGTCCTAATCAAGACATCAAATCCTGTTTCAACCCTAATTGTGTAATTAAATTAGGTTGATTTAATTGCATAATTCATCAGAAATCCAAAATCAAACGATCAAGCATCAAAGGCTTATCATCGAATAAGAGGGAATTAATTCATTAATTAATCCTAGCATAATTAATCAAATCAAAATTAAAAACCCACATGGCTAGATTTATTAATTAAATGAAATTTATTAATTATTCTAAAATCCACCTCAACATGGCTTAAAAGTCAACTCACTAACCAATCAAATGAGAGGACATGGTTCACTCAAGGTTCTAATCTCACCATCTCTTTGTGGATCAATCCCAACCATCAAATTCAAATTTGAACTTTTCCCTCCAAAAGGAAATCTATAAAACCCATCTCAATCAAGGCATTTAGATATAGATCATTCATTGCAACTAGATAATGCTAATTTCATTCTAAGATAGTTCATTTTTAGGAGCACAATTGAGATCATCTTAGCTTGTGAAACATCATAATTAGATGCATTTGAGCATTTTTTATTGAATCTTCCATCATAGGATTGTCTATTCAATATGAATTAGTGCTAATCTGAGAGCATTTTATGTAATTCAATTGGATCTTCTTGTGTAGAAAACAATAGGACAGTTTTAGTAGCTTAATAGCTTGAATTAGATTAAATTTAAAGCTAGCCTACTAATGTAATGTCTTATTGAGTGTTGTGTGACAAAATTGTCGGTATACAATAAAAACACATCACATTTATTTTGAAGTTATTTTTTACGGTTTAAAGATCTAATATTGATTTTAACATTTGAGTACATTTGTGAAACTAAACTTTACATGGTTATAAAGAATTTCTATGTTTTTAGAAAAAAAAACAATAAAATGTGAATTTTTTTATTGAAACACTGATTCACCCCCCCCCCCTCCCTTCAGTGTTTCACGTACTCCAATAAGTAATTCACATGCATGTATCATAGCAAAAATGTAATCGTGAAAATTATATATATTTGTGCTCTTTCCCCTNCCCCCCCCCCCCCTCCCTTCAGTGTTTCACGTACTCCAATAAGTAATTCACATGCATGTATCATAGCAAAAATGTAATCGTGAAAATTATATATATTTGTGCTCTTTCCCCTTTACATTTTAGATCTAATTTGACTAGAGTTTCCTTAGTAGAATAACTAGATTATATGTGTCATATTCTTGTAAGAATTATATCTAACACCACCACATATTGATCCCCTCATCACTCATTCTCCAAAAATTGATCATAATCCCTATAAATGTCATTTTCCATCTTGGATAAGATTTTCAAGTGTAGACTTCAAGACTTGGGTCACTTCAAAACTCATATGGATTTGAACCTTTAACTTTTATAATTGAATTTAGATATTGTTAAGCTATTTATTAGCCACTTCGAGAAAATCTAACACATATTTACATTCTTATTTGTATCTATAGATATTCACTTATTCATTTGAATCATGTTGAAGCTCACCTAGGCCATATATAAGGAGTCGTCATACAAAACACTGATGCGAGCATCATAAAAAACTTTTAGACCATTTAGAGTAGAGATCCATATCCTAGGTTCATTATCCACTCATTTAATGTCTTTCATCATTCACTTAGAGTCATAAATGCATTCTAGATTAAGGGTTTGATTGATGATAACTTGACCCTTGTAGTCTAATAGATTTGCTAAAGGTGTTTTAGACAACATAAATCAAGGCAAGTGATTCCCACTATGCCACATTCTATTAGCTACTTGATCCGTGAGTTTCATATCAGATTTACACACAATTTCATATCTACACTCATAGCCATCAATTTTACACTAGAATAGGCAATCCAAAGAAAAAACAATCATATGTAAAATCTAAAATCTTTGTTGGAGTTAATTCAAATATTCCCAAATAGTGACAGAGCAAATCTATCATTTTGTCAAAATACTTTTCTATCATTGAATTTCAAATAAGATATCAAATCTGCTTTTTTCAATTTTCCATTTAGCTTTAATAAGTCTAATTATTAAAACTAATTATTACTCAAATGCTTTCTTTCCTTATTTGACCAAACCATTTTTTTAATTTTATTTTTTAATAGAAAATGACATTTTTTTCATTTAAAAATCTAACAAAGAGAGCAGCTCCTGCCCATGTCCTACATCTCAAACATTGATGCGGAACACTATATTGAATGGAGCTATAACATTTGTTATTTCAATTTGTTGCCATATAAACGTTAAATATCATTATTATAAACTGACTTATGATTTTTAATGAGGTACATGAAAGTAATAGTTCAATAATCAGTCCATCAATGATAATGCTTTGTTTATTTAATATAAAAATGTCTTAGGCTTCGAGAACCTTTGATAGTTAGGAAGAAAAGTGTATGAAAAAAGTCATGAACTTTAAAGGTGATGTTGCTTCTTGAGCTGTCACAAAGATGTCAAGCCAATCTTACAGGTTGGGTTGTTAATTTGAAATTGAAGAGCACACACTTTTCCCATGAAAGTATTTAATATTATAGTTTTGGTATCAACTTGTCATAAATGGCACCCAGCCACTGATAAAGACACACTAACAAGTTTGAATAGCATGCCTGGAAAATAACGAGTAATCCATCAATAAGAAACTTCACAAATTTATTAGCTCTACTGTCTAGTCCCATCAATCATATTCCAAAATTCAATGGCATGTGTACAACCTACAACAACCACACAAGAACCAGCATTGCAATCTTCTCTGAATTTTAAAGCTTACCTACAACATGTGGTGTGAATTTTTTTTTAAATTTATAAATACCCTTTACACCATTGCTACTCATTCATGCTCTGTTATAATTTAGTGAAGGATGGCTGTGGAGAAAGCAAGCAAGAGGTTAAAAACATGGAGTGAAGAGAAGCAGAAAGTGGTATATTTTAATGAGAAGAGAAACCCAGTAACTCTAAATCTGTTGGGAAGCAGCACAAGAAATTCACCATCTTCTTCATCTTCATGTGCGTTAGAACCAATTGAATTAGAGTCAATAGAAGGTGATCTGCTTGATTTGGGTCCAGGTCAATGCCTTCACCCTGCCTTACAGAAGTGCTTAGATTTAAAGGTAAAACATTGCCCAAATCCTTCTAATCTTTAGGTTATAATATACCCATGTCCTTCATTGTGATTTAGATTTTTCCACATATATTAGTTTCTTGATTGTTTGTACAAATTTCTGAATGTTTTTACCATGGTGCAGACTGGAGCAGTGTATTATCTGAATTCAGAACAAGGAGCTGGTGTAAGCTCTATGAACTATCCAAGGAAGAAAAGGTTGGGATTCAACTCCTGTGAAGAAGAAGATAAAAGACTAGACCTTAAACTGAATTTGTCCACCTCAAATTCCTTCAAATGTAGTAGTAAAAGCAGTAGCAACAATTGTAGTAGTGATAGCAGTGCATCAGAAGTTGAATCTGGCATGAGGCTTGTTGGGTGTGTAAGATGTTTGATGTATTACATGGTATGTAGGAGAGATGACAGCTGTCCAAAGTGTAAGGGTTCCTTCCTGCTGAACTTTCTTGATGGAGATTTGTCTTCTCCATAGATCGATACACAGTTGTGAATTCTTTATTCTTTTTGGGATTTCAGTAGATTATTTGAATATTATAACTAGATGTTGGGTAGCAAGGGATTAACTTCAGAATATGGGATATTTTTTTGAGCTCATGTGGTTTCTGATACTTGGAGATTTATATTGAATAAATGGTTCAATTTTAGAATATGGTATTAGTTTTCTAAGCTCTTCTGGTATGGTTTTGAGTTTTTTTCACCTTGAATATATTTTAAGCTCTATTGTTTCAATCGATGGTTCAATTTCAGATCAGGTTATTATTTTTTATAAAGTGCTTCTGTTTTCTAATATGTCTTTGGATTCAGAGCTACATATCAGAATATGGTATCAATTTTTGACCTGCTCTATCTTCTGATATGACTTAGAGATTTGCGCTGAGTACAATTTCAGTTCGATCATTTGAATTGAATAAAATAGAGTGGTCATGTATCATTACAAAAACAGAGTGAATGGTGAGGGATAAAAGAGATAATACTCAACAGTAACAACAGAAATGACATGCTTAATAACATGGTGTTTCTCGTCAATAAGATTATCTTCATCTAAGCTATAAAAAGAATGAGCATATATAATAATATGAATATTTTAAATACATGTAATTTAAAAACATGAGAGATATTTCAAATTGGAATCATTTTATTTACTTAAAGATATTTATTTTAGTTTACATTAGTTTTATTTAACTTAATATATGTAGATGTAAAAGTTATGTGATGTCTTTTTCTTAAAATATTTAATATAATTTTTTGGCATATAATAAATGATTGTCAAATTTAAGGAAAAATGTAAAGCTTTTTGTTAATATGTCATTATACTTGATCTCTTGTTCTCATTGTAGAATGTCTCGAATATTAATATCTGGCCATGCCATTTAAGAATAATTATAAAAATTAATAATTGTTAATTTAATGTTTTGTTTATATTATTTAATTAATTTGAATATATGTTATTTATTAATTTTATTTTCTTAATGTTTTTAATATGAAAAGCAGTGAAAAGGGTGTTGGCCTTATAGACTAAATAACCTGAAGGCGGCTTCAACAAGCCATTAACAATATTTTAACAATGCTTTAACAATGCCTTCTTTGCAATATGCTAGCATCACTCCAGAACAGGGAGGTGTAGAGATTCCAACTCGACCATCTCAATCCGTTGCTGCTGGTGAAACTGGTTGGGAGCCGGTAGCTAACCCAGAACAGGGGAGTGGTTGGGATTCGATTCCCACGGGCACTTCGGGCTGGAATTCAAATGCATCGATGACCCACGACACTGGTTGTGTAGAGACTCCAACTCGGCCATCTCAATCCGCTGCTGTTGTTGAAACTGGTTGGGAGCCGGTAGCTAACCTAGAACAAAGGAGTGGCTGGTAATCGACTCCCACGGGCGCTTCGGGCTAGAATTCAAATGTACTGATGCCCCACGACATTGGTTAGGAGAAGACTAAAACTACGGGCCGAACAAATGAATGGAATGAGGGATGAACCTCGCACCCTCAACTTGAATGTCCACAAAATGAAGCTGCAAAGATGGAGGAGTGATTCACTAGCAGTGGGTGACAGATCGTGAGCCGAATGCAGATTTTTTAGCACAAAATTTTGTATTGTATACATTTCAAAATATGCCTTAAACTTTTGTGCCCATGTGGCTGATATTGTGGCTAGGACTAGATAGTTAATGTATCTCTTTTGTGCCCATGTGGCTGATTTCGTGGCTAGGACTAGATAGTTAATGTATTTCATATATGTATTTTGATCCCTTGATCATGTCATGGTTGTTGAAAATATTATGGATCAAAATTTTGTACTAAGCAATGATTCCGGGTTTTCTTGCTGATTCTTTCCTGAATGAGCTTTCGAATCAATTTATTAATAATAATAATATATATAGTGGCCCATCCACTTTTGCTTTAAAAAAAAAAATCAATGCTTTAACAATTAACCAATCCATAATATCAAAACAATTTTGAAGATATGAAACTATACAAAATAAAGTCTTTAAAGCTCTTAACAATAAAACAAAACCAACATATGACTAAGCGAGCACACCACTCCAATCTTCAGTGATGAATTTAAAGAGATCCTTGTCATTTCCTTACTTTTCAATATCTCTACCAAGGACCTTATTCTACATGAAATGGAGCATGGTGACAAAGCTATGCATGACCCTCAAATTAAATCAAAATATTCTCACCATTTTCTTCTCCATGTTCAACACCTTCGTCTTTAGGGCATTCAAATTTGCAATGGTGGCTTGATTATTGGTATAGATGCTAGTCACTTTAGCATGATGGGTGTCCTCTTATTTAAGCATGTCATCCTAATTCAGGTCCAAAAGCTCTATCTTAGTATTATTTGAGAGATACACAGACTAACCGCTAGTAGAATTCCTTGAGTTTCCTTCAACTCCACTATCTCAAACATATTCCTCCCCAGACTCTTCATCATCATCCGCAAACAACTTTCCTTTGCCTTTGTCCAACAACTAGGAAACAAATTTTTTGGACCTCCTACAGTGAGAACCATCACCACCATTGTTGTCCTCATCATCATTGTTGTGAGTAGCCCCACACACACACATGTATCCCTAATGTTTCTTAAGTGATTCTATGTATCATTTTTTGAATCCACCTAGCTCCATAGGCCTAATTGTACCCTCCCCAAGAATGGTTAAATCAGAAATAACAAATTCCAACTAAATTGTTTCTAAATTATAACCATCATGGCTTATTGAGTATGATTCCCCATTAGAATATCAGTTAGACCTAGATACCATGTTTGATAATTTGTCTAAAATATCCTGAGACTCTCTTGTCGTTAACTAGTAAGGAGTGTGTGCATATTGGTGTTTAACTATATTTAATCATCAATTTTAATTGTGGTAATGGATTGCAATGGTTTTTATTGCAATTTAAATGCTTTGAAATTACAAATGTCTCACGTGCCTTTATTTTATTGGCATTTGCATAATTATAGTGTACAAATGATTTTTGGGGAAATTAAATCTTATTTCCTTTATTTATTTTTATTAATTTTAAAAGTAACAAGTTAGTGTGGTTGTATTTATGCAAATTGGCTCATTTTTACACTTAGTCTTATTTTGGGTGTTATGCAATCAAGTAAAAACTAATGACTTTGGGAATGTGAATAAGTGCATATTGTTCAATGGATTCAAGATTTCATTGTAACATTTTAAATATTTAATCTTTAGAATTTTGGAGCCAAATGAAGATAGGAACCTTATAACATTCTTTATAATTTATCATTTAATTATGGTTGCTTGCATTTAAATCATTAAAATTAAAACTCACAAACTAATTTGAGTATTTAATTTGTTGTGAGGAAACTTGAGAAGACTATGATTTTGTAATGTTACCATTATTAGGAAAATGGTGTATCAAACTATTGGGAAAATGGTGTGTTTTACCCCTTGCATAATACATGTTATTTTAATGTTTTATTTTATTATGTAAATGTTGCACTTAGGAGCACCTAGATGGACATGCAACACGTAGAGTTTCCTATGGATTAATATTGTGACCACTTGATGATTTGTATTGTAACATTGTAATATTAGTTGATGTGATTATATAATATTAGGTAAATAATTAAATAAAGAACCCAATATTGAATGTGGGTCATTGGGGTTAGGTAGTACATGGTTTTAGCACATGGTTTATGTAATACCTCTTGGTGGTTTTGTGGGAGTTTGTTTCTATAAAAGCAACCACAAGGGAGTAGTTGAGGTTAGTAAGGTTAGCATTTGTGGAGGTTGGAAGCATGCCATGGGATGTATGGATTCATGCTTGTTCACATGGAATGCATGTTTATGGATAGGGATTCAAAGGTTTTGATAGTATATTGTAATGAACACATTGTTAAATAATACATAGATGATGGATGCTTTTGGAGTCTGGGTTTTTCCCTCATGAGGATTTTTGCAGGATATATCTCGTGTCATATTTTTGTGGGTATGTTGTCTGTTATCTTGCATGTGTATTTTGAGTGCATATTTGTTTATTCTACATTACGAGTTATGTGGAAATCGTCATAAAGTTGGCTGCAAGTTTTCTTACAAGTGGTATCAGAGCTATGGTTGTGGTGTTATAAGCCTAGGTGTGAATCCATGAGAATGCATGGAAGAATGAAATACGTGAGAAGATATATGGATTTTGTAGTTTATTTATTGCAGATCCAAGGATTTTGGGTTTGCTGATATGATTGGTTGTTTGCAAATTTGGGGCATGAGAAATTGTTGGTCATAAGGGTTTTTTCAATGTTCATTTAAATGACCATTTTACTGGGAAAGTTTACATAAATGACCTCCTATGAAGAAATAGACCTCGCCATTAGATCTAGATTGGTCTTCCGATGAATTTTGATATAAAATTTGCCCATGTTTCATGAAAGTTGAATTTAATACAAAAAAAATTTGGTTAATTGTTGCCAATGGCCGTCAAACTTAGCATCATAGTCTCTAGATAATTTTTTTTTATTTAAAAAATCCAATCAGCATTTTAAAAATTGCCCTACAAAATGGAAATAAAACATGAATCGCATTTGTAATGGAAGGGAGAGCTTTTAAAAGTTTAAAGTGTGTGTGTGTGTGTGTGTGTGTGTGTGTGTGTGTGTCTATATATATATATATA
>MU227927.1:771033-783951 GCA_018584345.1 Thuja plicata
AAGATTACAATCATTTAGCCCCTCGATGAGATTTTTAGTTTTCAAGGTCCTAAGACCCTTCTCACCAATGTGGCCAAATCTCATATGCCACAACATTGTCTTTTCTGCAGGAAGCTTGCCTTCCAAAATGTTTGCACCCTTAGGTATACTTACTGCACTACCATTAGAACCCATTGCCCCAGTCTTCTTTACTGCTTGTTCGGATGGTGGGGATGAAGTGATAGCCACTCTCTTCTATGAAATAGAAGAAATATTACACTGAGCAATGCATGCATCAAGCTGAAACAAAGTACCTCTCCTAGTACCTTTAGCGAGCACCATAGAACCTCTCATCATCTTGCATCCATCTTTCAAAAAGACAACTTGCACACCTATATCATTCAACATACTTACAGATAATAGGTTTTGTGCCAAACCCAGAATGTGCATAACTCCATTGATTCCCTTTACTTGTCCATCAGGAAATCTGATAGTGACCTTTCCACATCCAACTATCTTTAGGTGAGAATCATCACCCAAGTACATGTTTCCACCATCAAACTCTTCATATTTTGAGAACCAGTTTTGATGAGATGTCATGTGAAAAGAAGCACCCGAGTCTACTAACCACACATCATCGGATGCATGGGCTGCCAAAGCTGCAATAAAAGCATCTCCATCTTCTTGAGATTTTTTAGAAGCTTAATCTGAGCCTTTCTTCTTCTTCTTCAGTTCTTTGCAGTCCCTCTGGAAGTGCCCAGATTTATCACAGTTCCAACATTTTTCCTTGGAATTTCCACGAGTTTTAGAACTCCCATGGGATTTGAATCTTCCCTTCTTTGACTTATTGTCATTCTACTTTCCTTTGTCGTTAGATCCCCCATGAACAGCAAGGGCTTCCTTAGATGAATCCAAATTCTTTCTTCGCATCTCCTCAGATAGCAGTGAAGACACCACATCATCCATATGGAATGTGACTATAGTACTTCTGAGAGCCATCACAAGATGGTCCCACGAATCTGAAAAGGAAGAAAGTAGGGTCATACATTGATCATCCTTCTCGATCTTGGCACCGGATGATGCCAACTGTGCAATCTATAAATTGAATGCATTAAGATGACTATTTACAGATCCACCTTCCTCCATTCTCAAAGAATACAACTTCTTTCTTAGGAACAACTTATTCACCAGAGATTTGGACTGATACACAGGTCCAAGCCGTGTCCACAAAGAATTTACAGAAGTCTCATCAAGAACATTCAGAAGAATGACATCTACTAGACAGAGTCTGATGAGACCCTTAGCCTTCTGGTCCTTGATCTCCCAATCGGCTTGAGATATCACTGTAGGTCTCACAGCAAGTGAAGTAGCCTCCCATAGATCATAGTCTTCAAGCATGTCTTCCATCTTGATTTTCCACAACTCAAAATTAGTGCCATTAAATTTCTCCACCTCCATTCTACTGTGTGAGGAACCTGCCATCTCAATCTACAAATAAGATTCAGAATGCTCTGCACAAAAAACTCCCACTCAACTTGATATTAGCTCAAAAAACCCTACCCAACAACTAGGATCAAAAGTTGATTAGGCTCTAATACCACTTGTAAGGAAACTCAGGTGCAGAAACAGCTTCCTACGCTAATCTCTAAAGGAAAGTATTGTGCAAATTCTTTTAAATCCTTACAATTTTAGATTTGTTAACTACTTTAACAAAGATATTGCAACCATATACCATGCATATAGAAAATAGAGAATGACACAATGATTTACCCTGGGGAAAACCTTTCGGTAAAAAACCCCAGCACTCCAAAACCTGCACAATGTATTATCTTCAACACAACGGTTACAACACTTGCACAATGTATTATCTTCAACACAATGGTTGCAACACACTTGCAATGCAAGTTATTTCAGGAGACAATCGACACACACAGACAAATCCAGTAGCACCAGATTATACTAACAATACACTCTTTTCATATCCCTTTCTGTAACCCTAAAAAATGCTTATATCATTGCACTTTCCTTTTTATGACAACTCCCAAAGATAGCCGTATTAGGGTTTTACCATTCTTTGAGAAAATAGATGCCGAGACTTCAAGTGGAGTGACACATCAACATGCCAACTAGACATGTACACTCACACTTAATTACATTATTTGCAAGAAATAAATTTTACAAAACAAATAATAAGAATAGGAATTATTCAAGGTTGAGACACCTTATTCCTAACAACAAGCATCTGGTGTGGAAATTTCATTAGTGAACTAATTAGGTCAATGAACTAAGGGAGAATTTTCATGAAAAATATTTTACCTCGCCCTTGAATCAAATAGTGTCGTGAATGTGATCGACATATTCAGATGCAGAAATGGATTAATAAAATGTCTTATCATTTGCAAGAATTTTCATTGATGATTTGAAGGTTCGATAATGGAATTTCTTCCTCTATTCTAAGCCTATTTGAAGCTAGGGTACAACACATTAATTGTTACTTATTTTTTGGGATTACAAAGTAGAAAAAACACATTTCTTCTTTTTATTTCAAACATTGCAAGTTGAAGAAGTGATTGCAGAGAAGTTGAAGGCGATTTAAAATAAGATAGAAGTGATATATGATAGTTTTATAACTTAACCCTAATTCATCGTTAAAGGTATTTTCTTTACACAGTTTGATATTTGAAGCTATAATCATGGACATGCACAATGTTTTCAACATTACAAAGAGTCCTAGACCGATTTTTAAGAAACAACCTCATAGATCTATGGAGGATAACCCAAATGGTGCATTTTCAATATTCCTCTATAGTGTATTACACATTGAAGATATTAGAGCATACATACATTGTAATCTAGATGAATTGGGCCACAATGCAATTGCACAATAGTTTAAGGGAGTGTCTGAGGTCTTTTTTCTAAAGGATGAATTCAAAGTATTTCTAGAGAATAAATTTACTCATTTCTTGGACTTTTAAAAATTATTTGAAGTAGATTGAGTGTGATACATCCTAAGAAGAGTACATGATAAGTTAATATGGCTTGAAAAACCTTAGAATGTTACTAAGAAGGTTCTAAAGGAAGTTACTAGTTTCTGTGCGAATGGTGAAGTGCCTTCCCTAAAATCAATCAAGAAGGATATAGTCACTAATTTGATTGGTTCTCAATGGGATAAGAATGTGATGATAGTTAACAATATTCTACAACCTGATGTGAAGTTCCAATCTATGGTGCTTGGATATAAGGTATTTCATTCTAGTAGAGAGAATTCTATTTCTAGCAATATCATTTATGTTTCATATAGAATGGTGAAGGAAAATGCAGAGTATGATATCTGTGAATCTATGAGAGAACTACATTTAGAGAATCTAGCGAAGATCAAAAAAGACAGGAAGAAAAATTTCAAATATAGATCATTATTGGTATGTATATTCTTCTATTTTTATAAATTAATTTCCTGGAATTGGCAATGTTAAGTGGAAGGAAGATAAGCTGTAGCTATTCAGATTAAAGAATTTTATGATATGATTGGAGACTAGTCAACAATATGTTATCTATGGGGTTATTTCAAAAGTTTTCAGGAATCTATGCAATTAAGATACATAATCCCTCATGGTATTTTTAGAAAATATGAGAAAAGCATCTATTTTACTATTTAAATTTATGCATGTTTGATGGAAGCAACAAAACCTAGGACATCTTGGGTGATGTGTATGGGATATTAGGTGGATGGTCCACTTATTCAGACCTATGGAGAAGATATTCTATAGAAACCTATAGATAAGAATAAGAAGAGGTTCAGTACTTATGTAGAAAAGAGCCTTGAGGTTTTACTAAAGAGAAGATAGCAGAAGCTAGGAAGAATTTTGAAGAGAAAGCAAAAGAGAAAGAGAAAGAGAAAGAGAAAGAGAAGGTAACATGGTGCAAGAGCACCAAATATTAGTCATTAAGGGATATTTGTTTTTTATTTTCTTAGGATTTTAGGTATATTTTTGACCCTCTATGTTTTCATTGTTGTAAGACATCATTATAAGCCTTTGTAGGGAGTCAAATTCTAGGTCCAAATGACCTTTAGGGCACTTTGACCCAATAGGCTCAAATGATGTATTATTGGCCTAAAAGGATTGAAACTAGTTGTAATGGCCATAATATGGCCTATTGATGTTAAAATTATTTTACTTAGTCATTAGGAGGGTCTCTTAGGAGTTAGAGACACTTTGGACCAACAATTTTCAATCTTGTAAAAGTTGCACAAAAAGTTGCTATGCAACTTTAGAGCAACTTTTGCAAAAAGAATCCAATAGTCAAGAAGTTTCAAAATTCTATTGCGGGTAGTTGAATATGAGTATTTTAAGCCTTTTTTTCCAAGGATGTATGGGTTAGAGATTTGGAGGAAAGTTTTGTGAACAAAAAATACAGAATTCTGAATTTTTTTTCTTATTTTCATTGTTTTCATGTTGGCATGTGCACTGGTAGATTACATCTGCAAATGTGATTTCATATTTGAGTAGGAGGGTGAGTTAGAAGGTTAATTCATTTTGTTTGAAGTATTTTGGTGGAGTTTAGTTTATTCTATAGACAAATTTCTAAGACTCATCCAGATTTAAACCCTCAACTAGGGTTTCCCATTAAAATGTCTCTAGCTTGAGATTTTACTATGGATACTCAATGAGCCTAGGTGAAATCCAAGTTAGGAAAATGTAATTTAAGAATATTTTTGTTTGGGGGAGGAAGGATAAGGGATTTGATAGAATTTTAATGCCCTAGTCGAGCATCTCTATGTGCTTGACAAGTCTGTGACTGCAAATTATGTTGCAGATCCAAGGGTGGAGTGGATTCATATGAACCGATAGTGGATTATACAGTTTTTGGTGTCCCTCTAAGTGCTTGGATGGTAAATAGTGCAAGGAGGGTTTATTTCCAAAGGTTTTCTTTGTAAAACCACCTTAATTAGGACTATTAGCCCAAATTAATCCTATGAAGGACAATATCGTCATTGTGGGAATCACAAACCAAGAGTTGAGGTGTTGATAGAAGTCCATAATGAGTGTCAGAAAAGTGTAAGGAAACTCAGGTGCGGAAACAGCTTCCTACGCTAATCTCTAAAGGAAAGTATTTTGAAAATTCTTTTAAATCCTTACAATTATAGATTCGTTAACTACTTTAACAAAGATATTGCAACCACATACCATGCATACAGAAAATAGAGAATGACACAATGATATACCCTGGGGAAAACCTTTCGGTAAAAAACCCCAACACTCCAAAACCTGCACAATGTATTGATCAAAACTATTACAACTTACAATACACTTGCAATGCAAGTTCTTTCAGAAGATTTCAAAACCATTGAAGACAAATCACGGCAGCATAAAATGTTCCAACAATACACTCGCATCACTTCTCTTCGCAACCCTAAAAAATGCTTATATCATGCACTTCACTTTTTAGGGCTACTCCCAAAGATAACCGTAGTAGGGTTTTACCATTATCCGAGAAAATAGGAATTGGGGAAGAGTGTATAGTACTCAAATTTATCAGTTGCCACGTGTCTTCACCTATCATCGAATCTTCCTGACAAAGCTCTTACGTGTCATAGGAATCTGTCATAACCGTTTTAGCCATGATCTCCTTACACACAATTCAAGATGCCGACACGTCAACATTATTTGAAAGAAATACATTTTTACAAAACAAATAATAAGAATAGGAATTATCCAAGGTTGAGACACCTTATTCCTAAAAAAAGGGTGACCTACTGAAGGGATCCTTTGGGAGATTGGACAGTTAAGTCCTAAAAACTTGAGGAATTAACCTACTAGCAATTAAACCTTGTTCACTAGGTCTAATTGATATTTTGTGTTTCCAAGTCTTTTCAGAGGGATTGAGTGACCATCTTGGATTGTTTTGATTCTAGGTAGAACATGGGATTCCATTCCACCCATTCCTAAGTTAAGATCCAGTGATTAGAAAATTATCACCCATTTGCAAAGGAGTTGGTAAATGGGTATGAGGATTCGAAGAGTTGTAATTCTTGTTGAGAGGTTGTGGTTGAGAGAAGGGTGTTTTTTAGGGTTGTATAGGAGCCTTAGGGCCTGTCTCAAGGCTATCAAAGAGATACTCTTTGGGTAGTGATCCCTTAACAAAGAGTAACTTGTATCTTATGTTATTTTTTTCCAAAATATTTGAGCTTTAACCTATCCTCTCCCCATCATATCGGTATTAGAGAAGACAAGAACTTCCTGGGAAGTGCATGTGTAATAAAGAACCATAGTTGGAAGTTGAGGTTGACACAATGCCTCCTAGGAACATGTCTCAAGAAGCCATCAATAAGATGATGGAAGAGATTCTTGCAAAAAAATGTAAGAGTTCAAGAGGTATGGTGCTAAATAAAAAGATTCAGATGGTGAGAATGATGTAGATGAAGAAGGTGAGGAGGAATAATCCTAAGAATCTACAAGGGACTTAGGTGCAGACCATAAGGTGTTTCTGGATGCACTGAAATAAGTAGGAGGTGATGGCACTTAGAAGATACCAACCTATGGGGTGGCCTATATTTTGATGAGGTAATTGAATAGATGGAAGCCATGTCAAACCAATTTGAAATGAATCAAGTGGAAAAGGGAGACATAGTTAGGATTGAAAGAGGGAAGTTGAAAGGTTCTGCACTAACATGGTGAAAATTTCATGGAGAAGGAGTGAAGGAGGGTAGAAACATTATTTCATCTTGGGAGACAAGGAATTAAAAGTTAAAAGCCCAATTTCTACCCAAAAACTATGAATTACAAATGTATAAGAAGATCCAAATTGTAAAATAGAGGGATTTGGATGTTAGTGCATAAACTGAAGAGTTTTAAAAGGCGACTCTTAGATTGGTGCAAGAGAACCTAGGCTATCCTCAAAGACCTAGTTAGTTTTTCCTTGTAATTGACTCTATCTAGGTCAATATGTTTTTTCTTATACCTTAAAAGGTCTTTTTGTTGTGTGTGACTAGGTGAATTAGTGGTTAGTGCTAATTTAATTCTAGTTTAGGTTAGTTTGCTTTTAAGTGTTTAGTCCTTAAAATAGGCCTAAATTTGGGAAATGGGGTCTAAATATGTCCTAGACCTATGTAAGGTGAGAAGGAGGCTTAAAGAGGCTTTAATGATGTTATATCATTTATTTTTATGTGTTAGAGGCCCTAAAAGATAGTTTTCTTCATAAATGCAAAAGATGCTCAAAAGTTGTCATGACAACATTCGCAACTTTTGCAAATGTTGCATGCAACTCGACAAATTTGGATTCCCCTCATTATAGGAGTGGGAAATTAATTATAGTGGCCTAAAATAGTGGAGGAATCATATTATGAGACTCTATGTATCATTTCCTGAGGTAAGAGTGACTGTAATTTTAAGTTTTAGAGAGTTTGCTAGTCCAGTTCAGTGTAGTTTTGGTTTTATGGCTCCCCCTTGAAATCCAACTGTGGGAAACTCAAAAGGTTGGATGAATGAGTTAGGGGAGCCTTTGTATAGTGTAAATATTCAATTAGGAGGTCAGAGGAATTGATTTTATATTTTTATAGTCATGCCCTAGGCGATCTAGGACTATCCCATTAGGTGTATGGTAGAGGAAAAGATGAACGCAAAGACAAGGGTGTGTATGAGAGTTCTGAACCAAGTGTGGTCTCATAGTCTTTAGGGTGTTATAGATCCATGGTTATGAGTTTAGAGCTCATCCAATCCACTTGGATAGATTTTTCCATATAAGTCAGTGGTCTTCTTGTGAAGAGACAAAATAGGCCTAATAGCCCTACAATTTAGGACAAAGGTGTATGGAAGGCTTGGGGACCCTAGACCTTGAAAATCCTTTTGGTCTTAAAAAAGGGTATAGGATCCCAGATTAGTTTTAGGGGTTTTTGGGGAGATTTAGGAAGAAATATAGAAAAACCCTCTGGATAGGGCTAATTGGTCAATTAGGCCTAATAGGATCATTTTGAGTGAAGGTTTGGAAATTGACTAAATTGGGATTAAAGACCTATTCAAATGGGAATGTATGGATGAAAAATGTGTATATAAGTATTAGAAAAGACCCTTGTAGCACTTTTGGAATTGGTATGAAGGGTTTAGGTTTGGAATATTTCAAAGCAAATGAGAAGCATTGAGACAAAACTAGTGGTAGTTGTCCTTCAAGGTGAAACACAAGAAGACTAACTCTTGGAGAAGAGTTGGAATGACCTTAGGCTCAGTGTCTTGAGGCTATTGAGATCCTAGGAGAGGAATTGGAATCCTAAGTAGACTAGGGAAAGAAAATACCTATCTATAACATTGTGTAAGCACACCTTGGGGTTACTTCTATCATAGATCTAAGAAACAAGAAGAGGACATAGAAAAGGTAGTCAGATATTTGAATGACTTGAGGTTGAATATTCAAGAAGACCTAAGTATTTGGGCTCTTGAGATAGTAAAAAAATGTTTTCAAATGGCTCTTATAGTGGAGGAAAAGTTAAGGAGAATGGGTGATCCAAACAACAGTGGCAGAGGTGGAAGAAACAATAGAGGAAGAGGTAGTTCTGGGAACAAAGGACAAGGAAAAGGGTCCGAATGGGAGTCTATCCCTAGAGAGAAGATGGGAGAATCAAGTAGAAAAGGAGGCTATAGAGGTAGGGGTAAAATGGAGGAAGGTCTGATGGATCATGTAGATGATCCAAGTTCTTTGGAATGAAGTGCTACAATTATGGTCAATTGGGGCATCCTTCTTATAGGTACCCACAGAAGGCTTCCACTTCTCAAAAAATAAAAGGAGGGTAAATTATCTACATGAAGATGCTGCTAATGTACATTATCCTGGGGTGCATTTGGCATTCGAATAAGTGGGAGAGTAATTTATGATTAGAAGAAAATTGTTGAAGGAACCTGTCAAGGAGTAGACACCCCAAAGGAGAGAAATTTTTAGAATTCAATGCAAGATGAAAGGTAAGTTATATAAAGTTATTATTGATTTAGGTTCCACAGATAACATAGTTTCTTTGGAAGTAGTAAATAAATTGAAATTGGAAAAAGTTCCCCATTCTTTCCCTTATAAAGTCAGTTGGTTGAACAGGTGGAAACATGTAGTGGTCAATGAGAAAGCTTGGGTAGAATTCAATATAGGGGGTTATAAGGATAAGATACTTTGTGATAGTCTACCCATGGATTCCTACCACCTTATTTTAGGTAGACCATGGAAATTTGATAGGAAATCTCACCATGATGGTGTGAAGAATTCATATGCATTTTAGAAAGATTGGGTCACATATAAAATACACTCCATTGGGAATGAGAAAGAGACCAGTCAAGTGTGTTCTAGTGTGTTGATGGTGGGAGAGAAAGAGTTCCTAGACACCATGAAGGAAGAAATAATATTTTTTTCCTTGGTACTAAAACCAAAGTCAGAGGGGGAGACCAGTGAGGACTAGGAAATCCATGAACAAGTTCTGGAGTTGTTGGATAAGTAAAATGACATCATTAGTGATGGAACACCTAGTTATTTACCCCCAAGAAAAGTGTGAGTCACCAAATAGACCTAGTACTAGGAGCCTCTCTCCCAAAAAAGGCCGCATATAAGATGACCCCACAATAGAATGTGAGGATTTCTAAAAAGGTGTAGGAGTTTCTTGACAGTGACCTAATAAGAAAGAGTATTACCCTTGTGTTGTTCCCACAGTGTTGGCACCAAAGAAAGGATACACATGGAGGTTATGCATAGACTCAAGGGAAATAAACATAATTACAATAAGGTACATATTCCCCATACCTAGGATGGAAGACTTGATGGATTTCTTAGGTGGAGAAAGGTAATTTTTAAAGATAGACCTTAAAAGTGGCTATCATCAAATCAGAATCAAAGAGGGGGATGAGTGGAAGACAACTTTAAAAGCCACAGAAGGCTTGTATAAATGGCTTGTAATGCCATTTGGGCTCTCAAATTGACCAAGCACATTCATGAGACTCGTGAATGACGTCTTCAAGGACCACATTGGAATTTTTTTTGTAGTATATGTAGATGATATACTACTCTTTAGTGGAACAAAAGAGGAACACCTAAGGCATTTAGACATTGTTTTGAAAAGGCTTTATGAGGAGAAGTTACTAATAAATCTTGAAAAGTGTGAATTTTTGAAACAGGAACTTGTGTACCTAGGTTTTGTGATTTCTCATGGAGACTTGAAAATGGCCCAGGATAAGGTTAATGTCATACTTAATTGTCCTACTCCTAGGAATTCAGGAGATGTGAAGAGATTTCATGGGTTGGCTACCATCTATAGGAAATTCATAAAGAATTTTAGTTAGATTTGTTCTCCAATGTTGGACACCATAAAAGGAGGGAGTAAGACAAATTTTCTTTGGACAGGTGGAGCAGACAAAGGCTTTGAGTATTTAAAAGAAAGGGTAGCTATACAACCTATCTTGGTGCTACCTAATTTCAACATTTTATTCACCATTGAGTTTGATGCTAGAAATATGACCATCGGTGTTGTTTTAAGCCAAGAAGGAAGGCATGTAGATTTCTTTAGTGAAAAACTGAATGAAGCAAAGTGGAAATATTCCTCTTATGATATTGAGATGTATGCTATGGTACTGGCTCTAAAAAATGGATACACTACCTCCTACACAAGGAATTTGTATTTTTCACTGATAATCATGTCTTAAATTTTTTGAATTCACAAGAGAAATTAAGTCACAGACATATGAACTGGATTGAACATTTGCAATCATACACCTTTACTATTAAACATAAGAAGGGACAAGCTAACAAGGTGGGTGATGCACTTAGCCTAAGGGTGATGACTATCCAAGAGATATAGGTGTAGAGCATAGGTATAGATACCTTTAAGGATTTGTACAGTGAGGATGAAGACTTCTTAGAGGCATACAATGTGTGAAAATATTTTGCGAACACATTCCATAGTGAATTCTCATAGTACACCTTATAGAATGGCCTTCTCTTCAAAGGAGGGTATTTGTGTGTTCCTAAAGGGTCAATGAGGGAGAATCTGATATAGGAGAAGCACAATGGGAGTCTTGGTTGGCATTTTGGTCTGAATGAGACATTAGAGATTTGCTTTAGGTTTTAGCATTGGCCAAAAATGTAGAAGGACATCAGAAAGTATGTATAGACATGTACATCATGGAAAAGAGTCAAGGGGACATCATTGAATGCAAGACTATACCAACCTTTTCCAGTACCCAGCATAACATGGGAGAGTCTTAGCATAGATTTTTTGGTAGGGTTTCCTAAAACAATGGGTGGCTATGATAGTATCTTTTTTGTAGTGTATCATTTCAGTAAGATGACCCACTTCATACCCTCTAAAACAACTCATGAAGCCTCTCATGTTGCCATTTTTATTTTTAGAGAGATAGTAAGGATTCATTGTTTTCCATTATGAATAGTCTCAGATAGGGATTCTAAACTCGTTGGTCATTTTTAGATGACATTGTGGAAGAGGTTTGGAACCAACTTGTCCTTCAAGTCTTCATATCACCCCCAAACTGATGGATAGACCGAGGTGGTCAATAGGTCCCTGGGGAATTTACTAATCTGTTTGACTAAGGAACATGGCCAAGCATGGGATGTGGTAATTCCACAAGAATAATGAATCTGTGAATAGGAGTACATGTAGGAGTCCCTTTGAAGTGGTGTATGACATGCACCCAAGGAGAGTCCTTGAATTGAGATATCTTACAGGTATGTAGAAGAGGAGTGCCCATGTTGAAGAGTTTGCAGAACACATGATGGAAATCCATGAACAAGTTAGAGAAAATATCCAAAAGGTAAAGGAGAGAGTGGATCAGAAGAAGAGGGATCTACAATTCCAAGTAGGAGACTTGGTTATGGTACATTTGAACAAGGAGAGGATTCCCAAATCCACTCACAGAAATTTAACGATGAAGAGAATTGGACCATGTGAAATCTTGGCCAAGTATGGGAAAAATGCATACAAGCTACACTTACCCTTAGATGTAGCTATTCCCACTATCTTAAGTATGGAAGACTTGATAATAGAAGGACATGATACATCTGTAGGTGTATAGCAAAAGGAAGGTTGAATCAGTTACCATCAAATCCAACCCCAATAATAGAAGGTGTCCTAGATAGTAGAGTGTCTAAATAGACTAGTGTAAATGCAATTCAAACTTCTATTCAAATGATAAATTATAGCTTTTGTAACACTTTTATTTCTTTATGAATAAATTGTGAATATAAAAACTTCTAATTAAATTCTATTTATATGCAGATTGCTTAATACACTATGTTCAATTTCAATATATTTCAGCAAATGATTTCTTTGCATATATATTGATCAAATGTTATGACTCGTGTAAATGATAAGCCGTGACTCATTAATGAGTCACGTCTTATCATTGATGCGACTCTTTATAAAAAAAATATGGCGATCATTGTTAAAAATAATTAAATCGATAGTATATCAGTATATATTAAATGAATACTAATCATTTATTAAAAATACATATTTTGTGTCAATTGATATTCATTGATTCACGACTTGTGACAATTGATAGCTTTTGATAATCGGTATTCATATATTCATTACTTATGATAATCGTTAATTATATGATAATGATGATATATATATATATATATATATATATATATATATATATATATATCTGTGTGTGTGTGTGTATAATAATAATAATAATTACTATATGTATGTTAAAATATATGCCTGTATTTATCATGTATTCTCATTTATATATATTTATCTTATCGACGCTATTATGTTTTAACACTCCCTCTTAGCTAGGGAAGATAAAGTGTAATCAAAATAATATCAATATTTATAGTGCATCACATTTCTCATATATATATATATATAAACTTACTTTTGAATATACTTATATATATATATATACATATACATATATATATACATATATACATATATGTACATATATATAT
>MU227927.1:808130-854506 GCA_018584345.1 Thuja plicata
TCTGACTGCAACATCTTCATGCTGAGGGTTCACCACACTACATGCTTTCTGAAATGCACACAAGTGTTGTTCTGCTGATACTGTGCCATCACCATTGAATTTAGGAAAATTATTTCTTGAGGCCCTTGGTAGGTCATGATTCTCTGCAAGTTTTAGAGGCCCAATTGCATTTCCCCAAGGAACGGCCATGTTTACTAACCTTGTGTTTGGTTGAGAAGCTTGAAAGGAAACTGAAAGAGGAAGTGCAATACTGTGCAGAATCAATGAATTACAGGTGGCAAAAATAGGAATTCTACCAACGGGAGGTGAAGAAGATTTGCTTCTCTTTGTTTTGAAAGGAATTTTAGCAAGCAATTGAATTTCTTCAGGTCTGTTATCTTCAACTTCTTCACTAGACTTAGCCCTTCCTTTCCTATAAATATTTTAAAGAATAGGGAAATTGAATTCTTTAAACTCTTCGTATACAGGGTCAATCTTTTCCTTTAATTTTGCACTCCTGGTAAATCTGGAATCCAGGATGCCTTAAAATTGTGAGAAAACTTATGATATACTTTCTTTCTAAGTCTTCCCCAGTAGAGTCACCAAAAATTGTTGGTTAACAATTTGTCCTTCCTTAAGATTTATAATCTCTGACTCTTCAATACACCCAAGGTGAAAGAACAAAATGATGTTTACCAACAAATGGGTCAGTGTAAGTCTTCTATCACTACCCTCTGAATTGACAGGTACAGCTCCCTGATTGTGTTTAATCTTCAATGAATTTGTTTCTTTTGATCATCAGATTATCTTCTTATGAGTTTTAACCAAATTGCTTGTAGGCACAAACAATTCAGGCAAAGATAAGGTTTAATCTATATTCGAATCTAATCTACCTATTCTAAAATGCATATTCTACTGAGGGGAACAGAAGCAGAATCATACATAGATAGCAAATAGAATTGCTTATGCTGCAACTACTAACATGAAATGGAATTCAAGTAGGAATTACAGTTCCATATACAATTGTACTTTCTATTCCGATGCATCTAAACTAATAAATGAATAGCAGAAGGATTATACATGAAAAGTAATTAGAATCACCCTCGCTGCAAACACTAACATGAAATAGAATCCAGTAGAAAACTGCAGCTTCACATACAATTGTTCTATCTATTCAAAAATGCAAATGATTCACTAAAACAACACAGCAAACATGAGACAAAGCCTCTGTAAATAGAATCACTTCTGCTTCATTAACAAGTTTGCCGACCTTGTATACTGAATTCTTTTCATCATTTATAGATTTTACAATGCATCAGGCTTCTAAGAGCCAATGACCTTTCCTCTTCCTCGAATACAAAGAGATAGAATATAAAGAGAAAGACTTTTCAAATCTAAGAACTCGAATAGTCATTATGAATCTGAAACTCTTCATCTTCAGCCAGCATTATCAAGCTAAATACATTGGGCCACGGAGTCGAAACATCATTTTTCTGCACTGCAAGATATGAAACTGCAGGTTTTGGTAAACTGAATGCGCAAATGGCTGCGGCGCACCTGATTTTGGATTTCCCGCTTGGACCATCTAGGAGAACTATTGCAGAAAATTAGAAAAGTACTTCTCCATTGCGGAGAATTGGAAAAGTGCTTCTCCGGCGGAAAATAGAAAAAGTGCTTCTCCAGCGAAAAATGTAGAGGGAGGTGCGAAACCCGCAAAGAGTGAAAATCCTTCTTTGCAGAAAATCATCAAAGGAGGGCGAAACCCGCAAAGTGTGAAATTCTCCTTTACCTGTCTTTCCGCGCGTCATTCTTAAGTGCGTGGGCTACTTAACTTAAAGCACATGCTTTATTTGATCTCTTAAAACAACAACATGATATTCTTTTTTTTTAATAAATCGGGCCCACCTTATTATGACTAAGCTTGCGGAAAATACCCGAGAGGGGTGAAACCCATGTAGTATAAAATTCTCCTTTGCGGAAAATTGCCAAAGGAGGGCGAAACCCGCACAAGGCAAATTTCCTCTTTTCTGTCTTTGCGGAAAATTACCAACTAAGGTAGAATTCCACCATGGAGAAGATGATTTCTGAAATCTCGCCGAGCTCGTTCTCGCTCATCTCTTAACCAAATTGCTTGCCGTTTGTTGCATTAGGATCGTTGAGACCTGTAGAATCGATCCATAATAGTCTTCGTCTTTGCCTGAGAAAGAACATCAATTGGAGAACCAATCTTTTCTGAGTTAGGATCTACAACCTACCCAAAATAATGAAACTCTGATAATAACCCGCCCGACTAAAAGAAGGAAAGGCAATGGCAGGGGAAACCTGACAAAGAATTCCTGTCCTAGGAAAGACTTAGACCTAGACATCAGACTGACCAGACCAACACGACATGACCATATGACTCCAAGAATGCCAAAAAAAGGGGTGACTGAAAGTCAGACAACAAGTGGTATTTTTTAAGTTTTGGTAATCATTTGACTAATATTTACATGGAAGATAGGGCTCTAAAAGTTAGGTGTCCTAATATTTTATGCCATATTTCATTAGATTTTTCAATTTCATGGATAAGGTCTAGATTTGGTTTTGAGCATAGCTCCTAAAAATAACCTTGTCTCTTACGTATGGTTTGTGCTTTCTTAATAGTAGATTTATTTGGCCATGCCAATACTTTACCATCCATGAAGGTTACCCCATATCCATTATCTTCAAGTGGACATATGGAGACTAAATTTATTTTAATACCTGGAACAAACAATACCTCAGTGAGTTGAATAGAGATGTCTGACTTCAGTTTAATGGTGCAAGTTCCAACACCTTTCACTGGATGTGCAAATTCATATCCAATAGTTACTTCCTCATTAGTTTATTCCACCATGGAATCTAATAGTTCTCTAAATCTAGTAACATGTCTTAAGGAACCAATGTCTATAACCTAGGTACTTTTATTAGAGACTTGATCTAAAAGTGCAAAGTAGAATAAAAACTTCTCGGATTCATGCTCTTCCTTAGTCTTCTTCACCTTGGAAAATGAGGCTTGATGATTTCTATATGGATAATTTACTACATAGTGTCTATACTGCTCGCATCTGAAACATTTTACCTTTGACAATTATTTTTTGGATTTACCATTCCCATGATTATTTTTTCCATTTCTTGAAATGTTTCTTCTTTTCTTTCTTGTGGGAATTTACATTTAATACATGAAGATATTCATCAATAGTTTTCCTCTTGAGTCCTTTCTTTGCTAGTCTTGATTCTTCTTGGAGACAATCTAATCTTAGCCGGTCAAATTTTGCAAATTTAAGCCTAGCACTGATGCCTAAAACAAATGTCTCCAAGGATTCAGGTAGACCATTTAAGGAAATTAATGATAATTACTTACATTCCATCTTGTACCCAAGTGTTGATAGTTGATCTCTTAGAGCCAAGATTCACATAAAGTATGAGTTGATTGATTCGCCTTTGTTCATACTTATATGGTTAATCTCTCTCTTAAGGGATAAGTTCTTGCTGGCACTACTTATTTCATAAGTGTTTACAAGTTTTTTAAACATGTGATACGTCATTTCATATTTTTTCAATAGTGGTACAATATGATCTTTGACTCCATCGATTATGATTTTCATGGCCTTATCATTTCCTTCAATCCATGTAGTTTTCTCTAGATCATTCTCTAGTTTTGTCTTGTCTTCTTTTATGATTGCGTCAACCTTATTTTATTTTCTTATCATTAGTATTATGAACTTCCATGATGAAAATTTATTTCCTCCTTCAAGCCTATCCTCAAATTTGATAGCACTTGCCATGGAAATGTGATGTGCTATAAATTATATTTAAATGTCTTAAGTTGGAAAGATTTTTGGATCTTCATTAACTTGGCACTAATACCATGTAAATGAAATTAAAACTTTTATTCACATAATAAATTATAGCTTTGTATCCCTTTTATTTCTTTATTAATATATTGTGAATATACAAACTTCTAATTAAATTCTTTTGTATGCAGATTGCTGAATACACTATGTTTGATTTCAATATGTTTTAGCCAATGATTGCTTTGCATATATATATACCAAATGTTATGAGTTGCATAAATACCAAATGTTATGAGTTGCATAAATGATAAGCCATGACTCACTAATGAGCCATGTATTATCATTGACATGACTCTCTATAAAATAATATGGTGATTGTTGTTAAAAATAATTAAACTGATATTGAATCGGAACCACATAACATATGTACTGATAATACTATCAGTATTACACATTAGTGTAAACCGATAGTATTTCAGTATATATTAAACCGATACTAATAATATGTTAAAAATACATTTTTTTTTTCAATCGATATTCATCTATTCATGACTTATGGCAATCGATAGTTATTGATAATCAATATCGATGTAGATTCATTACTTATGATAATAGATCTAGTTATATGTTGATGAGAATATTTATGATTATGAATGAATATATATGGATATATATTAATGTATGTATAATAATAATCAATATTATTATATGTACATTGATATATATGCATGTATGTATCATGTATTATCATTTATATGTATTTATCTTA
Organism: Thuja plicata; assembly: GCA_018584345.1. Lineage (NCBI taxonomy): Eukaryota > Viridiplantae > Streptophyta > Pinopsida > Cupressales > Cupressaceae > Thuja > Thuja plicata. The sequence goes on from MU227927.1 coordinate 812,694, forward strand.
TCGACGCTATCATATTTTAGTAACTAAGAAGAAGACCTACAAGGAGCATCTGGAAAGGGAAATCTACTTCAGAGGCAAGTTGGATGCAGGAGGAAGATCTAAAGAAGCTAGGAGTTGATCCTACCCCACTACAAACTCAAGAGACTTGGTTTTTCTTCTCCCTCAGGAGTATGGTGTAGGAGCACCAAAGATTAGTCCTTAAGGGCTATTTTTTTTATCTGCTTAGGAGTTTAGGTAGATTTTGTGGCCCTCTAGGTCTTGATTGTAATAAAGCATCATTATAATCCTTTGTAGGGAGTCAAATTTTGGGTCCAAATGACCTTTAGGGCACTTGGGCCAAATAGGCTCAAAAGATGTATTAATGGCCTAAACAGATTGAAACTAGTTGTAATGGTCATAATAGGGCCTATTGATGTTTAAATGACTTTACTTATTCATTAGGAGAGTATTAGAGGAGTTAGAGACACTTTGGACAAAATTTTTCAAAAAGTTTCAAAATTAAGTTGGGATTGGTTGAGTGTGGATATTTTAAGCCTTTTTGGCCAAGGATATATGGGTTAAATATTTAGAGGAAGTTTTTGTGATCAAACAATAAAGAATTCTAAGATTTTTGTGCTTATTTTCACTATTTTCATGTTGGCACGTGTGGTGGTAGATTAGATCTACAAATGTGATTTCATATTTGAGTAGGAGGGTGATTTAGAAGGTTGATGCATCTTTTGAAGTATTTTGGTAGAGTTTGGTGTATTCTACAGACAAATTGCTAAGATTGGTCCAGATTTGAACTCTGAACTAGGGTTTCCCATTAAAATGTCTCTAACTTGATATTTCACCATGGATACTCAATGAACCTAGGTAAAATCCAAGTTAGGAAAATTTAATTTAAGAATATTTTAGGAAAATATTGGAAGGAAGGATAAGGGATTTGACAGAAGTTTGATTCCCTAGTCAAGCATCTCTATGTGCTCGACAAGACTGTGACTGCAAAGTGTGTTGCAGAGCTAAGGGTGGAGTGGATTGGTGTGAACCAATAGTGTATTATATGCTTTTTAGTGTCCCTCTAAGTGCTTGGATGGTTTATAACATAGAGAGGTTTGATTTCCAAAGGGTTTCTTTTTAAAACTACCCTGATTAGGACTGTTGACCCAAACTAACCCTATAAAGGACAATACCCTCATTGTGGAAGTCACAAACCAGGAGTTGGGTTTGGAAATATGCTATAGTTTTGGAAATGATATGAAGAGAGGTCATAAGTGGATGCATAATTGGTTTTCCTCAATGGTAATGTATTCAGATATCATGATTATAGTGATTGGTAAGCACTGAACATGATTGGTAAAGAGAAGATCAACTATGTATGTTGACTGATGTTCACGAAGAACAATATTAATAGATTGTGGTAGCGATCGAGTTAAGGAAATTTTCAGATGATGTTCTTAGAGACACACTATGTATAAGGTATGAGGAATATATTATTCACATCACAACTTATTTGGATGAGCGGTGATGGATGTTTTAGTCTCACACTCACTAAGACAGGTAGAACTCTTATTTTAATGATCAATTGGCCAGGTGAATATAGATTGGTGAGTGGTAAAGTATATGTGATAATTTTTAATGATATGATGACATGGAATAAAGGTTATGCATCCAATGTATTAGTATTTACATGATTGATGTAAGATTTTAAGACATATTTAAGGAGATGCATTGGAGATGTAAAAAAATGTTTGTTTGTTTTTTTTTTTTGTATTATCTTGGAGATATAAACTTCCAAATTTTATCTTGACATAATGTGGTCATGGTAAATATTTTAACTCATCAAGATTATCAATTTAACACATGATTTTGTCACAAGAAAGAATTTTGAAGATCAATCTTAAGGCGGTGCAAGTTGTTTATGTAAGGGAACTGCTTTTATTTACAAGAAGTGAGACATAGAAAGAAGTTGTTGGTGTTATTGAGAATTTTTTTGGTGATTAAGGTTTTATGAGTTTATATTGAAGGTGTGATTAGAGAGAAGAGAGCATATACAGAGTATAGATTAAAGAGAGATGAAAAGGATCTGATAGGCATAAGTGTAATTCTACTGATCAACAATCTTGTTGTTACCTAACAGTTGCAGCAGGTCAAATCCTTTAACAAGGTGAGCTCAAACAACTTCTTATTTGTAAATCCTTTAACATGGTGACTTCTTTATTGAGGTTATAAATCCTCTAGCGAGGTAGATCATATCTAATCTTATTGTACTCCTAATAGTGTACTAATCACTTTTAATAGGGTGAACCCTTAGAAAGGGTATTTATAGCCCCTAACAGGGAAAACTCATTTAGTGTAGTTATGGGACTTGTGGGTGTCATCCCCACCATGGTTTTTTTTCCCTCTGATAAGGGTTTCCAAATAAAAAATATTTATGTTATGTGTGTTAAAGTTGTGGATGCTTATATTGTTTGTTGTTTTTTAGTTATTTCATTCACATGCTTTCAGGTTAATAAGGTACTAGTGTGGTTAACATGATCAGAGGATGAATTGAGTCAATACCTATTTGTACTGATTCACCTCTCTCCCCCCTCTAAGTCACAATTTATCCAAAAATTGGTATTAGAGCTTAGGTCCTTTTTTTTATAAGTCTAATGACTTTTGGAAAAGATCCCTATAAGTCAACATGGATAAATACAAGTATGAGAAAAAAACTTGAGGATGTAAGTCAAGTTATAAATGAAATAAAGGATAATTTGATGCATTCCATTGCTAAGAGGAGAGAGCTTACTAAGGAGTTGAGTGAGAGTTAAGACTACATTGAACATCTATTTGAAGGCAGATTATCTAAAGAATATGAGGAAGCACTTACAGATCTGATGGATAGAAACATTGGACTTAAGAGTGAAGTGACAAATATAAAAAGAGAACTTGAAAGTCAGTCTATCACAATGGTTGGATAACTCAAAAGAAGAAGGGATTTTGAAAGTACCAAGAAAATTGTTGAAGATGTCCTAAAGGTGAAAGATGAAACCCTAACACAAAATTTGGAGAAAATATTCAAATCAGAGCAAGAGGTCGCTAGACTGAAAGAAAACTTACATGGTACAGATGAAGAAAAAGTTGATATTGAAAGAGAGAATGAAGGGATAAGGAAAGAGAATGAAAATATAAAATAAGAATTAAAAGCTAAAAATGATCTACTAGATAAACTGAAGAATAGTTCTGTCAAACTGGATGAACAACATGGAAAACAAAAGATGAATGGAGAAAAACAAGGTTTAGGTTTTGCAAACTTTGAAGCTGGTGATTCTTCTGGCACCAAGGACATCAATGATGAAATAAATTCAAAACCCAAGGTGAACAAAAAAAAGTGACAGTACAAACTGGTATATTTTAATTGTCATAAGATACAACATATTGCTAACATATGTTGGTTTAAGCAGATTGGTCCAAATGTCAGACCTAGAGATCCTACTGCTAGATCCAAAAACTCTTATGCTAGAACTGATAACTAAAATCTTAGATCTAACAAATTTCATGGAGTTTTTTACTACTACAAGAAGTTTGGGGGCATAGAGATAATGAGTGCAGGATGAGGAAAAACAACTAGTGATCATATGACTACAATAGTCTGAGACCTATCAATAACATTAACCGGTCAGATGTTTCTTGTTCTAAATGTCATAAATATGGACATACAGCTATGAATTGTATATTGAGCTCATAAAGAGACAACTTAGGTCCTTGAAATCCAATGTGTACAATTTTTTATGTTTTTAACAAGGTTGTTCATTTTGCTAGGTCATGTAGAGCAAGAAGGTATACTAGAGGTTAACCGATGAACAATGATGAAAATGCCAAAGGCAAAGAAACTGTCATTGCTAATGAAATTAGGAATGACATGAAGAATACATGGGTGAGGAAAGGAGAATTTAATTTGTTAGAATTAACTGAGAACTCCACAAGTCCAGAAAATGTGGAGAACCCATCAGTAAACTAAGCACAATATTTTCTTAGGGGGAGCACTTAAAATCAAATCATTTACCAATCCCCTAACTTCATGAGTGGTAAGATTAATATGCATTCTGAGATGCATATTTGTGAATTAATGATGGTTAGAGAAGATTAAAGTGTTTTCATGCATAAATCAAGTGTTATGTTTTAACCATTGTGGTCGGTGGAAAGCACTATTTGACCATTATTTCAAAAGACTACATTATCAAATTTTATATATGTGAGAAAGTAAAATATTTTATCAATTTTCATTATAACAAAGTTTACTGGAATGTTTGGTTACATTCCATAGAGAGAGCTATTTGTGTTTGTGGACTAAGATTTCACCCAGGAGACTCTAATCGGTAGAGTTAAGGTGATAGCTTGAACATAAAATATATTTACAGGAATTATTGATGTTGTTGATTAATTGTTAACATCATGGATACCCCAGTTTTGATTGAAATCACTATTGATCCAAGACTCGTATTCAAGTTATACCCGATGAAGGCAAGCAAAATGATCCAATCGGTGCCCTAGCTTTGATACCCTATGCAGTATTGTTAACTGTAGATATTCAGTTTTTCATTCATTAAAAATTAGAAGAACTAGGAATTGATGACATCTACAATGAATTTTTGAAGTTGAGTGATGGTGTGAAGGTAAAAGATGAACACATGCATCTGGTTCAAAAAGGTTTTTCTTACGCTCTTGAGATACCTAATGAATTTCATCTAGAATGGATAAGATATGTTTTGAGTAGAGTACATGATCAATGTATTTGGCTTGATAAGCCTCTCAAGATATCAAAAGAATTATCCACAGAGTTATTGGATTTAGTGCGACTGGTGAAGCCCCTGCCCTACGAACTATTGTTTCAAATCTATTTACTCATCTAACCAAATCCAAATAGGATAATAGAGCCATGACTATCAAGGATATATCTGATAAGGAAGTGAGATTCTCTTCGATGGTGATAGGATACAAATTATATCAATATAGTTGATTGAATAGTGTACCATGTGGAGCTATTCATGTTGCATACATAATGGTGAAAGAAAATGCAAAATATGATCTTTGTGAGATGTTGAGGAGTCAATTATTTGTAAACATTGAGAAGATAAAAAAGGTAAGAAGAGGACATTCAAATATGGATCACTCCTGGTATGTATTTTCTTTTACTTACAAAATCATTTTCCTAGAATAGGTTCTATTACATGGTCAAAGGATAGACTAGTAGTAATGCAGATTAAACAATGCATAAGGACTTTAGGAAATAATTTTGATTTAGTTATGTGGGGTTACTTCAAAGATTTTCAAAGTTAAATGTACCTAAGACAAAATTCCAACCAATATTGTTGAGAAGTATTAAGATGATATATTTTTTCTAGTAGATACAGATGCATACATGTTGCAAGAAGTGCAACCTAGGACATGATGGATACCTGCTATGGGTTATGAAGTTGACGGTGATCTATTCACTATTCATGTTGATGTTTTATTATCTAAACCAATTGATACTTCAACACCTAGGTTTGAAACTTATGAAGAGTCATCATTAAAAATCTACAATGAGTTGAAAGCACCAGTAATCCAAAACAAGATCAGAAAACAAGTCAATAATTTAGCCAAGATGAGTGGCATTACACATGAAATGATGATAATAATTAGAAAGAAAATGGAAAGTGAGGAAGCAGTAACCTCAGTTGCATAATTCAAGGGTACTGGAACTGAAGTAGAAGAGGTTACACTTTAGAGAGTTACAAGGATTTTAATACATAAACAATCTACATGTACTTCCACTACTTCTATTAATGATTAGAAAGATAAAAAGATACCAGAAAATATTCAAAGAACTTAAAAAAAGAAAATAAATGACATTAGGCTACAAAGAATCAAAAATTAAGAAGGAAGATAAAGAAAAGGATGAAGGAGAAAATTTTAGGACAGAGCCTGGAAAAAAGTATACTACTATAGAAACTAATAAAATTTACAACTCTATAATTCATGAGAATATTTTCAAGGATATAAACGTTATGCAAGGGTAGGGGGTCTCTTGCTAATGAGCTAGCCTCACTCTTCTCTAAGGGCTCCTTCTCAAACCTCCTAGGGTATTATGCACCCTAACCTAAGAGAGGTCACTAGGATCTTCACCTTTCATTTAAGACCCAGTCCCCCATCAAAAAATTATCACTCCATGCTTACTAAACCTTCAAGGGTAGATTCATGCTTCTAGCTAAACCAACTCATTCAACCAATATTCTCACAACATTCTCTTCTTCAATTTTCTTCCCTAGCTAGACTATCCTCTACCTCACCTAGGGTAATAACTCCACCTTCATGATCAACACTTCTCCTATTGAAACAAAACCTAAAACTATATATACGGGCTCCTCTTGAATCCTATCTAGGCACATGGTTCTCACTATGGATTCAAGAACCTTAAGGAGCCATGAACTATTACTACCCAAAAGGGGTTAAGGAATCAAAACCTATAAAAGAGAATAAAACTAATCTACTTGCACTTGAAACAAACATTGAAACTCAAAATATAGAACTAAAACACTGCAAATTCTATTCAAAATTCATCTAATTGTTACACTACGCATCCATCCTTTGAAAAAAACATGCAAGTAGATATTTATCCTGTGTTTTCCAACTACTTTCACCAACCTCATGAATGCATGTATGGGTGATCATTCATCAACCTCCCATCACTTCTACCAGGTGTCACTACCCATTGAAAACAAGGAAACATGTATTGAGCCCTTAAGATTGACTAGGATGGTCATAAGAGACAAAGCCATGATTTTCAGGTCATTAACCGACACTACTGAGCATCAGTGTTGACATTATTGAGCATCAGAATGAGTGTCAATACAAAAATAATCGTCAACACCTGAGTGTCAGAACAAACTTGATACCCGTAAGCAACCCTGAGCAACATCGAGTAATCTGAGTGACATCACCGAGTGAAATTCCCGAGCATTCTAAAAAACATTACCCAGTGACATAGAGTAACCCGAGAAAGATTCTTGATTATCATTCCTGAGCAATAGAGTTTCTTGAGCACCTGTATAACTTAGTGCCACTTCACAATTTTTTGTTGCTAGATCCTTGGTACAATTTCTAGAGGTTCATAAACTACCTCAACACACATGAAACTAAAAAGAAAACTACTAATCAACTATGGTGTTTGTTCACCGAATTGACCTTGGTAATTACAGAAGTGGTAGAACCAAACACCTCACAACTCAAAATGCTTCCTAACCTACGTGCTCCTACACTCCCCCAAATAAGAGAAATCAACTTCCAGGTGATTGGATCAAGTCAGGATCAATGCCTAACTTCTTGAAATTGGTCTCTTGCACCGTTATATCCTTTGAATCATCTTGTCCATGCCATTTGACTAGATGTTCCTTGTAGGTATGCCTTCTAGTCTGCTTAAGAACTCTTGAATTCAAAATCTTCTCTGCCTCTGGTTTCAGTGTAACTGGAAGCTTGAGTGAATTGAGGTCTTTGATATCTTCTACTAGATCATGACCTCCTTCTGGAATTGGTCCTTTATAGGACACCAAATCTGCCACATTGAAAACTAGAGATAATCTGATGTCTGTAGGAAGATAAACTTTATAAGCATTAGACCCATACTTTTCTAGAACTGTACAAGGGCCTGTCTTCCTCATCTAAAGTTTACTTGGAACACCTTTTTGCAACCTTTCTTTGTTTATTTGCACCATGACCAAATCTCCAAATTGAAACTGAACATCTCTTTTCTTGGCATCTACCTTCTTCTTGGTGTGAGTCATACTCTCTACTAATACCTTCTTTACTATATCATGGACTTCTTTCATGGATTGAGAAAAATATTCAGCATACCCACACCTCTTTGCATTTCTAAAAAGACCCCTAAGTTCACATATACCCCTGGGATGAATTCCATATACTATTTCAAAAGGGCTCTTTCCAGTGGATCTATTGACTGTATCATTATAGGCAAATTTTGCTTGAGCAAGTAACTGATCCCATGATTGTCCATATTCTTTTGTGAGACATCTTAATATATTTCCTAAACTTTGGCTCACCACTTCAGTATAACCATCGGTCTATGGATGATATACTGAGCTAAAGGAAATATCAGTACCAAGATTCTGCCATAAGGTTTTCAAAAAATGACTCATAAACTTAGAGTCTTGGTCTGGTTCAATACTCAAAGGTAATCCATGTATCCTTACTACTTCTCTAAAGAAAAAAATTTCTATGTAACATGCATCATGTGTGGTCTTACATGGCACAAAGTGAGCCATCTTTCTAAACCTATCAACAATCACAAAGATGTTTTCCATTCCCTTCTTGGTATTTGGTAGTCCTGCTACAAAATCCATACTAAGGCATTTCCAATGTCTATTTGGGATCGAAAGGTGTTGGTACAATCCTGCATTGGATGAAGTCCCCTTAGCCTTTTGACATAGCATACAATTCTCTACATACCTTTGGACATCCCAATTCATTCTTGGCCAATAGTAATACCTCTTGACCAACTCTAGAGTTTTATTCAACCCAAAATGTCCACGTAATGAGTCATTATGATTCTCGTGTACTAGGTTTTCTCTCATTGAATCTCTCAGTACATAGAGTTGTCCTCCTTTAAAAAAAATACCTTCTTGAAGAGTATACTCAAAATACTTACTATGAAAGTGATTTTGAAAATCTTGACATACCTTATATGCTATTGAAAAGTCTTCATCTGCTGGATAAAGATCTTTGAATATTTCTATGTCAATGCTTTTTAACTGAACGTATTGTATTGTGAGAAACCTTCTACTCAATTCATCTTCTACCTTTTTCTGTACTACCTTATTATGCTTTATGGTGAGGGTATAGGCTTGGATGTACTCCACCCATTTCATATTCTTATGGCTTAGTTTATCCTATGAATTCAGAAAACTTAAAGCCTTGTTGTCGGTAAAGACTAAAAATTCTTTGGGAAGGAGATAATGTCTCCATTTCCTTAGTGCTTGCACTAATGCATATAAATCCAAATCATATGAGGAATAATTCTTCTTTTCATCATTGAGTTTCTCACTATGAAAATCTACTGGCTTTCCTTCTTGACTCAAAACTGCACCGATAATAATATTACTAGCATCACATTCCACAATAAACAATTTGTCAAAACTAGGAAGTGTCAATATTGGTTGAGTCTCTATCCTTTCCTTCAAATGTTCAAATCACTTATCAACCTGCTCATTCCATTGGAACTTGGCTTCATACCTCCCTTGATGGTATCTAAACTAGGTTCGCTGATTTCACTATACTAGTTGATGAAATTCTGGTAGAACTGTGCTAAACCATGGAAGCTTCTTACTTCAGTAGCTGAATTTGGTGTAGGCAAATTCAAGATTTCTTCCACCTTTCTTATATCCATCTTCAAGTTGCCCTCTAATATAACAAAACCTATATGTACCAAATCTTTCTTCATGAACTCACTCTTTTCCAAGTTTATTGTCAAATTTTCTTCATGCAATCTTTGCATTACCATTTGCAGATGTTTAATATGATCCTCCTTTGTTTTGCTGAGCACTAGGATGTCATCTAAGGACACTACAACCCATTTTCTAAAGAAGTCCTTAAAAACCTCATTCATCAATCTCATAAATTTTCTTGGGGCATTTGACAACCCAAAAGGCATAACAAGCCATTCATAAAGTCCTTCGGTAGTCTTAAAAGAAGTCTTCCACTCATCTCCTCCTTTGATTCTTATTTGATGATATCCACTCTTAAGATCTATTTTGGAGTAATATCTAGCTCCACCAAGACAATCCATTAAGTCTTCTATCCTTGTTATTGGGAACCTATACCAGATAGTAATCCTATTTATGGCTCTAGAATCGATACATAACCTCCAAGAACCATCCTTCTTTGGGGCTAGGACTGTGGGAACAACACATGGAATTATGCTCTCTCTAATCAACCCTTCTTCAATTAGTTCTTGGATTTGGTTAGAAATATCTGAATTCTATTGTGGGGTCATCTTATAAGAAGCTTTGTCTAGAAGTGAGGCTCCTGGGATGAAGTGAATCTGATGAATAATAGTCCTCTCAAGTGGTAGGGTAGCTGGTTGACCATCACTAACTATGGTGTGGTACTGATTTAACAACATTTCGATTTCTAAAGGTAACTCTTCTTTCTTATTTCCCTCCTCATTCTTCAGCTTTAAAACTAAAGCAAATCCTACTCCATCTTCTTCTTTCAATGTCTTCAAGAACTCTTTCTCACTGACCAATTGTAGGTTGGGACCCCCTTTCTTCATTTCACCTTCTTCCAAGATTGATTGTATCTTGAAAGTCACTCCATCTTTCTTAAAGGAATAGGAGTTCTTGACTCCATCATGCACTACAGATCTATCAAACTACCATGGTCTACCCAACAATAGATGACAAGCATCCATGGGCAAGATATCACACAACACTTGGTCCTTATATCTCCCTATGGAAAATTCTACCCAAGCTTGTTCATTAACTAATACATGCTGATCTTTATTCAACCAAGTAACCCTATAAGGATTAGTATGAGGAATCCTTTTTAACTTTAAACTTTCAATAACTTCTAAAGAAACTATGTTATCAGTAGAACCTAATCTATGATAACTTTACAGACCTTACCGAGTACCTTGCATTTGACTTGAAACAAAGATCTTCTTTGGCTTGGATCTTCTCTGCTGGATTCTTTGAGGAGTGCTCTGTGAATCATTAGATTCTCTCCCATCTTAGAATCCAGTGCAAGTTCTGTGGTCTTGCTGCTAGAGGATTCTTTTTGCACATAGTTTAATCTCTTCTATCCTCCTTGTGATGTAGAACACTTCTCAAGACACTGATATGCAGGATGCCCAAACTGTTGATAGTTGTAACACTTCATTGAAGAGAAATAAGACCCTTTCCCTTGATTATTGGTTCTTCCTCTTGAATTATTATTTGAACCTCTTCCTCTATTGTAACCACCTCTTGTGTTACTATATTCTCCTTGGTTCTTAGTGAGTTTGAAATCACTTTGATTCTTAGCTTCAGAATTCCTTCCTCTATATCCTCCTCTATGACCTCTATTGTCTCTTCCCCTGCCTCTACTATTTGAGTCTTTGTTTTTCTTGAACTTCTCTTCCACTTTGAGGGATATATGGTAACATTGGTGTACAAACTTGGTCTTAAGAGATTAATTTCCTCGTGGATACTCCACTTGAGACCATTTAGATACCTAGACACTTTTAGGCTTTCTTCTTCCATCACATGCGACCTTAAGAAAAGTTTATTAAACTCTTCTGTGTAGGCACTGAATTCCAAGTCTTTTTGTCTTAGATTTTGCCTTTTCTTGTGAAAATTTACTTCGTAATCTTTAGGAAGATAATTTTCCTTCATCTTGGCCACCATATATTTCCAACTAGTTATGGGGTTCTTTCCTTCTTTAGTCCTTTTATCCTGGACAAAATTTCACCAAGTGAGAGTAGTTCCTCTCAATCTTGTCTTAGCTATTCCGACTTTCTGAGCTTCGGTCACACTATCACAATAAAAGTGATTTTTGAGACCTTCTATCCATTCCATGATTAATTCTAGATCCATTTTTCCACTAGATAGAGACACACCTTCTAAGGACTTACCACTCATTTCCTTCAGTGCTTTCAAGAATGGCTCTTCTTGAAGCACAGGGTCTGGCTCTAGTTTTATGTCTTCCTAGGCCACTAATTTTCCCTTTCCATATCCTTCTCTCACTAGTTCACTGACTACTATAGTCCTAAGCTAAACTTATTCTAAGTTAGTTTCATTTTGGCCAACTGTTCCTTCAGGAGTCTATTGTCCTCTTTTTTCTCTTCTCCTCTTTTTTGTCTTCTACATTCTTTGCCAACTCTGTGTTGGTCACCATCTTGGATGAATCTATAGATTCCACTAAAAATAAAACCCAAACAATACAAGCCCAAATATTCTCACTCTCATACCAATCTAATGCAATGGTAGGGGGTCTCTTTCTAGTGAGTTAGCCTGACTCTTCTCTAAGGCCTCTTGCTCAGACCTCCTAGGGTATTATGTACCCTAACCTAAGGGAAGTCACTATGATCTTCACCTTTCACTTAAGACCCAGTCTCCCATCAACAAATTATCACTCCATGCTTACTGAACCTACTACTGGCAAGTGATCTATTTAGCAAATGTGATTCACTTTTTGGTTGTAATTTATGGCAACACATCTTGGTTTAAGATCGATTACTTTGAAGTTAAGTTTTGTTGATTTAGAAATCAACTAAGTATAGTAGCAGAGATACAAAAGTATTTTGGATGTCGAAGATAGAGATCAATGAATTAGGGAAAGAGACCTTAGAGGAAGATAGTATGGAGTATGTATGATCCCCACCTAAGATTGATTTGGATTCGGCTAAGTTTACTATGAGTTATAAGGATTTAAAGATAGAAAGAGTGTAGAAGAACATCGATACAGAGTAGTTGGACAACAACAAAGACTGAGGGAGTATGACTTGGAATCCAGGAAATTGAAGTTGTATTTTTGTTCTTGATATCCTATACATTGACTATGCAAGAGCACCAAGTATGAATTTGATATTTACTATATTAAATGTATTATGTTTTGAAGGCCAACTTTGTAATATTTGTAATATTCATCTAGAGAGCTGACTTTGTAAAGTTATGAGATATATATGTAAGATATTTTTGATAAAGATTATGTGTATGTATGTAATAGTTATTCAAAAGGGAAGAAATGCGAATGGAAGAGCAGAGAATGACAGAGCTATAAATTAAATATCAAAGCATTTGTGATGCTTGTTTTGTTCATGACTGAGAAATTTTGTAACAGAATTACATTATAAGAGTTGTAAGCTCAGAAGCCCCTAACAAGGTGTTGTGAACCTTTAACAAGATTTTTACTCCTCTAACAAGGAAATGTACTATGTAATATTCCTCTCCTAATAGGGCTAGGTCTCCTTACAAGGAAATTATACTTTAGTACATGCTTGTGGGTATCGTCCCCATCGGGGTTTTCCCTTGGCTAGGGTTTCCTTGTAAACAAATCATGGTGTTTTGTGTATTGTGTAATTTTCTTATGTTCTTTACTTTACTGCAAATGTATGATTAATGTTTAAGTAATTGAAGAATTAGTTTAAAGTGATATTATACTGATTCACCCCCCTCTTAGTATAATCCAATCCTAACAATTGGTATCAGAGCTTTTGGCCCTTGGAGAGAAAGCCTAACAGCTTGAGGGAGATCAGAATGGATTTGGATAGTTCGCAAGAGAATTTTGATGCTACACTTGAAGACCTTGATAAAGAAAAAGCAAAGAATGGAGAATTGAGATTCAACATGCGTAGAGCTGAGAAATTTATAAAGAAACTCAAAGAACATCTTGAGCTTTCAAGAAGTCAAAGAGAAGATCTTGTGGTCCAGATAAAAGAAGATTCAGATGAGGACAATTTAAATCAGGTGAAGCAACTAAAATAAGAAATTGAGACTTTGAAACTTGAAAATAAATCTATGGCTAAAGAAGTACAGATGTAGAAGAATGCTAAGAAGGAAATTGAAGAAACATTAAATAGTGCATTGAATCAAATGAAGGATGAGGCTGACAACTACAAGAACAAATACTTGGAATTGGAGAAATATAATCAGATTGTGAAAGGTGAACTTGTTGAAGCAAAGAAACACATTGAGAAACTTCACACCAGCAGTGACTTGATTCATGAACAGCTAGACAAACAGAAACATAAAGGTGATATGACTGGTATTGGCTTCAATGAAGTTGAATGTTCAAAGAATCAGGAAAAGAAATCAGATGAGAAGATTGATGCTGAGAAACCATCTATTGAAGAACCTAAAGAGTAGATCAGACCTTTTAGAGGTAGATGCTTTGGTTGTAACAGATTTGGACACATGAAAAGAGACTGCAGAGGTAATGCCTATTTTAGAACTTTTTCTGGTTATTATTTAACTGTAATGGATATGGGCACAAGAAGACTAAATGCAGAAGACCTAATCAATCTGGATATAGAAAAGACAATGGAAGAGAACCTACAATGAAACCTACATGCTACAAATGTAATAAAATTGGGCACATTGTGAAGTACTATAAGTTACAAGTTAATCAAGAAAGTAGACCTCCTATATGTTACAAATGCAATAATCTAGGACATATAGCAAATTTTTGCAGGTATAATGGAGTAGATAACAGAAGAACACCACCTCCTATGAATTCACAAAAGAATGGAAATGATACTGGCAAGAGTGTTGCAGATGTGAAGAATGATTTTGAAAATTATTTTAAGAATGAAGAAGACAAAAAAAGTGGCAAGATTTGGCAGATCAAAGGAACAAGTGAGACATCAGTTCAGGGAGAGTCCTTAGATGCTACTAAATCTTTGCCTAAAGGTGGCAAGATAGAATCAACCTAATTGGATGATCATGACCTTAGGGGGAGCATTAGATACAGAAATAAAAATTTATCATGCCCTGAAATTATTTGATTAAGCTCATACAAAATTATGTGTTAACTAGGCTGACATCATGGATCATATACCTAAGAGCACACCATCCGCCAACTTGTATATTTTGTTCGCGAGATTTAGCAGCCGACTGGACAATATAAAGTGAAAATGAAAGTTATAACCTAACTTGTATAAAGCACTGTTTAATGACCTATCTATTCACCATTTGACAAAGAGTGAGCTAAGGAGATCAGAGATCAGAAGCATTCATACTATTATACTTTTTTCGTGCATGATCAATTGGAGCATAACATTTGTATTTCTGCAGAGAAGGGTATTTTACACCATCTAATCTATGGATGCACCTGTCATTTTTGATGTTGTTGATCATCCTAGATAAAAATTTGAGAAACATCCATATAAGTCTTGTGAAGAGGATCTGGAAGGAGCATTTTCACATTCCCCACATGGTGTATTGCACATAGAAGACATTAGGGCTTACATACATTATAAGTATGATACATTAGGAGACAATGAAATATTCACTGAAATGGAATATATGACTGAGAAAGGTATCATAAAGGAAGAATTAAAACACATTAGTCAGTTGAGAATAATGAAGATTATGGATTTATGCAAGTTCGATGAAAATGAATGGTTCAAAATATTGATGAGTAGGGTTCATGATCAGTTCATATGGATTAGTGACCAACCTGTGAAGATTTGCAGTGACCTAATTCATGAGATCACTCGATTAGACAAAACTGGAGTTATACATATTGTAGAGAAGCATGTGAAGAAAGAAGTTGAAACCCTAACACATTCTAAATGGGATAGGAGGGCAATGACATTAAGCAACATCTTTTAGCAAGATGTGAGATTGATTTCCATGATACTTGGATACAAATTCTACTATAGTAGCATACCCAACTCTGTATCTGCTGGAGTAATCATGATGGCATGGAGACTGGTAAAGGAAAACATAAAATATAACCTATGTGAAGTTCTAGCTCAGAAATTTCTAGAGAATGTGAAGCTAGTGAAGGATAAAAGTAAAACTTTCAGATTTGGTTTGTTGTTGATGCATATGTTCATTCACATTGAGCACAAGTTTCCTAGTTTACATCCTAGTGGTTGGAAGTCTGGAGTACCCACTGGCATACTGATTTCATAGAGCTACAAAAGACAGAATACTACTTGGGTAGATGGAGAATTATTTGCCATGATCAAAATTCTATAGAAACAAATGAAGACAAGATACAGGCTACATGAGGACATTGTGGAAAAGAGAGCAATTGAACAAGGTAAATTAGTTTCAATTGATAAATACTATGACCGATATGAGGAATCGAACAAGTTGAACATTGAAGATATTGTGATAGAGCATTTGATTACCTTCAAAAAGAGCCTTCTAGAAATTGAAGGAAGTGTACCCATAGATCTATATGCAAAATTGGAGAGAAGAAAACACTTGGCACAAATTGAGGATGATTAGATCATAAATAAGGAAATTGATAACATGATGCCTATGTTATCAGTACAAGAGAGGGATAGAATATTCAAAGAACTAAAACCTCTATTAAGAACAAAGATTAGACTATTGAAGATAATGAGAAGGAAGTATGATTAAGTGACTAAGGAAACTCATAATACCTTAAAGAAGATTATAATGAGCTCTACTTCTAGCATGCCCTCATCTCCTAAAACAACATCACCCACACAATTGGGAATGGGTGAAAGACCTAAGGTGACATAGACCTCTATAGAGAAGAGAGAAGCAGATCCTCCACCAGATTTCTATGTCTCTGGTGTAGCAGTGACCCTTGACCCCTCAAAATATGAGAAGGACCCTTTTACGGGAAATTTGGACACCTCTATTGCAGATGAAGCAGAATAGAAGGAGGAAATTGAATAGAAAAAGGATGATGAACAGAAGATAGAAAAACAAAGAGTTGAAAATAAAGAAGTAAACTCACCATCTATTTCATTGTTGGAAAGCACTTATGTAAATGTGGATAGCATGGATGAAGTTGAATTGGTAAAACTGGCATTCACCGTATTAAACAAAGAAAAGGAAAGATCTGAACAGAAAGGAAATAAGAAGGCAAAAGTAATATCAAGAGCTATTGATACTGTGAATAAATTGCTTCCAGTACCCATAGTTCTCCAGCACAAAGATGACATTGAAAACATAAAGATTACACTTAATGAATTTGATGGGCACTATAAAAATTTGTTGAAGATTGCAGAAGAGAAGGCTGAGAAGACATATTCAAAGAGGAAACTAATAGATGTCTACAAGTCCATCTCATGGGACTTTAGCATTGTAAAAACTTGTTTAACAAATGCAAAGAGCTGCATTGGACATGGAAGAAAACTGTTTGGCTATTGCATGAATCTGATTAGGCATATTTAGAATGTTGAGGACATTATTTCCAAGCAGAGAGCAACTCTCAATAGCTTGATGGATGGTTGTGAAACATCTTCACAATCCACAACAAAACTAGACAAAGAAGTTACAAGGATATTGGCCAAGCTTAGTGTATTGGATAATGAGAAAGGGAGAGTATTAAATACATTCAATTTGTTGAGGAGCTTTATTACTCTAAAATTATCCACACTTGAAGCTCATCTCTTAGATTTGGAGAAGGTTGTAGATTCATTGACCAAAGGCTTTCCCATAGAGTTGAAAGAAGCTAAAACTATATCATTTGAAATGAATGGTTTGATTCACATCAGTCAGATTTTGTTCAAGACATGGAGCACAGAAGTAAATATTTTAGAAGATTCTTTTCAGGATGTTCTGAAACTGGTAAGAAGGAACTAAGACCTTTTTTTTTTTATGCACCTTTGTCATTGTTGTCAAAGGGGGAGAAGAGAAAGAAAAAAAATGATGGAAAAGAGAAGAATAAAATGAATAAAAATATGGAGAAGAGATAAGGAGAAGAAGAGATAGTTTTGTTTAGTTGGAATACTTAGATATTTTTTGTTAAGTGTTTCCATCAATGCCAAAGGGAGAGATTATTGCCAACTGATCTATTTTGGTAAATGTGATTCAATTTTTGGTTTTCATTTTTTGAAACACATTTGGGTTTAAGATCGATTACTTTTAAGTTAAGTTTTGTTGATTCAGAAATTGACTAAGTATAGTAGCAGAGATACAAAAGTATTTTGGATGTTGAAGACAGAGATCAATGAATTAGGGAAAGAAACATAGTATGGAGTATGTATGACCTCCACCTAAGATTGATTTGGATTTGGTGAAGTTTATGATGAGTTATAAGGATTTGAAGACAGACAAACTATAGAAGAACATCGATATAGAGCAGTTGGACAACAAAGAACACTAAGGGAGTATGACTTGGACTCCAGGAAATAAAAGTTGTATTTTGGTTGTTGATAGCCTATACATTGACTATGCAAGAGCACCAACTATGTATTTGATATTTACTATATTAAATGTATTATGTTTTGAAGGCCAACTTTGTAATATTTGTAATATTCATCTAGAGAGCCGACTTTATAAAGTTATGAGATATATATGTAGGATCTTTTTGGTAAAGATTATGTGTGTGTATGTAATAGTTATCTAGAAGGGAAGACATGTGAATGGAAGAAAAAAGAATGGAAGAGCTATAAAGGAACTATCAAAGCATTTGTGATGCTTGTTTTGTTCACGACTAAGAACTTTTGTAACAAAATTACATTGTAAGAGTTGTAAGCTCAGAAGCCCCTAATAGGGTGTTGTGAACCTTTAACAAGGTTGTTATTCCTCTAACAAGGAAATGTACTATGTAATATTCAACTCCTAAAATGGCTAGGTCTCCTTACAGGGACATTATACTTTAGTACATGCTTGTGGGTATCATCCCCACAAGGGTTTTCCTCTGGCCAGGATATCCTCGTAAACAATTCATGTTGTTATGAGTATTGTGTAATTTTCTTATGTTCTTTACTTTACTGCAAATGTATGATTAATGTTTAAGTAATTGAAGAATTAATTTAAAGTCCTATTATACTGATTCATCCCCCCTCTTAGTATAATCCAATCCCAACACCTAAAAAGGTAGATTCATGTTTCTGGATAAACCAAATCATTTAGCCAATATTATCAAAATATTCTCTTCTTCACTTTTTTCCCTAACCAAACTATCCTCCAGTCTGGCTAGGGTAAGAACTCCACCTTCATGCTCAACACTTCTCCTACTAAAACAAAACCTAAAACTATATACAAGGGATCCTCTTGAATCCTATCAGGCACATGGTTCTCACCATGGATTCAAGAAGCTCAAGGAGCCATGAACTATTACTACTCAAAAGGGGTTAAGGACTCACAACCTACAAAATAGAATAAAACTAATCTAGTTTCACTTGAAACAAATAGTGAAACTCAAAAGATAGACCTAAAACACTCTGTAAATTCTATTCAAAATTCCTCTAATTGTTACAATATGCATCCATCCTCTGAAAACCACATGCACGTAGATATTTATCCCACATTTTTCAACTACTTTCACCAACCTCATGAATGCAAGTATGGGCGATCTTTCAGCAACCTCCCATCACTTCAGTTAGGTGTCACTTCCCATTGAAGATAAGGTGACACGTATTGAGCCATTAAGATTTACCAGGCTGGTTGTAAAAGATAAATCCATGATTTGTGGGTCACTAACCGACATTACTAAGCATCAGTTTTGACCTTATCGAGCATCAGAATGAGCGTTTGTACAAACAAAATCATCAACACTTGAGCATCATAAAAAACTTTACACCCATAAGAAACCCTGAGAAACATCACCGAGCAACATCGAGTAACCTAAGAAACATCACCGAGTGACATTCCTAAGTTTTCTAAACAACATTACTGAGCGACATAGAGTAACTCGAGAAAGATTCCTGAGTAGCATTCCAGAGTAACAGAGTTGCCCGAGCACCAGTATAACTTAGTGCCACTTCACATTTTTCGGTTGCTAGAGCCTTGGTTGGATTTCATGAGGTTTACAAACTACCTAAACACACACTAAACTAAAAAGAAAACTACTAAGTACCTATGGTGTTTGTTCAATGAATTGACCTTGGTCATTACAAAAGTGGTAGAAAAAAACACCTTACAACTCAAAATGATTCCTAACCTAGGTGCTCCTGTTATTCCCTACATCCCCGTCCCTACATTTTGCATGCAAAGTGTTGGGTTCCCCTTTTTTTTTGCTTTTGCTTTTGGCTCTTGCCTTGTATTTTTCCTTTTTTTCTTTGTCTTCTTTCTTCGGGTTTTCTTTCCCATGTTGTTTGTTCTTCTTTGTGTTTTTCTCTTGTGTCTCTAGGACCTAGTCCCAGAGTTGGTCGTTCTATCCAGAAGCTAGATTCTGGACTCCGTGCGCCATGACATCTTCTTTTCATAAGAAGGTATGGTCGCATAGAATCCCCAAGCCCAGAGTCCAGAGGTTAGTTTGTTCCAAAGTTTTTGGAAGAAAAGGTAACTTTCTTTTACCCCGAATATAAATAGAAATTACCTGTCATTTTCACAATTACCATGATTAAAACACTTAAGCAATTTGAGTGATTTCAGAGTGATTTTATAGTGATTTAGCGAGAATCTAGTGCGAACCATTCCGAGTTGTTCTAAAAAATTATGGGTGGTTTGTGGTGGTAAGTGGTGATCATTTGATGGTAGGGGTTGTTGCAGAGCATTCATGACATGAGCTCCTTTCCTTGCCCTTCTTCATTTTCAGGTTGGTGCCTTCTTTCCTCTCTGTTTTCTTGCTTTTTGGTTTTTGTCTGGTTTTTGTGTTGTCTTGCGTTTCTATTTGTTGTTGCATTTCTTTCTAGTTCACCACCCGTTGGTGGGTCAGCTCTGCTAGAGGGTTGTTCGCCCTCTATACAGATGTAGGATAATGTAAAAGTTGTAGATGTTTGTACATTTCCTAGTTTTTTAAATAGCTACTCTACGTTCTGTACATATGTATATTTTGTATATATTGTTGTATATCCCTCCGCTTGTCATGTATATGTCCTTCAACTCTACTTAGGTTAGGTGTATATTCTGTGTATAGTTGTTTGGTAGTCTATCGAGCTCGCCATGCTAAATTTTTTTCTTGTTCCTAATTTGAAAGCTCACTCTGGGTAGAATACCACCTGGTTGAAACTCAGCTCTTGGCTGGTTTCAACCAGGTGGTTTTCTCTCTCCTCTATAAACCAACTTGTCCTTCATTTATGTCCCATGCACACATTTAAATTTGTCCAAGTGGATTTTTCTCTTCATGTGTTTGGACAGTTGGCTCCGCCACCATCACTATAACTTCCATTTATTGCATAGCCACGTGGCATCCACGTAGGTCTGACAAATCACTTTTTGTGCACACCTTTAGACGATTAGTTTTCTAGACCTGTGATATTTTTTCTTCACTAGCCCACACCTTACTTTTATCAAGTATGCTAAAATCCCTTGGCCCAAATATTGGTTGCATCTCAGTATTGCATTATATATACTTGTCAGGATTTTTGACCTAAACTAACTTTTTAGTAAAAGGAATGCTGCAATGATAAGATCTCCAGCACCGGAAAAATATTTATTTATCTATTCTAACCGTTGCCTTGCCTTGCAGGTTTTTAGAAAAACATAATTTCATCATGTCTAAAGCTTCCCCATCTTCACCACCCGAGAGTCTGAAACTTCCTTCTACAGCGGTTACCAGAGAAGCTGTTAGGTCCAACATAGAGAAAGTTCTGGAGAAACTACCCCTGAGCATGAAATACGTAAAGGACAACATTATCATGGGCTCAAAGATTGAGTCCAAAGTTTAATTCATTACCAACACCAGTGTTGGGACATGGCCCAAGATGCAGGCCTTGGTGAAAATGATGTACATTCAGCGGTAGGCTGGGGATCCATTGGCCATTAAAATTGGGAATTCTGGGATTCTTAAGGTAGCTTGTTTCCCATGCTTGGTGCAATCACTGGAACTTATTCTTACACTTACAGCACACTACAATACATCTATCCAGGCCGTTATGCTTGCAGCCTTGGAGCCAACCGGGTATCCCACCACTATGGTGTTTCTCGACCCTGCAACTTTTCAAATGCGATTGGGGATTCCTCAATTTGATAGGCCAGCTCTAGTTACCAGATCAGATGCCTTAGCACAATTTAAGAAGTTGGAGGAAGCGGCCCGTATATATATGAATAATCATTGGCTCAAGATCCCGAAGAGGGATCCCAAGAGGATGAAGCTAGAAATCCCCAAGTCTGAATTCAACGAAAGCATCCAGATGGGGATGATAGCATTATGCTAGGTCTTCGGGAAACCACATACCCAATAATTCTCTGGGTGGATGTATTAGTTCCTGCTTGGTATCAGCACGGGCGGGGAGTATTTTGACTCAACCGCCATAATTTCAAACCATGTGAATTCCCAATTCTTTTAGATGGTCCAAAAGAAGAAGTTTTATATGAATTCCTATATTCTCTCTGCCCTGGCACAACAATGACCCCACACCAATGGGTTACTCATAGAAGGCATACTTGGGATAGCTCCCGATCAAAAATCCCCTTGGGATCATTTCCCACAAAACTAGTGGGAGGCTAGTTTCCCCAGTTTTTGCTAGGTAAATGACGCCTTCATTTACTACAACCTGCTCACAACTACCCGATATGTAGGATATCGCCTATCTATAGAGGTGATGAATTTGTTCCAGAGTTACAGCCATTATTATATACAATTTCAATAGTATACATACATAAGAGTAACTAGCTTCTCTGTGAAACCCTACTCGTTGCCCAAACATTATGGGGACAAGATAATTCTCCTGGAGTATTGCAAGCAAATCCTTGAGTTGCACGCATTTTTTGGCCTGAAGAAGGTGAAAAACATCCCATTCCCAATTACTTGTGGGAATTATTCATGTAGTCTGGCCACCACCAAGGAAGTAGACAATGAGCTTAAAAGCTATAACTTGGCAGAATTCTACTCGGTGCGGAAGCATTTTGATCCGCATGGAAAAATTGTGTCGACACTTCCCCGGGCATCAGAGCCCCACCAATACCACATGGAAGACTTTTGGGAAGATTTACAAGATTACATGGAAGTCCAAAGCTGGAATTATGTTTGAATGACCATGGGAATGATGGAAAGGTTAAGCTCTGGAGATTTTGAGATGATTTCTCAGACTCTGGATCCACAATAGATCCCCAGTACAAAGCAAAGGGGATTGATAAGTTGGCCCTCTCACCACTAGACTGGGATGCCAGGAGGGGCCCACCATTAAAGAGTTCACCCACGATGTGGTCGAACGTAGCCATGCCTACTTTAAGAAGGTGTGCCCTGAGATTGTCCACCAGGCTACCCAGCCAATATCAAAGTTAACCCTGGGGGCCGGGACTTCTTCACAAGGAGGAGATAGGGGAAAATGAATAATGGAGACTCCAACTATGCAAGAGGTCCCCATAAAAGAGAAAATAAAGTAATCAGTAGCGGCCTCCCAACAAATGAGGGAGAATTTAATCACATGGTTGGCTACTCTGGTACTCATGACCGGACCAATTCGTCCTCCCTCCTCCCCTTTACTAGTGGCCTTAATGGTTAAGGCAATGGGGGTGGATCCAAAAGAAAAAGTAGTACTAAGGGATGTGAGGCCACCCTTAGTCACTAGGAGAAAAAAGAGGCTTAACCAAAAGCCCAAGGTAGAGTCAGAGCTAGGGATGCCTTAGATCCCACAAGTTGAGATCCTTTCCTCCGACTCCCCAGAGCCAGAGAAGGAACCAGAGTGTGCTGATGTCCCGAACAATCCTCCCCCATAGGATAAATTTGATGATGTCTTTAGAACCGACAAGATCGGGAATTTATAGGGGGACATTGAGCAGACAGAGGCTGAAATCCCTGAACAAGAGGAAGCTCCAGAATAAGAACCTATGCAGGAACAGGAGGAGCAGATAAAGGAAGAGAAAGAAACAGAACAAGAGATTGCCTCTAAAGTCCCAGAGATACAGGACACGGGAGTGGACCAACAAAAGAAAAGTGAACAAATGGCATTAGCTGGGGGAACCAGACCTTTGGGAGCAACTGTAACCTCAGCCATTGTGTTCCAAGTGCCACTCTCAAAGGTTACATTTGGGGTGGTAATCACTACGGCTCAAACACTAAATATTGGCCCGATACCTCCCCCATTACCAAAATATGTACTTATGGAAGATGGCACCCCAGCGATAGAGGCTGAGGAGGAACAACAACATGAAGAGGAAGAAACCCCTGGGGTGGCTAATGAGGACCCAGACATAGCCAAAGATACAGATGATAGGGTAGAGGAAACAAATGTCATTGGGGAAAATGTTTCCAATGAATCAAAAGATGTAGGGAAGGAGCCGGGTGAGGCCCATACCACTAAAGAGGAAACACAACAAGATATTGGGGAAGAACCAAAGGAACAAAATTTGGCTAATAAGCCACCCCTTTTGCCACAGTGGTTAATAGAAACCAAGAAAAGGAAGGCCCCACTGAATCCCAGAGCTCATCTCTCCCTGGCTGAGATGATGACTTAGGCCCAGGACCTACCAAAGGCCAAGAAAGCCTGGATGGTTCATACTCTGCGAACCAGGCCAGGCGGAGAAACAGTTGCAGTGGTAGCAACACCTCCCCTAGATGCTGATAAAGCAACCGCTGAGGCTGTGGATTATAATATCACAGAGATATCACTGGGAAAGAGGGGAAAACAGGGTGAGGTAGAACTGTTAAAAGAAGCAGCTAAGGTGATGAAGAAGAAAGCCCAGGTGGTCAATGAGTGGGTCACTCTACAATTGGGATACATCCGACATTTCTTGGTATCCACCCTCCCAGACTTATATGCGGCCTGCCATGTTTTGCATCAAGCCAAAACCACTATCAACATATGGGAGGGTGAGATAAAAAATTATGAAGCATGGAAATTAGAATTTGAAGAACTCCTTAGCCTTTGGGAGGAAGTGGTTTTTGAGTCCAGAATTTTGGGAGAGGAGTTGTTCGATTTTCTAAGAACCCAACACTCTAGACTTGACCTCACATTGGGGGTAATCAAGAAACTAGTGGGGACTCTGTGGGAGAAAATCAATATAGTATAAGATTCTTTTAATTTATACAATTCTTTTGTTACGAAGGTCTCCAGAGCTGACCCATTCAACACTAACACTTGCACACTGGAGGAGTACATCTTGGGGAAGTTCGATGAGCTGATGGAATCAAGGTATCAATCCCCGAAGGGAGTAGATGGTGCCCAAATGATGAGAATCACTTGTATGGTACTTAGTGGCCGTGATGTGGCAAAAATGGCCAATGAGTTTAAGGGAAATGTTCCAGACCTGGGGGAACAAATTGAGGTGGCTAAATACCAACAGGATACCCTTAAAGAGGTTGATGAAGATGGAATCTTCCGTCTCCTCCAAACCTTCAATGAGAATAAGAAACAATAAAGATTCTCCAGGGACTGGAGGACCTAAGTCTTTTTGTATTCTTTATTCTTTTTGGAGCATAAGTTCCTAGATCCCGGAGTCCCAGATCCTATATTTTGTATTCTTTCAATGTCCCGTGTTCCGGTCCCCAAGGCCGACCGGTCACTTTCAAAGTAGTTAATAAATGTTGACAAAGGTTGTCAGAGGGAAGATGACTACATCAAGGCATGTCAGATCAGTAAGAGGCTTTCTGACGAATTATCTTCCTGAGGCACCGCTTTAGATGTACACTTGGCACATTGGAGACAGGGCACCACATTACCCATTTGTGAGTCATATAGCCTTGATCCCCGGGGGTTCAGATTTCTTCCTTCTCTTTCTCGGCTCTCTTCTCGAGGCTGATTCTTCCACTCCATCTTCTTGTCTTATTCTTCTGACATGTCAGACCTTCTCTGTCTTGAGGTATTTTGTAAAGTGGTGCAGGTAGTACCGGCCACCAGATATTATATTTTATGGCAAGATGTAAAATAGGGTTAGGGTTAGGGTTAGAAGGGAAATGTGTATAAATAGGAAGTCTGGCCCTATTCTAAGGGTCGGAAAAATTGATGATTTTGCAGTCCACAGTAATAGAGAAGTAGTATTTTAATTTAAGTTGCAGAGCTCAAGGCTCCTTGGTCTTTAAGCTTTCAGTAGTTAGATTCTCCCTTGGAGCTGCCATTGTACCATGCACCAGTGCTTGCTAGAAGGAATGTTAATGAAGAAGAGAAAGTTCTTGCAATGACGTTGTTGGCACTTTGTTTTCTAAGTTAATGGTATTTTATGTTTAATGTTCTTCATGTCTTCTACTCTAATACTTTAAGTAGATTAACGACCTCCTTTCCCTTGCTACCGATAAAATATGAACTCATGGTTCTGTATTTCTTCGGTATTTAGTGTAGTATATTAGAGCATTATTGATGTATTGAATGTTTAAACATAACTATAGGTAGATGAAATACTTCTAACCCTGCAGGATCTTTTTCAGTTTATTTGCTAAGTGTAAAATGCTTGGAAAAATCTCACCTATATGAATCCCTAGAGAGAATGAGTTGAAGAAATGAGCTATCCCCCTCAAAAATAGTCACATTTCCCAACTGAGCCCCACACCATCGAGACCCAACCCTTAGGTGCTTGGAGGCCTAGGGAATCTCATTTCCCTAGATAACCTTTATAGGAAAAGTTGGCCGGTACCCCGGTACCCGATGACAACTTACATCTGCTACTGGACCCGGTCACCAAAGTCCTTTCAACAAAAACTGGCACTAGAAGGAGGGCATGAACTCATCCCCCTCTCGAGATTATGATTTTACACCTCCCGAGGGTTCCCCAAGCCATAGTTTTAGGAGTCAAGCCTTCAGTGGGATTGGGTCTTTCTCCCCAGCAAAATTTGAGAGAATCCTTAGGTCAGCCCCAAACCCTGAAAGGTTTGTCGAACTTGAGCCTCCTGCTCGAAAGAAATGGACCCCGAAGAACACACCAGCCACTATTGTTTGGGGGTCAAGCATACCTCAGAATATCCAAAATTCTCAAACAATCTCAGGAACCAGTGCTCAAACTACTCAAAATCTAATTCCACCAATGGCCGCATACTTCGGTAACACTGGGTCCCCTATGGGAACTTTTTCGGGCATAGTCAATGACTTACCCTCGCACCTGGAGAATATTTGCCTAGGATATGAGCACTTGGGCTCACGAACTACAGAAGAATACTTATAGACATACAAAGATGCCATGAACCCACACCAGATCCAACATGAAGATGTTGTGACCCGGATGTTTCCCCTGTCCCTAGGATAGGGCGAGCTGAAATGGTACCTAAACCTTCCCACCAACTCCATCAATAGTTGGCAAGACATGGAGGATGCCTTCTTGGCTACCTTTCACGTACATGTGGACCCAGCTTGGTCCCATAGCCAGTTCATTTCCATCAAAAAGGAACCTAATGAACCCCTTGTAGCATTCAACCACCAGTTCTAACGTGCCTTAAAGCGGTGCACGGGCCCTTTCATTCCATCCCTAAAAGTAACCATACAGACCTATCTCAACACAATGGACCCCTTCGTTGCCACTCCCCTCTGGAGAAAAACCACTACAGGTGATTGAGATACTTTGGCGAAAGTTTACAACCTAGCCTTAGAACTATCTCGTGGACTCAACAAATCCTTGGGCGGGATTGGGAAAAGCACACCCTTCAACATGATCCTTGGAAAAACTGCATACACCAAGGGATAAAATCCCAATCTGGCAATGGGTTCCCCTGTGATGGAAATGAATCCCTTGCCACCGCCAATAGACTACCAGGCTTGATATGTTTACCCATCACAGAC
The DNA here is from genome assembly GCA_018584345.1 of Thuja plicata. Classification (NCBI taxonomy): domain Eukaryota; kingdom Viridiplantae; phylum Streptophyta; class Pinopsida; order Cupressales; family Cupressaceae; genus Thuja; species Thuja plicata. The sequence goes on from MU227927.1 coordinate 839,932, forward strand.
TTAGGAAATATGGGGTCTGGAAGTATTCCCTTGGAATCAGCCATAGTAGGCACAAAAACAACAGACACAACCACCCAGAGCACCCTTCTTTCAGTCATCTACAGCTGGAGGATTTCTGCCCTCGACCCTGGAAAATACTGCTGCCTTCCCAGGGAACTAACAATAACCATCACACTGTGACACAAAAACTCACTTGACCACTGAGGTTGTATCCCTTCGGTGAATGTTGTCCACCCTGACTGTGGACATGGGTTGGTTGAAGGCGGGGTCCTATGCACCCCAAAATTCCAATACCCAAAGAGGGAATATTTTCTCTGGCCAATGAAACAACAATGCTAGGGCAAGAAACTTCAACAATAGGCATCGGCCCAATCAACAGTAATGGAACAATAACGCAAATACTAGAGGCCTGCCTCCCAACCAAAATGCCAATCAAAGTGGTGCTGGACCATCACATTTCACACCGGTCATAGACTTCCAGCCCATGACCAATTGGTGTAGATTGCATGACACAGGCTCCCACAATGAGGTAAACTATGCCACACCGGAGAAAGTCATCATGATTTCCCAGCTAGATAAACAATAATCGCATGATGCTACTACCCCAGAGCCTCCTATGCAAGAGACAACTCACAGTGCATTCACCTGTGAGACCATCTTCTTCAGATCCTCTGGACAAGATGAAGAAGAATCCAAATTATAGGGATTCTTTGATGAATCGATTCTAGCCTTCAAGGCCAATGCTTTCACCAACCCACGACCTCCTTACAACACTCGAAGCTAGGCTGGTAAAGGACCAGTTTATACGCTGACACCTCCTACCAAGGACACTCCTCCCTGGGACAATGCAACTGACCGACCTGCCCCTCCAAAAGGTTCTAGCTCTAACCAAGTGAAGGACCTAGCTGAGGGAAACCACCCATTCCTGGGAGGAAGATTTGACATTACAAAGGTGTTAGAACAAACCACCACCTCCATGACCGTGATGGAGGTTTTGCTAAATTGCCCTGAGAAAAAGAAGTCTCTTTTGAAGCTCTTGGGAAACCCAGAGGTTGTCAGTCGCCCACCAAAGACTATCTCTTTTGAGGATGCCAATGTGGCTATCTTCCAGGGAAACAACGAAGATCCTCCCTTCCTACTAGGCCTAAATATCCAAGGAAAAAATATACACAACTGTCTAGTAGACTCCGAAAATTCAGAAAACACCATGCCCTTATCTAGATGCCAGAAGCTCAGATTCTGTCCCACCCCATCTAATGGCGTGGTGATTCAACTGGATAAAACTGCTATGAAAATGGTGGGGGAATTGAAGAACATCCGGATACAGCTCAGCCAGGACCTCAGGATAGACAACATAATCGATATCCAAGTGGTGGACATCCCAGAGACTTATGGGATGTTATTGAGTTGAAACTAGTCTAAATCCTTGAATGAATACTTTTCAACCGACTTCTCCCACTTATGGCTCTCCTGGGAAGGAGAATCAAACAAGATCCAGGTTGAGAGTGAACCCTAGATGAAGCAGGCCCTTACCAAAGTTGGGAGGGTTAGTGAGGTCTTCTTCTCTAAGACTTCCCCCGGGGTGTACGAACCATTTGAAATCTTAACATTTGATTTCACCTCGGGGGAAGATCCCATAGTTCTGCAGAGAACCCAGGACCTAGAAGAAAAGTTGAGGGTTGAGGTTGACTCTTAGGGTGCCATAGCAACCCATGCTACACTCTTATTTAGTACTTGGTGCTGAGTACACTATCAAAAATATTTAGAGCTAGAGTGTGAACTTTGCCTTTCTATCGCTACCCACCACATTGACGCCTTCTGGAATAGAGAACACACAATTGATTCCCTGGAACCTAGTATTCCTACTGGAAGCACTTCTTTGGTGAAATTTCCCTGGGAACCTCAATTCCAAACCCCTTCAAAGGTAAACCTCACCCATGCGCCAATAGTGCAGGAGGAATCTCCTCCCAAGACTCCCAAAAGCAATCCAAAGGCCGTTCCCGCTCCCTAGCTCTAGGCTGCAAATAATGATCTGTGGACCCTTAAGTTTGACAAGTTCTAGTCCAAACAAGGCTATGGGGCCAGAGTAGAATTAATCAACCCATGAGGGAAATCCTTCCTCACATCCTACACAATGCAGTTCATCTGCACGAACAATGTTACAAAGTATGAGGCTCTGGTCCTTGGACTCTTATTCGCATTAAGGAAGGGAATCACCCACCTCTGGGCTCTGGGTGATTCAGAGTTGGTTGTCAAACAGGTCCAGAGTCAATATACATGTCATGACAAGAGACTAGCTGCATACCACAATTAGGCTTGGAGCCTTATTGAAGATTTCGATGCCTTTGACATTGATCTTATTCCCCGGTGATGGAATTATGTCCCGGATGCCCTCGCTATTTCTGCCAGCACACTTGAGCCCATGGCCAGCTCACGACTCTAGAGATTTTAAGTTGAGATGATCCCCACCCCATCCATTGTAGATAATGTCACCCAATTTTAGGTTTTTGAGGATGATCAGTATATCCTGGCCTTCATGGCCAATGTTGGTGTCTTCAAGGACCAGATAGTTGAGGAATGAGACCATGATGATATTGGACAGGGTGATGAAGATGATGGGATCATGGACCTAACCACTAACACCATCCCTAAGGGGATGGTCATGCTTGAATGTATCTTTGACTCAGACCCTCGGGGCTGGGAAAAGATGTCATCCTCCTCCGAGGGAGGAAAATTCAAGAAAGTAAACATCGGCCAGCCCGGTGAAGAAAAGATGATACACATTGGCACCTCCTGCTCCCCTGAGGAGAAGGAGAATATTCTCGCGGCTCTCCAAGAATACATAGATGTAATTGCATGGGGATATGAGGATTTGAAAACATACGACACATCCATTATGACTCATACCATCCCATTGAAACCTGATGCTAAGCCTTTTTGGAAAAAGAAACGACCAGTCAACCCACTGATCGAGCCTCTGATTCGTTAAGAGGTGGAGAAATTATTGTCAGCCCAGATAATCTTTCCAATATGGCATACGACGTGGGTTGCCAATTTGGCACCTGTGAGAAAGAACAACGGCAAAATTTGCTTTTGTGTGGATTTCCAAAATTTGAATAGGGCCTCCAAGAAAGATAATCACCCTCTCCCCTCATTGGATGAGGTATTACAGATAGTGAATGGATCCCAAATGATTTCATTCTTGGATGGGTACTCTGGATATAACCAATTCATGGTTAAGTATGAAGATAGAGAGAAAAAAACATTCACCACCAAGTAGGAAAGGTTTGCATACAGGAGGATGCCCTTTGGCTTAATTAATGTGGTAGCCACATTTCAAAAGGCTATGGACATTGTGTTCAAGGGCCTTGTGAATCAGTGCATAATCATCTACATGGATGATTTGACCATCTTTTCCTGGGACAGGTGTGACCATTCCACCCACCTCACCCAGATCTATGAGAGGTGTCGCCGGTATGGAATATCTCTCAACCCCAAGAAGTGCATATTCAGGTTCATCAAAGGAAAGTTGCTTAGGCATATTATCTCCGAGAAGGGTATATCCATTAACCCTGAGAGAGTTGAAGTGCTGCTAAACCTACAAATGCCCGGTAGCAAGAAAGAGATAGGTTCTTTCTTCAGAAAGATCAAATTTGCCTGTGGTTCATCATTGGATTTGTCGAGGTAGTCAAACCACTCAAAAAGATGATGAAAAAGGATACCAAGATTGAGTGGAGTCCTGAAGCAAACTGAGCATTCACCTAGATCAAACAAACAATAACAGAGGCACCTGTCCTGGCTAGTCTCGACTACTCCCTCCCATTTTACATTTACTCTTTTGCTTCACCGCATTCTATTGCGGCAGTATTGACTCAAAAATTTGAAGGGGAGGAATGAACCATAGCTTTCATGAGCTCCCCCTTCAAGAATGCCAAAGTTTGGTACTCATCATTGGAAAAGAAGGCCTTTTCTCTTGTTCGTGTCATGAAGAAAATCTAGCATTATATTCTCTGGAGCAAGGTACATCCTATCATCTTGAACTAGGCTATGAAATCTCTGCTGATGCAGAGTGAATTAGGTAAAAGATGGGGGAAATGGATAGGCATCCTCTAGGAATATGACTTGGAAATGCAACCCATGAAGATAGTCCAAGGCCAGGGACTAAGTTGAGCGATGGCAGAAGAGACTTCCCGCATAGAATGTCAGACTTACATGATGGAGTCCATCACTCGAGACCCATGGTATGCCAATCTGGTATACTTATTGCTAAATAAAAAATGCCCAGAGGGGTTACCTCACAATAAATGTCGTGCCTTGTAGATGAAAAATGCTCACTTTATGATCAAAAACTCTGTGCTTTATCGCAGGAACTACGAGGGAGTGTACCTTCGGTGCATTGATAGGGACCAAGCTATGAAAATGATTGATGAATTTCACGGGCAGTTTGGAACCGGGCATGGCTCAGTTGACACCACTGTGCATCAAATCCTCTGGGCTGGGTACTATTGGCCCTATATATTTAAAGATGTTTACATTCACGTTCAGAGATGCCACACTTGTTAGACCGCCGCACAATGTGAGCGTAATCTGGCTATGCCTTTACAGTCAGTCTTTGAGGCTAGGCCCTTCGCCCAATGGGAATTTGATTTCATTAGGGAAATCAACCCCAACTCATCTGCCAACCACTGGTACATCCTAATTGGAACCGATTACTACACCCGGTGGACCAAAGCTATACCTTGCAAAAATAACATGACAGACGTAGTTATTAAATTCTTGAAAGAAAATATCGTCACAAGATTTGGAATGCCCTTTTCTTTAGTATGTGACAATGGTCCAACATTTTTTTTGGCACAATTACTTGAATGGACCTACAATCGGAAGATCACTTTGAAGTTTTCTAGCAACTATTACCCCCAGGGGAATGGTGTTTCTGAATCAACGAATAAAAACCTACTTGAAGTGATCAAACACCTGCTAGAACAGAATCTCCGAGATTGGTGTAAGGAAACTCAGGTGTGGAAATAGCTTCTTACACTAATCTCTATAGGAAAGTATTGTGCAAATTCTTTTAAATCCTTACAATTTTAGATTCATTAACTACTTTAACAATGATATTGTAGCCACATACCATGCATACAGAAAAAAAAAGAATGACACAATGATTTACCCTAGGGAAAACCTTTCGGTAAAAAACCCCAGCACTCCAAAACCTGGACAATGTATTATCTTCAACACAATGGTTACAACACACTTGCAATGCAAGTTCTTTCAGGAGACAATCGACACACACAGACAAATCTAGTAGCACCAGATTATACTCACAGTACACTCTTTTTCGTATCCTTTTCTATAACCCTAAATTTTTTTATATCATGTGCTTTCCTTTTTAGGGAAACTCCCAAAGATAGCCTCGAACCCCACGATTGTTGAAGAGTGTAAAGTACTCAACTTTTATCAGTTGCCACATGTCTTGCATGTCTTCACCTGTCATTGAAATCTCCTAGAAATAGCTCTTACGTGTCATAGGAATCTGTCATAACCATTTTAGCCATGATCTCCTTACACACCATTCATGATGCCGACACATCAAGTGGAGTGGCACATCAACATGCCAACTAGACATGTACACTCACACTTAATTACATTATTTGCAAGAAAATACATTTTACAAAACAAATAATAAGAATAGGAACTATCCAAGGTTGAGACACCTTATTCCTAACAATTGGAACCAAAAGTTGAGATTCGCCCTCTAGGTGGATCACATTCAAATTAAGGCTACCTTGGGAACATCCCCATTCCATCTGGTTTATGGCCAAAACCTAGTAATTCCAATCAACTTACAGATCCCAATTTTGTAGTTTATGTAGGAATTTAGCAACCAGGATAATATCATGGAGGTTCAGCTCCTAAATCTGGTGTGGATGGAGGAATAGTGATATGCAACCCTTGAAAATTTTGCACGTCATCGAGCAGTGGTGAAATGATGGTTTGACCGAAGATCTCAATACAAGGCCTTTGAAATTTTGGACTTGGTCCTGCTATGGAACAAGGCCTGGGAGAAGAAAGGCAAGCACACTAAGTTCCAACAACTCTGGCTCGGACTATACCTAATCTCAAAAGCCTATGGGGCAAATACCTATCACCTCAATGCCATGACTGGAGAACCTGTCCCATTTCCCGTCAATGGATAGTTTCTCAAGCACTATTTTGCATAGGGTTGGTTTACCTGAAGTATTTTATGTAAATCTCTCCTACTTGTAAATATTTTCTTTCCTGGTGCCTTGTTGGGAGGTACCTTGCCTTGTAAATAGTCTTGTGGGCCGCCCTCCAGGACTGCCCCCCTTTTGTTGTCTTTTCTTTTCTTGTCTTCTTTTTGGGTTCTAGTGTTTTGCTCTCCCTTTTGTGAGGATTGGTATGCTTCACATAACATCTAGTCTCCGGGATATTGTCTTTAACATGGTGAACTTAGGAATCTATTGTTAGCATGACGGAATCGGTCTGGTCTTCGAAGTCATTTTGCAAGTTTGGTGGTACGTTATGAGTAATATTCATCAGGTTTATCTCCAGAAGTCTGGTAATCAGTGAACTAAAATAAGAGTAATCAGACACATCAAGGGTAGATCGGTTGCACTAAGTTGGTTGACCCAATTCTGAACTTTTAAAAGATTCTTTTTGGGTCTGGAGTTTTTCTCCCCCATTTAGCATATAAAAATAGGTGGAAGGGTGAAAGAAGTACCACCATTAAAATTATCTAAGCTTAAGCTTGATGGTGAAAGAAGTACCACCCTCCCACCCAGAAACATACAAGATAACAAGAAAAGGAAATGGGACAAAACTCTAGTCTCCAGGGGAAACAAGAAAATTTGATGACTTTGGGGTTTGATGTACTTAGAGCCTCTTCTCTGCCTCTCCCAGAGGTCATCATCTTGGTTTCCTTCCAAAGCACACACTTCACCACTGATGAAAAGATCATGGATTAAATTGCATATGACCAGATTTTCTTAGACATGTTACTCTTTACAGGTAAGATGCTTCAAAGTAACAATTTATTCTAGTTTTTCTAACTAGGGATTCTATAGTTCTCGAATGCACTAAGGCCTTCATCCCAGATAGTCTCCATTTGTTATGCCCTGCATCCCCATCCCTACATTTTACGTGCAAAGTGTTGGGTCCCCCTTTTTTTTGCTTTTTCTTTTGGCTCTTGTCTTGTCTTTTTCCATTGTTTCTTTGTCTTCTTTCTCCAGGTTTTCTTTCTCATGTTGTTCATTCTACTTTATGTTTTTCTCTTGTGTCTCTGGGACCTGGTCCCAGATTTGGTCGTTCTGTCCAGAAGCTAGATTCCAGACTTCAGGATTCTTTGACACGATGTCTTCTTTTCGTAAGAAGGTATGGTCGCACAGAATCCCCAGGCCCGGAGTTCGGAGGTCAATTTGTTCTGGAGTTTGCAGAAGAAAAGGTAACTTGCTTTTACCCCAACTATAAATAGAAATTACCTGTCATTTTAACAATTACCATGATTAAAACACTTATGCAATTTGAGTGATTTCAAAGCAATTTTACAACAATTTAGCGAGAATCTAGTGTGAACTATTCTGAGCTGTTCTAAATAATTGTGGGTGGTTTGTGGTGGTAAGTGGTGATCATTTGATGATAGGGGCTATTGCAAAGCATTCATAGCATGAGCTCCTTTCCTTGATCTTCTTCATTTTCAGGTTGGTGCCTTCTTTCCTCTTTGTTTTCTTTCTTTTTGGTTTTTATCTGGTTTTTGTGTTGTCTTGCATTTCTATTTGGTGTTGCATTTCTTTCTAGTTCGCCACCCGTTGGTGGGTCGGCTCTACCAGAGGGTTGTCCGCCCTCTGTGCAGATGTAGGATAATGTAAAAGTTGTAAATGTTTGTACATTTATTGGTTTTGTAAATAGCTACTCTGCTTTCTGTACATATGTATATTTAGTATATATTGTTGTATATCCCTCTGCTTGTCATGTATATGTCCTTTGACTCTACTTAGGTTAGGTGTATATTCTGTGTATAGTTGTTTGGTAGTCTGTCAAGCTTGCCGTGCTACATTTGTTTCCTGTTCCTAATTTACAAGCTCACTCTGGGTAGAATACCACCTGGTTGAAACTCAACTTTTAGATGGTTTCAACCAGGTGGTTTTCTCTCTCCTCTATAAACTAGCCTATCCTTCATTTATTTCCCATGCGCACATTTAAATTTGTCCAAGTGGCTTTCGCTCTTCGTGTGTTTGGCCAGTTGGCTCCGCCGCTGTCACTATAACTTCCATTTATTGCATAGCCACGTGGCGTCAACGTAGGTTTGACAGCTCACTTTTGCACACCTTCCAACGGTTAGTATTCCAGACCTCAAATATTTTATCTTCACTAGCCCACACCTTACTTTTATCAAGTATGCTAAAATGCCTGGGCCCGAATATTGGTTGCATCTCAGTATTGCATTATATATACTTGTCAGGATTTTTGACCTAAACTAAATTTTCAGGAAAATGAATGCCACGATGATAAGATCTCTGGACCCCAGAATAATATTTATTTATCTATTCTGATGGTCACCTTGTCTTTCAGGTTTCTAGAACAACATACTTTCATCATGTCTAAAGCTTCCACATCTTCACCACCTGGGAGTTTGGAACTTCCTTCTACAGCGGTTACCAAAGCAGCTGTTAGGTCAAAAATAGAGAAAGCTCTAGAGAAACAACCCCTGAGCATGAAATACATAAAGGATAGCATTATCATGGGCTCAAAGATTGAGTCCAAAGTTCAATTCATTACCGACACCAGCATCGGAACATGGCCCAAGATAAAGGCCTTGGTGAAAATGATGTACATTCAGCGGTAGGCTGGGGATCCATTGACCATTAAAATCAAAAATTCTGGGATTCTTAAGGAAGCTTTTTTCCCGTGCTCGGTGTAGTCACCAGAAATTATTCTTACACTTGCAGTGCACTAGAATACATCTGTCTGGGCCATTATGATCGCAGCCCCAGAGCCAACCGAGTATCCCACCCCTATGGTGTCTCTCAACACTGCAATTTTTCAAATGGGATTGAGGATTCCACAATTTGATAGGCCAGCTATAGTTACCAGATTAGATGCCTTAGCATAGTTGAAGCAGTTGGAGGAAGCGGCCCATATATATATGAATAATCATTGGCTCAAGACCCCAAAGAGGGATCCCAAGAGGATGATGCTAGAGATCCCCAGGTCTGAATTCAAGGAAAGCATCCAGATGGGGATGATAGCATTATGTCAGGTCTTCGGGCAACCACATGCCTGAGAATTCTCTGGGTGGATGTATTACTTCCTTCTTGGTATCAACACAGGTGGGGAGTATTTTGACTAGGCCACCATAATTTCAAACCACGTGGATTCCCAATTCCTTCAGATGGTCCAAAAGAAGAAGTTTTATATGACTTCCTATGTTCTCTGGGCCCTGGCACAACAATGACCCTGCACCAATGGGTTACTCACAGAAGGTATACTTGGGATAGCTCCTGGCCAAAAAGCCCCTTGGGATCATTTCCCACAAATCCAGTGAGAGGCTAGTTTCCCTAGTTTTTGTTGGGTAAATGATTCCTTCGTTTACTACAACCTGCTCACACCCACTCGGGATGTCAGATACCTCCTATCTACAAAGGTGATGAATTTGGTCTAGAGTTACAGCCATTATTATATACAATTTCAACAACATACATACATAAGGATAATTGACTTCTCTGGGAAACCCTACTTGTTGCCCAAACATTGTGGGGACAAGATAATTCTCCTGGAGTATTACAGGAAAATCCTGTAGTTGCATGCATTTTTTTGGCCTGAAGAAGGTGACAAACATCCCATTCCCAATTAATTGTGGGAATTATTCATATAGTCTAGCCGCCGCCAAGGAAGCAAACAATGAGCTTAAAAGCTATAACTTGGTGGAATTCTACTTGGTGCGAAAGCATTTTGATCCGCACGGAAGAATTATGTCGGCACTTCCCTAGGCATCAGAGCCCCACCAATACCACATGGAAGACTTTTAGGAAGAATACTAGGATGACATGGAAGTCCAGAGTTGACATTATGTCTAGATGACCATGGGAATGATGGAAAGGTTAAAGCTCCAGAGATTTCAAGATGATTTCTCAGACTCTGGATCCACAATAGATACCCAATACAAAGCAAAGGGGATTGATAATTTGGCCCTCCCACTAGTGGACTGGGATGCCCAGGAGGGGCCCACCATTGAAGAGTTCACCCAATATGTGGTCAAAGGCATCCATGCCTACTTTAAGAAGGTGTGCCCTGGGAGTGTCCACTGGGCTGCCTATCCGATACCAAAGTTAACCCCAATGGCCGGGACTTCTTCACAAGGAGAAGATAGGGGAAAATGAATAATGGAGACTCCAATTGTGTGAGAGGTCCCCATAAAAGAGAAAATAAAGCAATCAGTAGCAGCCTCCCAATAAATGAGGGATAATTTAATCACATGGCTGGCTACTCCGGTACTCATGACCAGAACAATTCATCCTCCTTCCTCCCCTTCACTAGCGGCCTTAATAGTTAGGGCAACGGGGGTGGATCTAGAAGAACAAGTAGTACTAAGGGATGCAGGGAAACTCTTAGTCACTAGGAGAAAAAAGAGGCTTAACCAAAAGCCCAAGGTAGAGTCGGAGCTAGGGATGCCCCAGATCCCAGAAGTTGAGATCCTTTCCTCCGACTCTCTGGAGCTGGAGAAGGAACCAGAGTTTGCTGATGTCCCGACCAATCCTCCCCCATAGGATAAATTTGATGATGTCTTTAGAACTGATGAGTTCGGGAATTTATAGGGGGACATTAAGGAAATAGAGGCCAAAATCCCCGAACAAGAGGAAGCTCCGAAATAAGAACCTATGTAGGAACAAGAGGAGTAGATAGAGGAAGAGAAAGAAATAGAACAAGAGATTGGCTCCGAAGTCACAGAGATACAGGAAATGGGAGTGGACCACAAAAATCAAAGTAAACAAATGGAATCAGCTGGGGGAACCAGACCTTTGAGAGCAACCATAACCTCATCTGTCGTGTTTGAAGCGGCACTATCGAAGGTTACATTTGGGGAGATAATCACTGTGGCTCAAACACTAAATCTTGGCCCGATACCTCCCCCATTATGGAAATATGTACTTATGGAAGAGGGCACCCTAGTTGTAGAGACTGAGGAGGAACAACAGTATGAGAAGGAAACCCCCAAGGCGGCTGATGAGGACCCAGACATAGCCAAAGATATAGATGATAGGGTAGAGGAAACAAATGTTGCCAGGGAAAATGTTGTCGACGAATCAAAAGATGCATGGAAGGAGCCAGGCGAGGCCCGTACCACTAAACAGGAACAATAGAAAGATATTAGGAAAGAACCAAAGGAACAAACTTTGGCTAATAAGCCACCCCTTCCACCATAGTGGTTAATAGAAACTAAGAAAAGGAAGACCCCGCTGACTCCTAGAGCTCATCTCTCCCTGGCCAAGATGATGGCTCAGGTCCAAGACCTACCAAAGGCTAAGAAAGCCTAGACAATTTATACTCTTCAAACCGGGCTGGGAAAAGAAACCATTTTAGTGGTAGCAACACCTCCCCTAGACGCTGACGAAGCAACCACCGAGGCTAGAGATTATAATATCATGGAGATATCACTGGGAAAGAGGGGAAAACAGGGTGAGGTAGACCTGTTAAAAGAAGCAGCTAAGGCAGTAGAGTCCCATTATGAAAAAGAGGCCCAAAGGCTCAAGGGGGAAAAGGAGAAAACTACAAACCTCATGGGGTTGCTAACTGAGCTGGCCTGGCCTATCAATGTTATTCCTCTGGAGGCCTCTACATTTGATGCACCACTACCATAGAGTGACATAGATTCATTGCGGGTGATGAAGAAGAAAGCCCAGGTGGTCGATGAGTGGGTCGCACTATAGTTGGGAAACATCCAACGTTTCCTGGTGTCCACCCTCCCAGACTTATATGCAACCTGCCATGTTTTGCATCAAGCCGAAACCACTATCAACATATGGGAGGGTGACATCAAAAATTATGAAGCGTGGAAAGTAGAATTTGAAGAACTCCTCGGCATTTGGGAGGAAGTGGTTTCTAAGTATGGAATTTCGGGAGAGGAGTCATTCAATTTTATGAGAACCCAACACTCCAGAATTGACCTCAAATTGGGGGTAATCAAGCAACTGGTGGGGACTCTACGGGAGAAAATCAATATAGTATAATATTCTTTTCATTTATACAAGTCTTTTGTTACAAAGGTCTCCAGAGCTGACCTATTCAACACTGACACTTGCACACTGGAGGAGTACATCCTGGGGAAGTTCGATGAGCTGATGGAATCAAGGTATAAATCCCCAGAGGGAGTAGATGGCGCCCAAATGATGAGAATTACTTGTATGGTACTTAGTGCCCATGATGCAGAAAAAATGGCCGATGAGCTTAAGGGAAATGTTCTGGACCTGGGGGAATAGATTGAGGTGGCTAAATACTGGTAGGCTAGCCTTAAAGAGGTTGATGAAGATAGAATCTCCCATCTCCTCCAGACCTTCAATGAAAATAAGCAACAATAAAGGTTTTCCCGGGACCGGAGAACCTAAGTCTTTTTGTATTCTTTATTCTTTTTGGAACGTAAGTTCCTAGATCCTCGAGTCCCGGATCCTATATTTTGTATTCTTTCAGTGACCCGTGTCCTGGTCCCCAAGGACAACTGATCACTTTCAAAGAAATTAATAAAGGTTGATGAATATTTTCAAAGGGTAGATGACTACATCAAGGCACGTCAAATCAATAAGAGGCTTTCTGACAAATGATCTTCCCGAGGTGCCGCTTCAGATGTACACCTGGTGCATTGGAGATAGGGTGCCACATTTTCCATTTATGAGGCATGTAGCCTCGATCCCCAGGGGATCAGATTTCTTCCTTCCCTTTCTTAGCTCTCTTCTTGAGGCCAATTATCTCACTCCAACTTCTTGTCTTATTCTTCTGACATGTCAGACCTTCTCCATCTCGAGGTCTTTTATAAAGTGGTTCAGGTAGTACCAGCCACCAGATATTATATTTTATGGCAAGATGTAAAATAGGGTTAGGGTTAGGGTTAGAAGGGAAATGTGTATAAATAGGAAGTCCAACCCTATTCCAAGGGTTGGAAAAATTGATGATTTTGTAGTTCATAGTAATAGAGAAGCAGTATTTTCATTTCAGTTGCAGAGCTCAATGCTCCTTGGTCTTTAAGATTTCAGTAGTTAGGTGCTCCCTTGGAGCCGCAATTGTACCACACACCAGTGCTTGCTGGAAGGAATGTTAATGAAGAAGAGAGAGTTCTTGCAATGAAATTGTTAGCACTTTGTCTTCTAAGTTAATGGTATTTTATGTTTAATATTCTTCATGTCTTCTGCTCTGATACTTTAAGTAGATTAACGACCTCCTTTCCCTTGCTATCGATAAAATATGAACTGATGGTTCTGTAATTTTTTAGTATTTATAGTAGTATATCAGAGAATTATTGATGTATTGAATGTTTAAACATAACTATAGGTAGATGAAATACTTCTAACCCTACAGGATTTTTTTCAGTTTATTTGCTAAGTGCAAAATGCTTGGGAAAACCTCACCTATCTGAATCCACAGAGAGAACGAGTTAAAGAAACTAGCTATCTCCCTCAAAAATAGTCACATTTCTCAACTGAGCCCCACACCGTCGAGACCCAACCCTAAGGTGCTTGGAGGTGTTGGTACTCCCAAATTTGGAACAAATTTGGAGTGACCATGTTAAAATTTTCAGATAAGCTAGGTGGATACCCTTGAAAATTTTGTGTGAGAAGGCTCAGTTAGAATGATTGAAAAAGATGCCCAGATGATTGTCATGAGTTAAAAATTAGGAAGAGGCTTTAATGCCTTTCATTTGATGTATGCAGTGGGTCCTAGCTCCTGAATTCCAATTCTGACATGATTAGGGAGTAGTCATTTTGAGGGGGTTATCTAAATCTGCATTTTTGCTTAAGTGTCAATCTATTGTAAATGGCCTAGTTTGCTTTTGAATATCTTACACCTAGAAATGTGTCATGACCCACCACTTTGGGGATTTTGAGTATGTGTATTAGAGAACCTATGTTTTGAATCCCAGGTCATTTTGATATGTTTTGACTAGATTTCAAATCCCTCAAAGTTGGTAGTTTACTATTATCATGCATTGTGCAATTGATCAGAATTCTGAATAGCCCATTTTGACAGGTCATAACTTTTGACCAGTTGATTCAATTGAGAAAATTCTTTTTGTACTATGGTCCAGTGGTCACACACTCCAATATATCTAGTTTGCAGATCTTTATGAAATCAGATGACAAGTTGTTGAGAACCATTCCATTGGTGAATAATTCTGATTTCCTGAGTTTTCAACTGCAGAATTGCTAAGTTGTCCACTTTGAGGTTGTTAGGGATTTTTCTTGTATGAATCACAATGCTTGAAATGTCTATGTGAACCTTGTACCTTTTACTCCTGATTCAGAGACAAGAAAAGCCTAATTGCTAAGGACTAGATAAGGTCCTTCTTCGT